>JAGKPW010002372.1:600000-1092500 GCA_019926035.1 Melaleuca alternifolia | reverse complement strand
TAGGGAGGATACGAATCTAGTTACAAGGATCCCGATGGAGCAAATGACTCGGAAGATGGGACCGTTCTCAACCCAAAACCCTATTTGAATGTGCACGAATATTTAAAATTGATTCGTGCACCTTAGGTAGTCCACCCTTCCACCTTCTCCGCGACTTTTGATTGTATAGCTGTGCGAAGGTGCGCACCCTAGACCTTTTGATAATTTCCTCCAGGTTGGACTTCTTTGTAATCATGGATCATGTTGATACGTTTTGAAATTGTTATGTAATTAAGGTAATTTATGGATTAT
Source organism: Melaleuca alternifolia (assembly GCA_019926035.1). Classification (NCBI taxonomy): domain Eukaryota; kingdom Viridiplantae; phylum Streptophyta; class Magnoliopsida; order Myrtales; family Myrtaceae; genus Melaleuca; species Melaleuca alternifolia. The sequence continues at coordinate 1,092,209 of JAGKPW010002372.1, read as the reverse complement.
GTTTTGGTTCCTTATCTGTTAACGACTGTGATTTGGATTTGGAATGACGGAGCTACGTTGGGAGTTGAACTAAATTGGATCCTAAAGGTATTGCTATGATTCCGGGAAACCAAGACGTGACATGATAGATGACTGTATTTGGTCAATCGAGGGCGTGAACTAAGTAGGATTTGGAAATCCTTTTGGGATTGAAATCTTTAACCCCGAAATTGCCGTGCACCATCTTAAAGCTGCTAAGATTGCGCCTTAAGTCCAATTTGGAGGGGCACACACTTGAAGAATCTTTGCTTTATCTGAACTTAAAGACTGGTTCTGGTTGAATTACTTGCCGACAATAGACGATTATGGAGAGGAAAAATGATTAAACTTCCTCCAGTCAAGCCTAACGACCATAATACACGCAATAGCTTTCAGTTGACTTGACTAGATAATGCAAAATTGTGGTTTCAGTGGTACTCCCATTCACACTCCAAGATTCCATTGTGGAATAGAATAGAATTTCATCTATGAATAGTAAATACGTAATGGGAGTAGCAAATTTGAAATGTCAATGATAGCGAATGCAATAGGAGATTATCGATCATTTTTTATTTTACAAGTGATTGCATAAATGTTGCAAGTTAACACAAAATTATATTTTTATCATTCATGAACTCATTAGTAAATTACCACTTATTTTTGTTCCGACAAGTAGGTATTAGGGGTGACCGGTTCCTGGTCCGATGCAATCCTACTTAAGAATTGGGAACAAGACCGGCAAGATCAATTCCCCAATTTTAGGAACAAGGACTAGATTGGACCAAGTGGTGTAGTCCGATTCTCAATCAGTCCAATAAGTCCGAACATAAGCAAATGCTTATACACACCCACGTCCACCCATATTCTACCAGCTGATTCTTTTCACTTGTTACTACAGAAACCCCTAATGCATAACAAAAGGGAAATACCTGCAGATCATGTGCAAGACAGCAAGAGGACGCAAGAGCAGCGGTCTTTGTTCAAGTTGAGGGCTGAGGGCGAGTGCGAGGGCCATGGGCAAGAGTTGATGGGATGGCGTGGGCCAAGGGGGAGATGCGAGGGCAAAGGCAAGGGCCAAGGGTGAGGACTGAAGCTTGAGGGCAAATGGCGAGAGGTAATGAATGAGACTGAGACTGAGAGCTTAGGGTTTATAATTTTGAAACCTCAAAAAGATAAAAAAAAAATCAGTTCTAATCAATTCCCTCCCAACACAATCGAAGCCTCTTGCAGTCTGACCCAACTGACTGGTTTAATGAAGCCTGGACAATTCCTGATTAGTTGATCCTCTATGTTCCCCCCTAGCAGATGCATGTCTTTTTGTAGGTTGCCAATTGAAATAACATTTCCACCATCCACAAAACCCAATAACATGTACCGCTTATTTTTAGATTTTACAAGTTGACACATAATTGTTTATAAGTTACCGATGAAATGAAAATGCTACTATAACATTAACAAACTAAAGAGTAGATTACTCTATGTTTTTAGGTTTTACAAGTGAGCATGTAATTGTTTAAAAGTTTTTATTGAAATAATAATTTTATCATCTACAAACTCATGCTAGTTTTTAGAATTAACTAATAGACACTTAAGTAACTGTTTGTATGTTTAGCAATTAGATAAAAAATTTTGTTATACTTTATAAGTGGGCACATAACTATTCCTAAGTTATCAATGAAATAACAATTTTACCGTCTAATATCAATTTTAAATGCATAATATAGGTGGTAAGTTTTTAGAACATTGACGATTGTAAGACCCCAAACATACTGTTGACTTAATCAATAGGTAAAAAGCAGAACTATTAATCACTGTTATCTAAAATTGGTGAAAGGTGTTACAGATATATTAATGGAAATTATTCCATATGGCCCAAACGGAATGTTAAGCACTTTCTTTCGATTCTTAGACAACTCATCATGGCCAATAAAGAAAGAGTACAGGGTCTCGAAGGCTTTTTTATTAAGGTTAATAATACGACCTAAATGGGGTGAATAGATTGTTAAGAAAATTTTGTAAAACTTTTGCGAGAATAGTAGATGCTAAGGAAAGATCACGTCAAGCAAATGTTTCAAATATCTTATGCTGGTTATGTGCCAATGTTTATAAAAATAAGAGAGACAAGAACTCACAAGGATTTATAGTAGTTCACCTTTATCCCCAAGCTTACATTTAATCTTCATACTACAAGCTGTAAGACAGATCGGATAACTCGGATTGTACTAGTAATCCGTGCAACAAGTTATAATTGGCAATCACTGATCCTATAACACCATAGATCTCAGTATCAAGACTCAGTTGTTGGTGTTACTCTTATATACCTGATTTTTTTACACAATTACAATACGACAAGATGATCATAGTGAAGATCTTTCGAGAGAACAAAATAACATCAATAAAGATTTGACTTATTTTTCTCAAGGAGCAAGCATTGCAAGATTCAGACTATCCGTAATTGATCCTTGGAAGACGTCGAACAAGGTCTGTCGAAGATATCTCGATTATCCCTCTCAAATGTTGCCAGGACCTAATTTCTTGTGTGAGAGATCACATTCATCTTTTATAGACAATATGCATCAAACATCAGCAAAATTTACGTCAAGTAAATAAATGTTAATATACCATTTATTTGTGAAGGGTTGGGCCCGGTCTTGGCTCATGTTTACAAACTTACCTTCTTCGAATCTAATTTTGTATCCCTTGTCGCACGGTTGATTGACACTTCCAAGATTGTGATTTATTCCTTTTATGAGTAAAACATCTTCAATGATCAGATTTTTTTAACTTGATGTTTCCTTTGCCAATTACCTTTCCATTGTCATTTCCTCTTAAAGGTGACATTTCCTCTTGAAGAAGCGCGCGGAAAGAGAGAGTCAATTGAAACGAAGTCAACACTTGACTATATTGGGTCAACCAAGCCCATGAGCTAAGCAAGAATTTCGAAACCCCAATTTGGAACAGAAATTCTTCAAATCAAAATTTCCATGCACCTTTTGAGAGCTAGGAATTATTGTGCATTTGGTCATGTTTGGTGGGGTACAAACATGAAGAATGGTCCCGATTGAAAGACTTTCCGACAATAGACAATTATGGAGAGGACAAACATTGAACTTCCTTCAATTAAAGCATGATGACCAAAGCATAATAACTTTCAGTTAACTTGACTAGAGAATGCAAAATTACCGTTTCTCCCCATTTTGTAGATTTACAAAAAAAAAATTCTATGGATGGTAACTAGGTAACATTGATAGTAATTTTGAAAAATCAATAATAGTCATCTTGATAATAGGTTATTGCCTTTATTATTATTATTATTATTATTTTTCAAGTAGTTAGTTTTTGCAAGTAGGCGCATCACTTTTTGTGGGTCATCAATTGAAATGATATTTCTACCCTCCACAAAATCCAATAGTAGTTATCGATTATTATTAGAATTTTACAAGTTAGCAAATGACTATTTGTAAGATACTAATGAAATGAAAATCTTATTGTAAGATTGACAAATTAAATAGTAGATTACTACCTATTTTAAGATACTATAAGCAAGCTCATACTTATTTGCAAATTATAAAGGATATGATATTTTCATCACCTATAACATAAACTGAAAGAAATTCCAATATCTCTGATATAAATATATATATATTTAAATGGGAAATTTTTTTAGTATACATAAATATAAAGCCCATAAAAATGAGGACCTGTGAGGGAGGAATCCGGAAGATTTTGTGCAGAATGGGCAATTTCTAGAACAGAGAATTGCAGGGAGGGAGGGGAGGAGTACAAGGGATGGTTCAGATTAGAAACAGAGAGCAGTCAAAGTAAACACTAGCTGGTATTGGTGGGGACGATTCTTTTAGTGTTAACGTACGTTTAAGACTGATGATGTTACTGACCCTGCGTATTTATGTGTATGGAATAGGAGCATAAACACGTCTTATATGAGTCAAACCTAATGGTGAGTTGCCTTAGTTTGGTGACCGAAGTCTAACCAAACCTAGCAGCCAATGCACTCCACATATCCTTAGCATTCTCAAAACGCCTAAATTCTCGCATAATATCATCCTCCATGCTACTTAATAGCGTAATTCGAGCTATGGAATCCTTCTTCTTCCATATAGCAAATGCCTCTTTATCTCTCTTGTGTTGTGCAGTATTTCCGTCCTCCGATTCTTTCATGATCAGGTTAAGAGCTTCCAATGCTTCTTGCTCTTCCAGCACATATTGGATTTTCATGTTCCATATTTCATAATTATCGCCATTCAATTTTTTCTCTTTGTTTAACTCAGCAACTATGTTCTTCGTTGTTGATGCCATTCATCTGAACACAAAGTTCATCAGACGTATAAACACAAAGGTCTCGTTCAATCATCTTCATTTATGCAACTACTTCACCCTAATTAAGTATATTATAAATAATTTCACGCTAGGTTCGAGAGTCAAAAGGACACGATATGTCTCCAATCATCATCTCAAAATCCTAATTTGAAATTATTGTTAATTTAATTCTTTAGTTAAAGTCTTAATTCTATTAACTTACTTATAACTTAGAGAGCCAACCACATTTATTATGTCATAACACAATTATGAAAAACATAGTAACTAACATGAAATTCGAATAAGAAATTTCATTGTCATGGAACAAATTTGTACTCTAACGTAAAGCAACATGAAAACAGAGAAACATGAATGGGAAATGTCATGAAACGTAAAATGCTGCCTGATGCTGGACACATATTAACTGATGAGTAGCAAGTACAGGCAGTAATTCATTCTCTTCCCCATAGTTTGGAACACATGAAGGTCTATCTAACCCATAATGAAAGTATTAAGACTTTCAAGGATGCTATGCGCAACCTAGAGCTGGAGGAGGACCGCCTCTTAGTAGCTAGACCCGAATCAGATATATGCTTTGCTGGTTCTTGCTGGTTCGAGCTCACATGAAGCTTTGGGTCTTAAGCGCAAGCATCAAAGTAGGTTCAAGAAATGGCCGAGGAAGAGAATGAATCTGTCAGAAAAGAAACCGAAGGAGAACCAACACCAAAAAGGGAAGCGTCCCGTGAAGAAGAAGAATATTTCAAGGGTGAAATGTTTCAACTGTGGTAAGAAGGGTCACTTTGCTCGCGACTGCGCCGAGCCTAAAAAGGTAGAAACCTTTAATACACATGAAAGCATCACTTGTGTATCTAGTTCTGTTTTGCTGACTAAATCTCATCCATTGTGAACTGTAAAGTCGGGAGCCACAGACCATGTAGCAAAGGATAGAAGTGCCTTTGTGGAGTTCCGGCGAGTCTCACAATGAGCCAAATACATATATGTTGGGAACAATTATAGAGCTAAAGTTAAAGGTATTAGCACCTGTTAGCTCCAATTGCGTGGTGGTCATGATGTTTTATATGCTCCCGAAATTCGTCGAAATTTGGTCTTAGTGTTGTTTTAGTTAAACTTGATTTTAGTGTGAATTTTCATGATTGTGGTGTGGATTTGTTTCTAGAAACGAATTTGTATGGTTCTTGATATTTTCTAGATGGCTTTATTATATTGGATGTTGAAAGTCACAATGCGAATGTGTGTTACTCTTTATTCACGTCCTCTAATGCTTATGATGTGATGTGAATATATGTCATGCTAGACTTGGTTATATTGGCCAACAACGAATGAACAAATTAGCCAAAGAGGGCTTATTGAGCAATATTGAAAAAGTCAATTTGCTTGTTTGTGAGTATTGCCTAACTGAAAAAATAACACGTACGTCATTCGAAAAGGGAACAAGAGCTGAATTTCCATTACAGTTAATCCATTTTGACGTTTGTGGTCCAATGAATGTTAGAGCTAGGCATGGGGCTGTTTATTTCATCACCTTTATAGATGATTACACTCGATACAGATATGTCTACTTGATTTCTCACAAATCCAAAACTTTTAGTTGCTTCGAGAAAATTTTAAATTTGGTGGAGAATCAATTGAATAAGAAAATAAAGGCTTTAAGATTCGATCGAGATCGAGAATATCTATCTGATGAGTTCAGAAATTTTTGTGATGAAAATGGGAATGATAGACAATTGTCTATTCCCTACACTTCTCAGCAGAACGGTGTTCCTAAAAGGAGAAACAGAACCCTACTGGAAATGGTTAGGTCTATGATGACGCAAGCTAAAATGCCTATCACCTTTTGGGCTGATGCTTTAATGACTGCAGCCTATATACTTAACCGTGTACCCTCTAAATCAGTTACGTCCACTCTATATGAGTTATAGACATGTTGAAAACCTGATTTAAGTTTTCTAAAACCTTGGGGTTGTGCTACTTATATTCACGAGCCATCTCACAAATATGGCAAGTTAGATCCTGAGGCATGAAAAGTGTTTTTATTAGATACTCGGAGCACTCAAAAGGATATGTGTTCATAAACAAGCAAGAAAGTGGGAGTATAATTGAAATTGAATCACGAGATGTCACATTTTTAGAGAATAAGTTTCCTAAAAATTGTGAAATAGGTGAAAATTATTCCCTATTTGAAACCATGGATATTGATGATAGTAATGTAAGTATTAATCCAAGTGGGAGTGATATGAGAAGAAGGGGATTGGTTCCCGAACAATCTCAATTGGAACCTCTTGATGAGACAATGTCACTGTCATCTGATCCGAGTGGGAGCAATACTCAATTAAGGGATCTGTCATCAATACGTCGAACAAATCGGAAAAGCGTTCATCGTCGACGTTTTAGCTTTCCAGTTGCTCCACAAGATGAAAAAGAGCCGAATAATGCAAATGAAGCTCTAATAGGCCCTGATAAGGATATATGGATGCAAGCAATAGAGGAGGAGATGAAGTCTATAAAATCAAATCAAGTATAAGAATTGGTTGATCTCCCGAAGGGACACAAAGCTATCGATAACAAATGGGTTCTCAAAATAAAGCGTAATGCTGATGGCTCAATTGAAAGATATAAGGCTCGCCTTGTGGCAAAAGGTTTTACTCAACATAAAAGAATTGATTACGAAGAAACATTTTCTCCTATTATTAGATTTCCCTCTATTTGCCTTATCATGGCTATAGTGGCAAGCATGGATCTCGAATTACATCAGATGGATGTAAAGACTAATTTTCTCAATGAATAATTAGAAGAAGAAATTTATATGAAACAACCTGATGGTTTCATATCAAAAGGTCAAGAACAAAATGTATGTCGACTTTTAAGATCGATATATGGCCTTAAGTAATCATCGAGACAATGGTATATACGTTTTCATAATGCTATAATGGCATATGATTTTTCAATGATACACGAGGATCATTGTATATATATCAAGAGATCCAAAGATCAATGCATGATCTTATCATTATATGTTAATGATATTCTACTTGCCGGAAACAATATGGAGTTTGTCATCACTGTGAAAGGTTGGTTATCGACCAATTTTGAGATGAAAGACATGAGTGAAGCTGCGTACATTCTTGGAGTTAAGATTTCAAGAAATCGTTTAAGGAGATCGTTATCTCTTTCACAAGAGACTTACATTAAAAAAGTCCTCGAACGTTTTGGTATGCAAGACTGTAATCCCATAGATACTACAATAGCCAAGAGACTGTGTCCTAAGACTTCCCAAGAAATGGAACAGATGATGCAAGTTTCATACAGACCTGTTGTTGGTAGTTTAATGTATGTTATGATGTGTACACGATTGGATATTTGTTATGCAGTTGGAATGATAAGTAGATACCAATCCAACCCTGATCAAGCACATTGGACCGCCGTCAAAAGAATTCTAAGATATTTGAAAGGTACTGCAAACTACACACTATGCTATCAAGGAAGAAATATGCGCCTTAAAGGTTACTGTGGTGCTGATTAGGTAGGAGATTTAGATAAAAGAAGGTTTACCTCTGGATATGCATTTTTACTGAATAATGACGCCATATCATGGAGTAATAAGAAACATACATGCGTATCCTTATCCACGATGGAAGCAAAATACGTGGCTTTATCAGCAACAGTACAAGAGAGTGTCTGGCTGAAGAGATTTTTGGAACATTTGGGAATCACTAAAAATGCTGCCGGACCATTATTGGTCAGTCAAGCAGCGATTTCCCATACTATGGATCCCAAGTTTCATGGAAAGACCAAACACATAGACATCAAGTATAACTTTATCAAAGACATGGTGGCACAAAAAGTTGTGAATGTACAGTTCATATATATGCATAGAATGATAGCAGATCCTTTGACCAAGCTAGCGATTAGAGATGTTTTCAATGGTCATGTAAGATCTCTAGGGTTTGCGTAGAGGTTCATGTCCTGAATATGTATTCCCAAGTTGTTCACAATAAATAAACTTTTTTTGTTTGTCTTCATTACTGATCTTCGTGTGATTAGTAAGATATTTATGCATTTTAACAAAGCAGTTAACCCTTTCTGTGTTATAGAAAGTATGTCGGACAAATTATAGATCGACCTACTCACACGGGTGATCGCCTTTATTTATAGTACGATAAGTGGAGATGAGACACTTTGAGATTGTTATCTGGGTGATAATTGAGAGCCCTAACTCAAACATGGTGACAAAAGAGTTAAGATGATGTCATTTATGTTATGACAAAAAGAATGAAAAATAAAACCACATATTTCAATTTATCCGTCTTTATGTCAAACGTGAAATCTAATGGAAGTTCTGATAAGAGTAGATAGGGAACTCAATTTTAGACGTTGTGTATGTCTAAAATTATAGTATGTATGGTATTTTTTTATAAAGACATACGCTCCATGGGAAAGGAGAAAATGCCGAAATGCATATTTCATATTGCGTATGCATTAAACGATCAATAAGAGTTTGTAGAAGTTTTGATCTCAACTTCTTGTGCCGTGTGAGACTTTGAAGGAAACAAATTCCTCAATAAGTCCCCTTATGACTCTTACTCAATCTCAAGATTCCTATTCGATGTTTGCTATATTAGAGTGTTACAAATGATTATAAGTGATTTGACCTAATGGGGCATTTCTAAAAAAACGAGTTGGACTGGAATTAAGAGGTTTGAGAAAAGAGGAAGGTCACTTAATGTCACATTATAGCATTGTATTCACAGACCGGTCAGTTATGATTGATGAGTTTAATTATGATTGTGAATACAATATTGGATTAACAAGAGATCGAGAGAGATATCAATGTGATTGTTTGATCTAGGGTATTGCATACTATATCCACTGAATGCCCAAAAAGAATAATTTCTGAGCGGTTATATACTCCAAACGGATATATAGCAATGAGCTCTCAGAGTATGCTGGTCACATGGATTATTTATCAATATGAAACTTGTTGAAAGGAAAATGAAGTGTTTAGTCCATCGTGGGCGAGTGGGAGAATGTCGAGTTTGATTTGTGGATGAGCCGCCCAAGATGGGCAAAACCCGGCCCATAGCCTGCAATATTTTTAAATTTATCTAAAGGCTTTATCTTCTTAGAGATAGATATTAGTAACAACAAGATGATTTTGGTAACTGCCATCAAACGAACGTACATTCATCTGAGAATGCTTTGGAGAAAGAAGAACGAGGAAGACTCTGTTGTTCTCAGGCATTTGAATCATTCCCTCACAAGTTCGACATCTAATCTGTGGATATCAAGGTACATTCGAACATGTGATGTGCCTTCAAATCAGTGATACAAGAATTCTTCTTTTCTGGGCCAACTTGTTCATATTTCCGCTGCAATTTGCTTTGAATTCGTTCGAAGTTATGGATTTTAAGTTAATCCTTCAGTTGTCTATCAGCTTTTCTCTAGTTGTTTGCGGATTTACTGGTGTCAATCTGGCCAGATCAAGACCAGCGTAGGGAATTGGTATATAAGCTACGCGGTTAATGATGAGAATAGAGATAGTTAAATAGTGCCCAAATCCAAAGGGTAATTCACTAGTAGAACGATTGAGATATTGTGCTTTTGAGACCGTTAAATTTCATGTTTGGTCCAAACTTTGTCGCAACCACTAGAGCCAAGATTGAATCGGAGATGGATTCGGTTGTTTATGTGAATGGGGCACATTCTATTAATTGGAGATAGCCAACGAACAAAAGGTTATTGAGAGTATCACGGGTTCTCTATCATAAGAAAGTACATTTTGATTACTTGTTAAAGCTTGATAACTAATTGAAAAAGAAGATTTTATATTGATCGATGGTTGTTTTTTCATTAATGTGTGCTTGTGTCTACTCAAGTATTCCCACTATTTTAGTAATCTTGACTAGTGTACAAATGATTTTTATTAATAGACTAAATTTAATTGTGTCGTAATTGCATTGCGGGTCTGCATTAAGAATGTATCAGCTAGGCTAACTTCCTAGTTGAATGCAAGGAAATTTGCCATGTTCCAGTTCTTGCGATACTTTCTAAAAAATCTTAAACTTATCTTATGGTGGCTAATTCAATCCTAATTTTTTAAATTATGTAAATTATCTCTCATGGTCGCCTAGGGCTTAATGGCCCTTCCCCGTGAGTTTTTGTCGAAGCTTGATCCAAGCTCGAATTCGACTTTTGTACAATCTGCACTGAGGCTCGGACTTGACACAGTCTCACATTTGAACTTGCAAATAATTTAGACGAGCTTGAGTAGCTTAATCGGTTTGCCTATGAGGAAGCATTCAAAACCTGATTTCCATGAAGCATATGAGAAAAAAATGTTGGTAAAGCATATAATCTATCAATGTTGAGTCTCGTGTATCTCGCTCTAGTTGAGTTTTTTCTTCAAAAATTGGTTTAAATATACTGTTAACTTAGCTTGTGCTATTGTGATAAGTTCTTCCCATTTTCCCTCCATCGTCGCCGGTGGTGGTGGCAGCCAACAAGTCCTCCACCTCTTCTTCTTGTCTCTCGCTTTTCCACCTTTGTCTTCTGCATTAATGACAAAACTAGTTTCTTTTTTATTTTTAACGATATTGACTTTTACCTTTTCTCAATATTATAAGAAAAACCATCCTAGCATACCACATCAACATACCAAGAGTTATTTAAGAAGAACTGAGCATGGGGTAGAGTTAGAGGAGTTTGATTCCCAAAAAAAATGAAGGATCCAATTGCACAAGCAACATATATTCGGGGGGCCAAAAGCGAACTTAATCTTTGTAAATTATCTTTCCACTAGCAAGGCTGGAGCATGCAAAAATTTATCAACTCATGGTAAACACGTACAAGGAGGAGTATTGTTCTCATTGGAGGGCAGATGAACACAAACATCCTCTTATGGGATTCCTATGGAGCTGTGTTTGGTCTTAATTCTTATCACATCGTATCATAAACTTTTAGTCCCCAAGCGTGTCATTATCTTAAGTTGACTTGACTTGCGAATGCAAATTCGTCAAATCACACTTAATTGAGCCAATGTCGGCCTCCGGGGTTCTAGACTGTTGACAAAGAAAAGCCTAGAAAGGGAAAAACAAGAGCATATCTTTCCCTAGGACATCATTACCCGCTTTCTACAGTACAAGTTCCGTTCTAGAGAGCAGATATTCATTGCGCTCCCATTTTATATCTACAAGGTTCATTGTAATCAGAACCTGACTTTCTCATTAATGTTCACTATTGGGAAGTAAGGAAATTAAAGATGGAGCTCTCAGACTCGCTTTCCTGTTACATTTGGACTTATCTTCACAAATAAACGAAAATGAAGACACCAGCCCAATGAGATCACCTGTAAAACTAGGTGACCGTGTATCTTGGTCATTACTTTTACACTCTTTCCCATATTTCACATTTTTCTCCTTTCAAACAAAGGTCGCGTCCTTATGGTGCCTATTGAATTTTCGATTAATGGTGGAACAGTTTCTCAGATTATCCTGTCCCATGATTCGGAGCTAAGCTCCTGAGGTACATCATTTCTCATGCCTCAGAAATATATAAGCAATATGTTGGGATTTCAAGCAGCGGTACATGGCTACTGTTACTGTTCCAAGCGCGTCTCCACTGACGTGAACCTCGTGAGATAGCGAGATTCTTCAATGATCTCCCTAAGGATGTCAGGTTCAACATTGGCTCGAGCTACTTGACCGAGTAATTCGGGGAAGTGACCGGAAACCACCGGAACAAATGGCATGTGAGATGGACGGGGATTAGGCCCGAGCACATTGGCAACCCTCGGTCCGGCTACCACTGCTTTTGCTTCTCTTTGCTTTTACCGTCATTAAGGCCTTCTTCGCCGCTTGTGTATATTATCATTCCAAGAATAAATCTAGCTCAGCAACTCAGTTTCAGAAACATAACTAGGAAATCTTATCAGATCAATGAAATCTGTGACATGTTCAATTTCATTTCTTGATATTGCTTCGACTGCTGCACTTGACTTATTTTAGATGGCTTAAAACTTATATCTTCATGTTGGATCTTGTGCTACCACATGTAACTAGTCCATGACAGACCAAAAGCATCATATTAACGCCAACATTTGTAGAGAACCTACAGAATGTTATAGAAGCCAATCGAAATTAGTGGTCCATATTTTTCATACGAAATGGCTGTTGACTTGAAAGCAGCAATGATCACTAGTCAGATCAATTATGAAGTGAACCAGTCAACCAGGTCCAATTGCAGGCCCGTGAACTTTTGAAATTTTTGTACACGAAATTTCCATGCACTTTCTTAGAGCTGGAAAGGTTGCACCTTTGGTCCAGTCTGGTGGATACACGCTTGAAGAATCTTTATTATTTTAATCCGAACTTGAAGAATGGTTCTAAAAGAAGGACTTTCCGGCAATAGACAAATATGGAGAAATAAAACGACTTACTCCAATCAAATTTAATGACCAAATTATACGTAATAACTTTCAGTTGACTTGACTATAAAATGCAAAATTGCCGTTTTGGTACTACCAAGGTTTCACGAATTAGATGGGAAATCACCCACACGAGGACAATAAGCCACATCATAATGAAGGATTTCTGATATGAAATAGAAACAGAAGTGAGGAAGTAGTTTAAGCAATGGCTCGGTATTCTGCTTCTAATCGGCAGGTAGAAATTTCTCTTCAAACCTCGATCGCATCTTGTCCCATGTGCTCCCTTTGCCTACCTTATTATATTTGCCTTTTCTCTAGTCAGGAATAGCATTCCGGTAGGGAAAAAACTGAATCAAGAAGGGGTCAGTTGAGCAAGCAGTCAACAGATTGGCAAATTTCTGTTTAGCCATCTGAAGAGCGGATGTTAGGAGCTGACAAGAAGATGACTGGGATTAGGATGAACTTTGATGAATAAATTCGGTTAGCCACATGTAGCAATGAAAGAACAATTTTACTGTTGGCAACCTCAACCGAATCTTACCACTTATTTTTAGATTTTATAAGACACATAAATAGATTTTACCAATGAAGTAACAATTTTGTTATCTACATTTCTGATAGCAGACTAACACTTAATTTTATATTTTACAAGTGGATACATAACCGTGTGCAAGTTATTGATGAAATTATTATTTTATCATATGCAAATCTAAATGATAGATTAGCGCCTGTTTTTATGATTTTCAAGGGGGTGCACAACTGTTTCAGAGTAACATCTCAGCATACCCCATCTAACATACTAGGAGTTATTTGAGAAGGACTCGATTGAGATTTGGGAAGAGTTAGAGGAGTTTGATTCTGACAAAAAAAGAAGAAGAAGAAATAACCGAAGAAGAAGAAGAAGAAGAAGACTCTTGCGTAGGGAATAGGAGCAATAGCGCGTTTTGTGTTTGTCGGCTTTCCTTTAATCCTTTTGCCGATTTCTCGGTGCCAAATCCTTCTGAGTTCCGACGCTGGCCAAAACCAGGGAAAATCACACCTCGATCGGGTTGGGACACGGGTAGCTTAGGGAATCGGAATGTGCGCTATAGTCAGTGATGAAAACAGAGACGGTTCATTTGTCCCCGAATCCGAACGGCGATTTAGGGTTTAGGAAGGTTAGGGTATTGCGCCTCAAGAAGCGTGAGATTTCATGTTTGGTCCGTACTCGTCGCAACCTGCTGGAGCCAAGTTTCAATTGGAGATGAGTCCATTTTTAAGTGAATGGATCCTTTATATTTTTTTAATTGGACTGGAGATTGATTCAATGGATTAATGAAAAGCTCACTGAAATTATCTTCTGTTCTATGCTGGAGAAACCCCATTCCAACCACTCGTGAAAGCTTGATAACTGACCGAAAGCGAAAATTTTCCATCCATCTTTCTTTATTTGTACGAGGGTCTACTTAGGTGCTATCATTATCTTAGTAATTTCGGCTAGCGAAAATTATCTTGTTGTTGAAGCATTCTACTTAAGTGCTATCTTTATCTTTGTACGTGTAATTGCCGGGCTGACTTCCATGCCGGATGTAGAGAAATATACCGTTGTCCCAATTTCCTTTCTTTTTCGCCACTAAGTAGTGTCATCTCGCGGGAAGTCATGGCCATGTGCTAGATTGTCCTCTTTGAATGAATGCCCAAGTGATGACCAAGACTGATTTCCAAGTGGTGTTTGGAATATTTGTTGGCAACTACCTAAAATGGAGAGGTGCAATCGAGTCTAGTCGAATCGGTTTAATTTAATGTTCGAATGAGATGGGATTCGAAATTCAAGACCGGATGGTCGGTTCACACTCAATCTCGATGATGCTCAATTTTTCCGGATCGAGTTCAACTCGTGAAAATAATTTATAAGCTGAAATTAACTCGCTTGATTTAACTTGTTTATCATAAATAAGTACTCGTTGAAACTCCAATAAATTGTAAGCTCAAAGCCAACTGTTGTAAAATTTGAACCAACAAGACTCAAAGTTGACTCCCTCTTGCGCTTCAATACATAAATAATGTGGGCGTGCCTACGTAGCTCGAATCAACATGCAAATAATTTAGGCGTGCTCGAGTAGCTCGAATCGTTCGTACGTGAAGAAGCAAACTGAAAAATCTGATTTCGAAGAAGCATGTTGAGAAAAATGCTGGTGAAGCGCATAATGTTTTCAACCATGATTGCTTCTCCCAAAGGTCAAGCCTGTGATATAACTTCTTCACATTCTCCACCATCGCCTATCATCTGCTGGTGGTGGCTACCAACCCTCGCCTCTCTTTCTCTCTAACCCTTCTCTCATAGGTCTACTTTCTTTTTTCTTTCTGGAAGATAATTAGTTTCTTTTTTTGTTTTGTAAGGTAAGTTCTTTTTTTGTTTTGTAAGGTAAGTAATTTTATAGACTTATACTTAAAATATGCAAGGTGAAAGGAGTGAAAGGAGTTGGCACCACATAAGCTTTCACTCATAATAATTAATTATGAGTGAAATGATGCCAAGGTCTCCAAATGATAAGCATAAAAAGCCAAAATCGGCATACACATGAAGCATACAACAAAAGAACCTTTAAGGCATAAATATATCAAGATCAAGGCCCCAACCCTGCTGTAGTCTCCTATTACTAGGAGAGTTAAGCACATGATGGAAGATTCTAACCTTATCCTTGACCATCTTCTCTAACTTCAGCTTCATTGCAGGGAGAAAGGCAGCTTGGTTTCAAAATAACGCATTATTTCTAACCTTCCATATGATTTGACAACCAAAAAATAGATGGTCCACCGAATCTAGCCTATGATTACAAAAGAGACACTTGGCATCCGTGATACGATGACAAGAAAGTAAGAATACCTAGGTTGGTAGTCTATACCGAGCCATCAGTCATAAGTGAAACTGGTGATGAGGAACGATCATCCTATTCCATATAAGTTTATACCATCTCACAGTCCGTCCTCTTGGCCTGATAATACTTCATGCCAAGGCAGCCAAAAAGGAACCTTACAAGTCGCCAAGCCAATGCAAGACATCCGGGAGAGAAGATAAAAGCGGGAGCAGCTCTCTCCAGGACTCCAAAGTTTCCAGCAATTGCGACCGAGTTGACGCTATACATAGGTTAGCTACCTTTGCTTTCCCATAAAAGCCCAAACAAGATATATATATATATATATATCACGGTTAGAGAAATAAAGGTTCAATGAACCCCTAGGTTGCCAATGGTCAAACCATAAGAAGACCAACTCTCCACTTCCAATATGTCAATGGAATAGGGATCTAAATTCCCAGTGCATATCAAGAATTTTTCTTCCACAACCACGAGCAACAGTTAGGTTTCCGAAGGATCTAGAAGTCACTTCGCTTTATGAAGGTGGAATATATCCATTTACACTATAAAGATTCTTTGTCAGTGAAAAGAATACATATATGTTTTACATGGCTGCTTTGTTGCTCTCCTATATATAGTTTCTTTAATTTTGACATATTGGCTTTTACCTTTTCTTAAAAAAAATTAGCATCTTATTGTACCACATTAACCCACTAAGAGTTGTTCAAGATGGACCAGATTAAGAATGGGGTAAAGTTAGATGAGTTGATTCCAAAAGATCAAATAGCACAAAAAGTGCCAATTTTCGTTGTAAATTTCAATTATTGTACTTTGTAAAATAACATTTTTGAAAAATAAGGGTATTGCTAGTCTTTTCTTCATATACATCAGTCCTTCACTCCTTTCACACCTTTCTTCAAGCAAAGATGTTTTTTTTACTTGACTTTAATCTATTTAACAATTTACAATCTTTTGGTGATCAACTCAACATACCATCCCTTACCAAAAAAAAAAAAAAAACTCAACATACCGTGGTCTCATATATAAGTTTAGCATTTTCATTTTATAGGGTGTACTAAAAAGTCCTAAACATTGTAAACAAAATGCAACCAAATTAGAAAAATGCAAAAAAAAAAATACAATCATATCCTAAAATTTGTGCAAAAAAGTGTTAGGAAGTATTTCCACTGATTATGATGAGATAGACCTTAATCCTGGATAATACTTAGTTTTCTAATTTGGTGGATAAATAATATTGCAAAGGACAATTCTCAAATCCGAACTTAGGAGCCTCCAACTAGTTTCAAATAGCATTATGGCATTATTAAGACTTACCTATTCAAAAGCATTCCATCTTAAGTTTAAAACAATCTTCACTGAAGAATCTTCTTCACTGCGAGTTGTTCATTCCAATGATCTAGGAAAACGACTATTAAGTTTTGTGATATTCTGATTTCTATGCTAGATGGAGACCTACTTTTTTCCAAATTGGTAAGCTAGATTCCTATTGATCAACAAACAGACCTAAATCTCAATGGAAAAAATGACAATACTCATATTCAAATTTAGTAACTAAATCTCAATGGAAATATTCATGGACATGAGTGTTTAGACAACACTTTATCCCAAAATCGATAGGAAGCAAACCTCCATGATTGGATGAACACTAACGGACCACAAAATATCCAGAAACCAACAACAAATCCAAGTGGTATGCCCAGGTAAAACCACTTCTTCTCACTATCATCATCATCACCGTCATCACCAACTTCTTCCGTCCCGTCTGGGGTAATTGAGCAGCTTTTGTTCAGCTGAAGCCCACACAATCCGAGGTTTCCTTGAAAAGAAATTTCGGAAAACGTGAGAAACTATCCGCTACTCGAGATGCTTTCCACAAGTTGATTTTTTGAGAGGTTCAAGAATGAAAGGAAATGAAGATTTGCAAGATGAGCTGGTATGGTTCCATTGAGGTAGTTCCGTGACGGGTCCAACAACTGCAGTTGATCCAAATTCCCTAAAATAGAAGGAATTGAACCCGATATGACATTATGCGATAGGTTGAGGAAATAAAGTGCTTTAAGATCGCCAAGTGTGTCTGGTATCCGACCTTCCAATCTATTGCTCGAGAGGTCGATTGACGTGAAATTGGTCAGGATCCTGACGAGTTCTATTTGTAGACCTTTCATGGTTAGGCTCATTATATGTTCATAATCGAACCCACTGGATAAATAATACTGCACGTGATTGAAGTCAACATCGTCCTTCATAGCCTCCCAGGCTGTGAGGAGACTCGCTGGCAACATATCGCTGAAATCATTTGAAGACAAGTCAATGATTTGAAGTTTCTGCCACGTGTGGGGACCATGCGGACATCCAAATTTTCCGTGAAACTTGTTGGATCGTAAAACAAGGACACGGAGATTCGACATAGCCTTGAAATGACAGGGAAATGTCCCGTCTATTTGATTGTCCCCCATGTTCACAATCTCCAACTTCGTGCATTTTGCCAATGACAACGGAATCTGCCCCTGCAAGGAATTTTCACTGATAACCAATGTATTTAGACCTCATGTTGCCGGGATGTTTTGCGGAATGTCACCGGTCAACTGGTTATTATTCAGTTTCAATACCTTGAGGGAATCCATCATTAAACAATCAGGAATAGTCCCATTCAAATGGTTATGTGATAAGTCAAGGGCTTCAAGTTGACCAGGATAAGCAATTTTGCATGTTGAAGTCGGGATGGACCCATGGAAATTATTCTTCGAAATGGAGAAGAAATATGTGCCTAATTGGTAGTCGCCAAAATTATCCGGAATAACAGAAGTGATGCAATTACTTGATAAATCCAAGTAGAGAGGTTTCACGGATAACAACAAGGGTAGTGGAGTACCTCTGAGCAAGTTTGAATGGAGGTCAATGATAGACATGCATTATTAACTTTTTTTATTCCTTTCATTTTTTTTTTCAATTTGCTTGTTTAGGTGATAGCCATTATTAAGTTGTGATTCGTTTCCTTTTTCGTAATGTGCATTGGTGGATAATCCGATCTCATGCTTGAGATATGACTCGCAATCGCACGAAAATCAGCTGATCCAATCTCACGCTTGAGATATGATCCGTTAATTTGCTTACGCTTTTTTTTCCTTATTCATAAAATACAAAAAATTACATTCCATGTCTAGATTGCATATTAGATAAGAATTACATTCCATATTTAGGTTAGATTCACATTAGGTAATATTATATTGCATGATTAGATTGCATAGTAGATATTTTTGCATCTCTTAGCATGAATCTTTGCATCTTAGTTTGCATTATTAGGTTTTGCTTAACATTTAGATTAGGTATATAAAATCTAGTGTCATTTAGGAATTGCACAAAAATTCACATCATGATAGAACATCACATTTAGAAACTTAGGAATCATGCTAAATTAGGTTTTCATATTTTATTAGTTTAATTAATTTCGAATTTCATTAGATAAATAAGAAAGTGCCTAAAAAAACCTTTTTGCATGTCATTACTTTAGTTAAATAGCATGTCACGTAGGCTATGTTAACTTAAGTTTTGTATATTTCAAAGCATGTCAGGTCTTGTCACATTTAGAGTTAGATTTCCATGCATCACATATTAAAATAGTCTTTGCATTTTAGAATATTATCCGTAGTTGAGATAAGATTTTAGTTTAAATTAGGGATTAACGTAGTTTAGTTCCTAGTTTAAATTAGATGTTATTTAAGTATAGATAATTAGTTTCATTAAATAATTTTAGAATTTATAAAAATTGCATTTAGGGTTGCATTAAGATAGTTGCATATAGGATTAGTTTTCCATTACATGCATTGCATATACCTAAAAAAAACAAAAAAGATCTTTTTGTTGATTTGCTTCATCTTTGTGGCGACTCCCTTTGAAATTGACTTTGCATGTTTAAAAAGTGAAACCTAAGTTGCAAATTGGTATGAGCTTGGGTGAGCTCGAGCTAAGTTAGGTTTAGCAATCCATTAGTTGAACCCTAGGTGGTGCACCTTCGGAGAGGTCGCGACAAAACGGTTATTGATTGAAGGACTTTTTGACAATAAATAGTTATGGAGAGGAAAAACATTAGAGCTTCCTCCAATCAAGCCTAACGATCAAAGTATACCCAATAGCTTTTGTTAGATAAAACCGAAGTTCATGGATGGAACGTACCCAATTGCTTTTGTCGGATAAAATCGAAGTTCATGGATGGAACGTACGTAATGTCATGCCAGTAGTAAAATCTTAACTATCGATGATTAATGAATCCACTAGTAGGTTATCACATGTTTTCTTTAATCTATGAGTAGCTGTGTAAATACTTGTAAGTACCAACTAAATCAAAGTTTTATCATTAATTAATTAAGCAGTAGATTGCTTTATTTTAGTGATTTTTAAAACAACACAACCAACCTTAATTTGAGTTGCTTATAAGAGTTAATTAGCTCGTAGGTCGATGGCTCAACGAAACAGATGGAAATTACTAAATAATTAAGTGAAGGTTGGTAACTGAGTTTAAATAAAGTGAATAATCAAATAAAGGTTGGCAAGTGAAGAAGCAACTAAAAACCTGATTTCAAAGAAGCTTGTGAGAAAAAATGCTAGTGAAGCGCATAACTGTTTCAACCATGATTGCTTCTCCCAAAGGTCAAGCCTCGCATTTTCCAACCATCGCGCATCAACTGCTAGTAGTGGTCGCCCCTTTTCGCCTCTCTCGCTCTCCCGCCTCTCTCTTTTACGTTTTATTTTCCTTATCTTTCTAGAATAATATTAGTTTCTTTCAACTTTGACATTACTGGTTTTTACCTTTTCTTGATAAACAAAAATAAAAGCATAGCATCTGAGCATACCAAGTCGATACTAAGAGTTATCCAAGACGGAACTGACTGAGAATGGGGTAGAGTTAGATAAGTTGATCCTAAAAGATCCAATTGGACAAGATCATATAATAGGGGACTGAAAGTGAAATTATTTTTTCTGCTAACAAGGGAACACCTGTTTGCTGGGGCGCGCAATATAGTGTTAATGTACTGAAACAAGTAAGAGTCAAATTATCAACATAAATTCCAACATAATATATCGTCACGTGACTTATTTTAAAAATAAGAGTGTCACTAGTCTTTTTTGCCATATACATCAGTCCTTTACTCTTTTCTCAATTTCTTTACACAAACATATCACTTTTTCTTATTTTTGGCCGGTTATTTTAATCTTTTCGAGATTTTCTAATCTCTTGGTGAACAAACCATGCGCCTACTATATAAGGTCAATTTTTCCTTCTTAGGAGTAACGTGCATTAAAAGTCTTGAAACTTCTATAAAAAAAATATATACAATTCAATCATAAGATTGTAAGAAAGTACCAGTTGCATTCTACAATTTATGCAGAAAAGTGTTCCAAAGTACTTTCATTAATTAGCATGAGATTGACCTGTTTTAAAGTTTTAATACTTGTTATACTTTTTCTATAAGATTTAGGACTTATGATACACTTAGTCCTCGGTAATACTTATTTCTTTAACATGGAAAAATATAATATTGCAAAGTAATATTTTCAAATAAGTACTTAGGAGCCTTCCACTAGTTTATGGCTTCGGGTTTAGACTTTACCTAATCAAAAGCATTCATCTTAGTCAAAAACAATTTTCACTGAAGAATCCTCTTCAATGTAAATTGTTCATATAGTTTTTTCATATTCAGATTTCTTCATTAGACGCAGACTTCCATTTTCTCCGAATTGGTAAACTAGAGTTCTATTGATCAATGGGAAGACCTGAATCTCAGTGGAAAGAAGGATAATACTCATTTTCAAATTTAGTAATCGAATCTCAGTGGAAGTATTCATTGACATGAGTGTTTGAACAACACTTTATCCCAAAATTGATAGTAAGGAAACCTCCATGTCGGATGAAAACTAACGGACCACAAAATACCCAAAAACCAACAACAAATCCAAGTGGTATGCCCAGGTAAAACCACTTCTTCTCATTATCATCATCGTCACCATCATCACGAACTTCTTCCATCCCGTTTGTGGTAACTGAGCAACTTTTGTTGAGTGGAAGCCCACACAATCCAAGGTTTCCTTGGAAAAAAACTTTCGGGAAATGTGAGAAGTTGTTCGCTAGTTGGGATGCTTCCCACAAGTTGATTTTTTGAGAGGTTCAGGAATGAAAGGAAATGAAGATTTGCAAGCTGAGTCAGTTTGGTTCCATTGAGGTAGTTCCGTGACAAGTCCAACGACTCCAGCTGATCTAGATTCCCTAAAATTGGAGGAATTGAACCCGATATGGCATTATGTGCTAGGTTGAGGAAATAAAGTGCTTTCAGATTCCAAGTGTGTCTGGTATTGGACCTTCCAATCTATTACTTGAGAAGTCAACCGACGTGAAAATAGTCAGGATCCTGACGAGCTCTACCTGTAGACCTTTCACGGTTAAACTCATTGTATCTTCATAATAGAGCCCATCAAATAACTGATATTGCAGGCGATTGAAGTCAACGTCGGCCTTCAAGCCTCCCAAGATGCGAGGAGACTTGTAGGCAGCGCACCGCTGAAATCATTTGAAGAAAGGTCAATGATTTGAAGTTTTTGCCACATGAGG
Organism: Melaleuca alternifolia; assembly: GCA_019926035.1. Taxonomy (NCBI): domain Eukaryota; kingdom Viridiplantae; phylum Streptophyta; class Magnoliopsida; order Myrtales; family Myrtaceae; genus Melaleuca; species Melaleuca alternifolia. Next base: position 1,069,969 of record JAGKPW010002372.1, on the reverse strand, counting down.
GGACCATGCGGACATCCAATTTTTCCATGCAACTTGTTGGATCGTAAAACAAGGACACGGAGATTCAACATATCCTTGAAATGGCAAGGAAATGTCCCGTCTATTTGATTGTCCCCCATGTTCACAATCTCCAACTCCGTGCATTTTGCCAACGACAATGGAATCTGCCCCTGCAAAGAATTTTCGCTGATATCCAATGTATTCAGACTGCATGTTGCTGGGATGTGTTGCAGAATATCACCAGTCAACTGGTTACTCCTCAGATTCAATACCTCGGAACACTTCATTAAACAATCAGGAATAGTCCCGTTCAGATTGTTGTGCGATAAGTCAAGCACTGTAAAACCACCAAGTTCACAAATTGACGTCGGGATGGATCCATGGAAATTATTCTTTAAAAGGGACAAGAAAAACCTGTATGTTTGGTAATCCTGGATATCATTCGGGATAAAAGAAGTGATGTTGTTACTTGATAAATCCAAGTACCAAAATTTCGTGGATAACAACAAGGGTAGCGGATTCCCTCTCAGCAAGTTTGCATGGAGGTCAACGGTAGTCAGGGCAGAAGTAATAGTGTGCAGAGGTGTTTCGAAACCTTCAAAGAAATTTGAGGAAAGATTGAGATAATAAAGATCTTTGGGTGTCCATATCCATTGCGGTATCTCTCCTTGAAGACAATTGTGCGAGAGGTCGAGGTATAGCAATTCAAATTGGTTCGCCAAAAACTGAGGGAATTGCCGCAATTGGCAGGCAACCAAAGACAAGAATTGAAATTTAGGGAAAGAGGATGCAATAGTAGAAGTAGAGGTTGAAGCATTAATGGACAAGCCACTGTACGATAGATCAAGATACGATAAATTTCTGAATCCCTAAAGCGCATCGATATTCATTGAACCACTTAAAGTATTGGAAGAAAGTGAGAGGCCTGCAAGCCCTCGCAGTTCAAATATGGATGCTGGTATTGACCCTTGTAACTGATTGTTGTCCAACTCTAGCCAGTACAGTTGATACGAAGAGCCATTTGGATTTATGAGAAGCTGACCAGAGAATCTATTGTTTGAAAGCCGTATCTCTGATAGTTGGGGAAGTCTAAACAGAGCTGGGGGAATATCGCCTTCCAATAAATTGTTTCTCAAGTCCAGAAATTCAAGATTCAGAAGGTCTTCCCAGCCAACGAAGGTGATCTGACCTATTAAAGCAGTATGACTTAAATCTATAGAGATAAGATTTCTGGATGCCCCATATGGTGGAATCGAACTAGTAAGATTATTCGAAGACGAGTCCAAATAAGTTAGCTCTGATAGGTTCTCCATCGAGCTCAGGATCGATCCACTCAACCTGCAAAGAAACATATTTAACCACGACAATTTTCTGAGATTACCGATTGAATTTGGAAGCCTCCCTGAAATACTCGTTTGACTCAGGGCCAGAGTCTCAAGAGAACTATCCTCCGGAAAATCGGGCAAAGGACCCTGAAGATCTCCATTTAATGATAGGTCAAGGGTCTGAAGTGTTCGTACCTGGAAGACTTGTGGAGGAATTTCACCCTGCAGGCCACATCCACTAAGGCTCAGTGCTTTCAAGCTAGAAAAATTTAATGAGAAACTAGGCAATGTGGTGGACAAGTTATTGTGATTGAGGTGAATGACCGACAGATTAGCAAGACTCGTAAGAGAAGCGTCGATAGGACCAGACAGAGAACAGTCTGTCATGCTCAACACCTCAAGTTTCGGCACTGAAGAAGACAATGCATCGCACCACTCACTTCCCTCAGCAGACACATTGACCCCGTCAGGTACAACCCCCTCAACTCCCCCAAATCCCCAATCAGCGACCTCAAATTGGGCTTCTCAAGTATCAGAAAATTATCAGAGAGATCAAGAGTTCGTAGCTTCGTCAGGCGCGATAGCTCTGCTGGAATCTGCTCGGCGAATCCAGCAAAAGACAAGTTGAGATGTGCCAAGCGGCTGAGATTTGCGAGGCCTGACGGAATTGCAGAGTAGAAGTCATTGTCCGCCAAGTTCAAGCTCCGAAGGAACTCGAACCTGAAGAGGCTCGACGAACCGCCGATCCCGCCAGAGATCGACTCTTTGCTCAAATCGAGTCCCACCACGAGCCCGTCCTCACACGTCACGCCGTTCCATGAATCGGCGCTTCAGTCCCATTGCACTAGCTTGGAAGATGCGGAGGCATTGAAGACGAGGCTGTTTCTCAGATCGAGCAAGAGCGATATCTGGTCATCGCCGAGACACTGGGCTGAAGCCGCAGCAATGTCGGAGAAGATGGAGATGGTGGATATCGCAAGAACAAGCCATGGGAGGATCAAACCTTTCATTGGGAGAGTTTTTGAGGAAGAGAGTGGGAAGTGGGGAACAGGGAAGACGGACTCAAATGAAACGAAGTCTGAGCACTTTTGGTAGTGGAAGGGGAGTTGTCAAAGGAAAGTGCAGACCTGTGCTTATTGCTATTTTACATAATACTCTCATCTTAATTATTGTAATTACAATCCATTGCCATCATAATATTATTTTCTTCAATATCTTACATTCCCTTTTAAAAAAATCAACTCCTTTGTACTATTTGTTCTGTTATTTTATATATTGACTAGCAAGTACTAACTTTCTCTTATTGTTCACTGTGAATCAACACGAACATTGAAAAGTCTTTGCAATAGTGAAAGCCAATTCTTTAGTATCTTATAGTCGAATTAGCAATTTTATCCAACTAATATGTACACATGAAGATCTTAAAGTGGGCAAATTAGATAGATATGAATTTTTAATAGATTAAATTAAATTATGAAAGTAATTTAGTGAATTTTGTCAAGTATGAGTGGGATTGAGTATGGTTCACTACTTTTTTTATTTTTGTTGAATGGATCACTAAATTTAAATAACACATAAATGGGTCCAAACAGGTATGGAAATCCAACTTGGATTGTGGCAAGCTAAACTAAATCACCCCATGGAGCTCAATTTTGGCTCCTTGATGAGTAAGTGCTCTACTAGGGAGATCACAGCTATCTAAACACTTGGTGATGACTTTGCTTGTCAATGACACTCGCAATTGTAAGAAAGTCCAACACGTCTATGGAACTAGGTGATTTAGATTGGGGCACTAATGGCACCATAGAATACTCTATTGTAAGTTTCCATTCAATTGGAAATTAAAAGGAAAAAAAGCTACAATAGAAAAGAAAAAGAAAAAGAAAATAAGACCAATGTCGACAGACGTACAATAATTTTGTTGACACCTAAATTTTGGTCAATCGGAAATAATCTTTGAGGGAATATGTGCATCGATTTTGTAAGTTTGTTTGAAAATTCAGTCAAGATTACGAAATATGTGAGAAGAAAGATTTGAGAAATTTCTAATTTGATTACATGTGGATTTTGGCAAGAGGAGATCCAATGACATATATTCGACAAGAAAATGGCAAAGAGATTTGTCTTGGGTCTTGCGGGAAAAAAATGGGAAGAAATAAAAAAATCAATCTCGTTTGATCGAGAGAAAATCAAAGAATATATTTCTTTTCTTTGATTCAAAATTTGATCTCCGGCTATATAAAGGGGGCACTCATACAATTTGGAGGAGGCCACACAATTGATAGACACAGCCATATTGAGGGTGTTTTTCATTCACGAAAAAAAGAATGAGAGAGCAAAATAGAGGAGAGAGAAAAAAGAGGGAGCGTCCTTCATTCGTGAGCTTCGACCTTGGCATTTCGTCCACGATCTCACTTGATTTGTTTCCTTCTTCTCTCACTGGTGAGTCTTAGTCGAAGCCATTTTGTTCACGGCCTCCCGAGGATCATGGTCCGAGTGACTTCGTGGACGAACGATGGTTTGGCTCAAGTTCACTTGAGCACCCCGGTTTGCCATTGTCCCCGAACTATGTAGTGATACGTTTTATATTACTTTCGCTTGTTTTCTTCATGAACCCCATGCTCAGTTTTGTTGTGTTCGTCAAGCCCATATCTAAATTTTGATGTTTTTCTCGGCCTAATTGATTTCCAAGCCCTCTATGATGTTTCTTTTTGCCTCATGTATCCATAGTGGTTGTCTTTGATGCATTATAGGCTTAGATTTCATATCCTTTTGGTTCTACAAACGAGCAATCAATTGTTCGAAGGTGGTTGTCTTTGATGTTTATTTTTCTGCAATATTAAAAATAAAAATAAAATCATTTTCTCATGTTGATTTGATTATTTCATTGATATTATTTTCTGTCTAACTTGTTTGCTTTGGGTGATAGGTTTTATCAATTGGAATTTCTTTTTCAATTCACAACCGCATATCAAATTTTTTATTCTATCTATAAGGCTTTAGATGGAATAATTGATTGCGCGGGAATCGATAAAGTTGATATTTTGATCTTTAGGGCTTAAGATTAATTTATTGACTTTATCTGCGAAAATTTGTTATTGAACTTTGGTGCTATTTCCATTTGATGAGTTTGATTGGTTTGGTGCATTTTCTTTTCTTATTCAAACAAATATCAGAAAAAAAAAGATTGCATATTTAGATTAATTTGCGTGATTAGATTAGGTGCATATTAAATAATTTTTTGTGTCATAGCATAAATCACTTCATATAGTTTGCATATTAGGTTTTACATGAAATTTAGATTAGGTGCATAAATCCCATGTCATGCCATCTAGAATTTGCATTTTTAGGTCATAAAAATTTCCTATCATGTTAGAATAATACATTTAGAATCTTAGGGTCATGTTAGATTAAAATTTATATTTTATTAGATTATTTAATTTCAAATTTTCATTTGTTAATAATAAAAAATGCCTTAAAAATATCATTAGCATGTCATATAGATTAGCTTAATTTAGGATTGCATGCCATAGAACATATTAGGTTAGTCATATTTAGGGTTGTATTTTAATCATATGCATCACATATTAGAATAGTTTTTACATATAAATAATAATAAAAATACCAAAAAAATATTTTTTTTACTTGATTTGTTTTCCATTAAGTAATTAAATTGATGTCTGCGCACCCACGTGATCCCCATCCATGTTAGGAAAAAAAGTTAAAATCAATTCAAGTTGCCTGCAAAATACTTTTTTTGAAATAAAAGAAAAGGTACTCAAGTCCTCGAATTCATAATCTCTGGTTCGTAGGGTAAAGTACAACTCCCAGTACTTTACATGGGTTTTCAATCGATCCACTATTAATATATTAGTTGCAACTCCATTTGAAATAAATTTTGCATGTTAAGAATTAGAACCTATGCGAATTGGTATGAGCTTGGGTGAGTTTGAACTAAATCAAACTTAGCAATCCATTAACCAAACCCTAGGTGGTACACATTCAGAGAGGTCACGACAAATTTGATTTTGACAAAGTAGTAAAGCTTCGCCAGTAAAGCTAATGACCCCAATCGAGAAGGGTGCATGATCGGTTAAAGCTGTAAGAAAAAGAGGCTCAACTTTTGGTAGGCTTCACCACCATAAGGACATTTGTGACATGACTAATGAGGTCATAGAGAAAAGACCATTTCCTTTGACAATGATTGAGAGACAATAAACTTACCAAATAGAGCTACACATAGAGACACCAACCTCAGGCTGAAGCCATGGCACATCAGAGAAGATGGAGATGCTGAATCTAGCAAGAAGAAAGTCGTGAGACGATGGAACTGTTCATAGAAAGAGGTTGAAGAAGAGCGCAGGAAGAGGGAGTCAATCGAAATGAAGTTCGCAATTGACTATATTGGGTCCACCAAGCACATGAACTGAGTAGGAATTTGGAAACCCTAATTTGGGATCAGACATTTTCAATCTGAAATTTCCATGCACCTTCTTAGAGCTAGGAATGATTGCGCCTTTGGTTTAGTTTGGTGGGGTACAAATAGTTGTGGCAAAATGGGTCAAAGACCCATATTTTAACCCATATTTGATAATATGGGTCATAAATGGGTTAGCTTATGTTGACACCTAATTTTTGCTAATCTAGTAAATCACTTTTGGTCTAGTTTTTGATAAAATTGTTATAGATTAGGAATTAGAAGTTCCTTTTATTTATTTATTTTTATGATAAAAAATATATTCAAAAGAAAAGAAAAGAAATAAATAAATAAATAAAATAGAAGAAGAGAAAACTAAAGAAAGCAACGGGTTGGGCCTTCTTCATTCGAACCATAACCACGCGCGCGTACAAAGCCCGCGCAAGCCCATCTCTCCCTTGGCCCGTCGTCCCAGGCCCGTGCCCTCTCTCCTCTTTTCTTTTTCCCGCCTGGTCAATGCGCGAAAGCGGAGAGGGCCTGCAATTTTCACCAACTTTGAGCAGGAGTAGGGAAGTCTGCACACGCAAAGTAAAAGGGGACGTGAGCTTGGAGAGAGAAAAAGGAAAGACAGACATAGAGGGAGAGAAAGGCTTAAAAAAAAAGGACAAAAAAAGATAAAAAACGGTGAAAAAAGTCAAAAGGTGAAAGGGGGAGAGGGGGTTTCTCTCTCTCTAGCCGCTCTCTCATTCTCGCTCTCCCCGCAGCTCACTCTCTCTCTGAGGCGCGGCCACCCCTCCAGTTTGCGGCCATCCCCCAGCTCGCGGCCGCACGCAACTCAAGCCCCCAGTTCGCTCTCCTCTATCTGAAGCTTTGTCATTGCCACCAGCACACCGCCCGCCGTACACAGACCCTCCCGCCGCTCATTCTCTCTCTCAATCTGTGGATTCCTTCAGCTCGCGGACTCCTCCGAGCTCGCGGCCATCCCTCCAGCTCGTGCTCTCTCCGCCTCTCACGATTTTCCGCTCAGCTCAACGAACGCCCCTGCAGCTCGCGCGTCTTCCCCCAGCTCCACCCGCGATTTCATCTCCACAGGTAAGCATTCTCGATCATTTTCACTTCAGTTCATTGTTTGTCCATGAGTTTGCTGCTTTGCATCTTGACATGTGTTCTGTGATTTTTGTGGAATCCATGTTAGACGATGTTTAGTTTGATTTGCTGAGCTTGGGTGATTATTTGTTTAGCGTGGTTTAGGCTGGAGTTGTTCCGTGGATGGTTTGTAGTTGGGATTGAGTTGGTTTGGGGATTAAAGTTCACCAATTCTTACCAAATTTTACATGTTCGATAAAAAAAATCGAGATGATTTTATTTTGTCTAGTCCAATATGTTTGATCGTTTGAGGAAGTTTTTATAGTCGTGCGATGATGTTATAGAATCGTCATTTTTTTGGTGATAGATTTTTAGTCTTGCTACATATTGAGCATGGACTAGGTGAAATGAAGAAGATGAAAGTAGGCTTAGTTTTGTTAATCTGTCAAAGAAGAGGTTGAATCGAAATAATAAAAATTATAAAAAAAACAAAATAAAAAGGGAAGAAAAGGTGGCGCCGTAATATAAAGAAGGAGAAGAAAATGATTTTCGAAATGTGAAAGGGCCGAATTAGAAATAGAGGGGAAAGGGGCGTGCGAAATATTAAAAAATGGGCTGAATTAAACAAAGATAAATGGGTTGAATTAAACAAATAGAAGAAATGGGCTGGAGGTTAAATGGGCTGGAGGTTAAATGGGCCTGCGAAATTAAAGGATAAGTGGGCCGAAATAAAAAAAGGAGGAAAAGGGTAGTGGGCCGGCTTTTTGATAAGAAATTCATTTAAAAAAAAGAAAATAATGGGCTGGGCCCTACGCCCAGCCCATTCGCGTTTGACCCGGACCGGGTTGTTATAACCCGGTCCGAAATCCTTTTATATAGAAAAAATAAAAAATAAAAAGAAAGAATAAACAAATCAGAAAATGCAAAAATAGAAAATAGAAAACAAAAAATAGATAATTCAGGAAGTAATTAAAAATTAAAAATAGATAATAGAAAATTCAAAAATTCAAAAATAATAAAAATCGAAAAAATCATTATAAAATTAAAAAAATCAGAAAATTATAGTAAGTTAGAAAATCATTAGAAAATAATAAAAATTAGAAAATCATTAAAAAAATTAGAAAATCATAAAGATTAGAAAAATCATTAGGAAACCATAGAAAATTAGAAAACCCTTAGGAAATAATAAAAAATTTGGGAAGTCATTAAAAAATCATAAAAAATTAGAAAATGGTAAAAAAAGCCAATAAAAAAATATAAAAACAATAAAAAAAATTCTAAAATGAATCCAATTGAGTAAGCTCTTAGAGCTTGGTATCACAGCACTAGTGACTTAGTCCTTTAGGTAATGTAAGCCTCCATGAAAATATTTATGTTAATCAAACAATCAATTTTAGGTACCGAAAGGGCATTATCTAATTAGTTAATGTAATCAAGTCCCCGTATTCTAGCAATCTCTGGTTTCGTAGGAAGCGAAGTATTTCTCCCATGCTTTCACTTGATTTCTAGCCGACCCTAATAGGCTAGTGGCGACTCCTATAAAAAAGCATTTTAGACTATTAAAAAACTTTTAAAACAAAAACGCCTAAATGTCACGCGAGGTGTGAATTTGGGAGAATCCGAGCTCGAGATCGTAGAATCAAAAGCAAATACCTCTAAACTTATCTTTCTTCCCCTAAGGGTGAAATTTAGGTCGCGATAGCTTAAAAAGTTAGTTGGGTCTAAATGGATCATTTAATAATCTCATGGGTCTTAAATGGGTTCTAAACGGATCATAAATGGATTACCTAATTAATTTTAAGTATAATTAACAAATCATTTTAAATATTATTAACAAGTCATTTTTAAACTATGAAAATTCTAATATTCTAATTATTTTATTTTTAAAAAAATAAAATTTTAATTATTTTTATAATTTTTTTAACAATACGAGTCGGGTCGGGTCGGATATGGGTCATTACATTTACACTACATGAATATGAGTCAAAACGGGTTAAATGGGTCAAATATGGTCCGACCCATATTTAACCCAACCCAAACCCGACCTGCCCCTAGGTACAAACATGAAGAATATTCCCAATTGAAGGACTTTCTGACAATAGACAATTATGGAGAGGAAAAACATTGAACTTCCTACAATCAATAGTAGCCAGTTGACTTGACTAGAGTATGCAAAATTATCATTTCCCCCTCCTTTCGTAGATTTATGAAGTTTTGTCCGTGGATCTTGAATACATAATGTCGGTAGTAATTATGAAATGTCGATGATAACAAGTTCCATAATAGATTTTCATCTTTTCTATTATTATTTTACCAAGAGAAGGTGTAAATGTAAGAAGTTGCCATTGAACCAAAATTTTATTATTCACGAATTTAGTAATAAGTTGCCGATTGTTTTAGTTTCTACAAGTAGGAACATCATTTTTTTAGGTTATCAATTGTAACAATAATTCTATCCTTCACAAAACCCAATAACAATCATCAATTATTATTAGAGTTTGACAAGTTAGTTAATAACTATTTGTAATTTACTAATGAAATGAAAATCTTGTTGTAACATTGACAAACTGAATAGTAGATTACTACCCGTTTTAAGATTTTACAAGCAAGCTCGTAATTGTTTGTATGTTATGAGCGAAATAATATTTTCATCACCTATAATATAATAATATTCATCTATTAGTTATTCTAGTATATCCAACTTTGGTTGCATTTGGCTTTGCTATTTTTATGTAATATTGTCATTGCAATCCATTGTCAACATAATATTATCTTCTTCAATATCTTACATTCCATTGAAATAAATTTCAACTCCTTTGTATTACTAGTTGCTCTAATTTTATATATTTACTAGCAAGTACTAACTTTCTCTTATTGTTCATTGTGAATTAATACAAAAATTGAAAAGTCTTTGCAATGTCGAGAGCCAATTCTTTAGCATCTTATAGTCTTAAAATCAATTTTATTAAACTAATATGTACACGTAAATAGCTTAAAGTAGGTAAACTAGGTAGAAAAAATTCATAGGTTAAACTAAATTATGAAGTAACTTGGTAAATGTTGTTGTGTACTGGTGGGATTGAGTATGGGTCACAAATTTTTTTTTGGTCGAATGGATTGCTAAATTCATATAACATATAAATGAGTCAAAATGGATATGAATATACAACTTGAATTGTGGCAAGCTAAACCTAAATCATACCACGGTGCTCAACTTTGGCTACTTGTTGAATAAGTGCTCAACTAGGGAGTTGGCAGGTGCCTAAACACTTGATAGGGACGTCACTCGTCAAAGACGTTGGCGATTGCAATAAAGTCCTACACGCTTTATGGAACTAGGTGATTTAGATTGGACCACTAATGGCACCGTAGAAAACTCTATTTCTCGTTTCTCTTATTTGGAATTGAAAAGGAAAAAAATTAAAAATAGAAAAAGGAAAAAAAAAAGAAACCAAGACCAAAACCAACAACCATACAATAGTTTGATTTTGACCTAAGTAGCAGAGCTGATGATCCCAATTGAGAAGGGTGCATGACGGGTTAAAGTTAGAGGAAAAGGAGGCTTAACCTTTTGGTAGACTTTACCACCATAAGGATGTTTGCGACATGACTAATAAGGCTGCTGAGAAAGGACAACTTCTTTTGATGATGATCGAGAGACCATCAACTCACGGGATCGAGCTACTCGCAGAGACACCAAGCTCAAGCTAAAATAGCAACATCGAAGAAGATGGAGATGGTGGATATAGCGAGATGAAACCATGAGACGATGGAACCGTTCATCAGAAGAGGTTGAAGAAGAGCGCAGGAAGAGGGAGTCAATTGAAACGAAGTCAACACTTGATTATATTGGGTCAACCAAGCACATGAACTAAAAAGGAATTTGGAAACCCTAATTTGGAATATAAATTCTTCAAACCCGAAATTACCATGCACCTTTTTTAAAGCTAGGAATGATTGCGCCTTTGATCCAGTTTGGTAGGCTATGAACGTGGATAATGGTCCCTATTGAAAAACTTTCTGACAATAGACAATTATGTAGAGGAAAAAATTGAACTTCCTTCGATTAAAGCATGATCACCAAAGTACAATAGCTTTCAGTTGACTTGACTAGAATATATGGATGGTAACTAGGTGATATTGATAGTAATTTTGAAATGTCGATAATAATCATCTCGATAATAGATTATCACCTTTTATTATTATTATTATTATTATTATTATTATTATTATTATATTATTCTAGTGAATGTGTAAACGTAATAAGTTGCCATTGAACTTAAAATTGTATTATTCATGAATCCAGATGTAAATTGCCACTTGTTTTAGTCTCTGCAGGTAGGCGCGTCCCTCTTTGTAGGTTATCAATTGAAATGATATTTCTACCCTCCACAAAACTCAATAGTTGCTATCACTTATTATTATAATTTTACAAGATAGCGCATAACTGTTTATACGATACCAATGAAATGAAAATCTTATTATAAATCATAAATGAAACGACATTCTCATCACTTATAAACTAAACCGAATGAAAGTCCAATAACGCATCTATGGTTCGTAGGTTTTGCGGACTAGAGCATCGATTGCCCCAATGGAAACTCTAATTTGCATATTTCTTCATTTGGAATTGAAAAGGACAAAAAATTACAAAATAGAGAAAAAAAAAACAAAGGAAGACGAAAAACACCAAACCAACAGTAGTTGGATCTTGACGAAGAAGCCAAACCAATAATCATGATCAAGGACGCACAATAGGTGGTCGTGTGATGGACGGAATCTAGAGGCAAAAGAGGCTTGACTTTTGGTACTTCACCAACGATGTTTGACACATGACTGATGAAGTCGTAGAGAAACGACAACTTCCTATGACGACGAGGAAGACACCATCGACTTCAAGAGTGCAAATTTGTGACCGTGACAGGCAGATGCCAATGGGGGCAGCCTTGAAGACGACTACTTGTTGAAGATAAAAATACTCTGATCTTATCTCTTTACTTAATAATTTATCTTTGAATTGTGTTAAAATTAAGGAATATTTATAGCCGAATGATATATACACAGGAAAGGAAGTAATATAATCTAATAAGGAGATTAGTTGTCCTAGGAATAAGATTGAACTATCCGAAAGTTCTAAAATTCTAAGAATCGGTTATACTCTCGCAAGTTTTAGAGCGTTTGATGCGTTATCCCTTTGTATCACTCATTTTCCTTATTGGTGATAATAGTATTGCAAGAAAATTATCTCTTCAGCTAGCTTCTAATAGCATTATGGCTTTAGGTTTTGACTTCGCTTGTCCAAAAGCATTCCATCTTATTTGAACAATGCTCCCTGTCTTCTTCATTGGAAACTTCCCAATCCAAAAAATCCGGAAAATGGTTATAAAAATTTTGTCATATTCTGATTTCCACGCCTGATGCAAACTTAATATTCCAGTCCAATTGTTAAGGATGATATCGATCTTTTATCGGAATATTTCACAGAGAGAGCGGGAAGAGGGGGACACAGTAGAGGCAGCCTCCGCTTGGGAGCAAAGGAGTCGTCCAAAGAAAGTGCAAAGCATCTGTCGACATCTGGAATGTCATTACTTATGAAGGTTGAAAGACTTATTTCTATTTCGACTAGCGTGTCCGCGCCACAAAACGATATTCTTTAGTTGACTTACTTTTTTCAATCGCAATAAACTGCCCTTGACTTGTTTTAGATGGCTTCCAGCTTACATATTCGTCGTAGTTGGATCGTGGGCTACCCACTTGTAACTAGTCCGTGACAGACGAAAAGCATCATATTAACGCCAACATTTCTAGAGAACCTACAGCATGATATAGAAGCCAATCGAAATTAGTGGACCATATTTTTCATATGAAATGGCTGTTGAGTTGAAAGCAGCAATCATCACTATTCAGATCAATGATGAAGTGAACCAGTCAACCAGGTCCAATTGCAAGCCCATGAACTTTTGAAATTTTCGTACCAAAAATTTCCATCCACTTTCTTACAGCTGGAAAGGTTGCACCTTTGGTCCAAGATTGGTGGATACACGATGAAGAATCTTTTTTTTTTTTTTAATTCGAACTTGAAGAATGGTTCTAAAAGGAGGACTTTCCGACAATAAACACTCATGAAGAAGAAAAACGATTGAACCTACTCCAATCAAACCTGATGACCAAATTACATGCAATAACTTTCATTTGACTTAACTACAGAATGCAAAATTGTCGTTTCAGTGGAGCTGGCCGATTCGGTTATTTATAAAATTCCATAGACAAACAAATCTTTCTATAGACGATGATTATGTTAAATCGATAGTAAATTTGAAATACCAGTGGTAAGTAATAAGTTATCAATTGAATGTTAATTTTGTTAGCCATATGTAGCAAATAGATAGCAACTTTACCATCGACAACGTCCAATGCATATTACTACTTATTTTAAGATTTAGTAAGAAGCATAAACAGATTTTACCAATGAAATAACAATTTTATCATCTACAATTCTGATAGTATACTTTTATATTTTACAAGTGGACGCATAACTGTGTTTAAGTTACTTTTTCAGGAACATCAACAATTGTAAGTATATGTTGGTAGATAGACTCCGATGAAAATTGGTAGCTCAAACAACCTAGTGATAAGTTCTTCGCATTTTCCAACCATCACCAATCATCGGCAACCGCCACAACCGCCGCAACCACCACCGGCCACCGCTTCTTGTATCTCTTGCAATCCCACCCTTGCCTTCTGCATCTTACTTTCCCTTCTTTTCCATAACATAATTAATTGCTTTTAACTATAATATTATTGACTTTTACCTTTTTTTGATAACAAGAAAAATATCATCTTAGCATACCCCATCTAACATACTAAGAGTTATTTTAGAAGGACTCGATTGAGGTTTGCGATGAGTTAACCAAAAAAAGAAAAAAGAAAAAAAAACGAAGAAGAAGAAGACTCTTGCGTAGGGAATGGGAGCGAAAGTACTTTTTGTGTTTGTCGGCTTTGCTTTAATCCTTTTGCCGATCTCTCGGAGCCAAATCCTTCGTAAGTTCAGACGCTTCGGGAATCGGAACGTGAGGATCGCGCCTCAAGAAGTGTGAGATTTTACATTTGGTCTGTACTCGTCACAACCTGCTGGAGCCAAGTTTGAATTGGGGATGGAGTCGATTTTCAAGTGAATGGATCCTTTTTATTTTATAATTGGATTGGAGATTGATTCAATGGATGAATGAAAAGCTAGCTGAAATGATCTCCTGATCTATGCTGGAAAAAACCCCTTCCGACCACTCGTTAAAGCTTGATAATTGACTGAAAGCGAAAATTTTCCATCGATCTTTCTTTATTTGTGTTTGGGTCTACTTAAGTGCTATCATTATCTTAGTAATCTCGGACATGATTGATGTTGAGGCATTCGATGTAATTGCTGGGCTGACTTCCATGGCGGATGTAGGGAAATTTACCGTTGTCCCAATTTCCTTTCTTTTTTGCCACTAAGTAGTGTCATCTCACGGGAAGTCACAACCATGTGCTAGTTCGCCCTCTTTGAATGAATGCCCAGTGATGACCAATACTCATTTCCATGCGGCGTTTGGAATATTTGTTGGCAAGTACCTAAAAAGGAGAGGTGTAATCGAGTCTAGTCGAATTAGTTTAATTTAATGTTCAAATGAGACGGGAATCAAAATTCAAGAGTGGATGATCAGTTCAAACTTAATCTTGATTATGCTCAATTTTTCCGGATCAAGTTCAACTCTTGGAAATGCTTTTATAAGCTGAAATTAACTCGTTTGATTTAACTTATTTATCATAAATCGGTACTCGTTGAAACTCTAACATCGTAAGCTCATAAGCCGACTGTTGTAAAATTTGAACTGACGGGGCTCAAGCTTAACTCCGTCTTGCACATCAACACGTAAATAATGTGGGCGTGCCCAAGTAGCCCGAATCAACATGTAAATAATTTAGGCATGCTCGAGTAGCTCGAATAGTTGGTACTTGAAGAAGCAAACTAAAAACCTAATTTCGAAGAAGATTGTGAGAAAAATGCTGGTGCAGCGCATAACGATTTCAACCATGACTGCTTCTCCAACCATCTCCCATCATCTGCTGGTGGTGGCTACCCCTCCTCGCCTCTCTTTCTCTCCGACCCTTCTCTCATCCGTCTACTTCCCTTTTCTTTCTGGAAGATAATTAGTTTCTTTTGAATTTTACATTATTGGCTTTTACCTTTTCTTTTTTCTTAAAAAATGGCATTTTAGCGAACCACATTAACGCAGTAAGAGTTGTTCAAAATAGACCTGATTAAGAATGGGGTAGAGTTAGATGAGTTGATTCTAAAAGATCCAATTGCACAAGAAGTGCCAATTTTCGTTTTAAATTTCCATCATTATACTTTGTAATATAACTTTTTTGAAAAAAATAAGGGTATTTCTAGTCTTTTCTTCATATGCATCAGTCCTTCATTCGTTTCTCATCTTTCTTTAAGGAAAGATTTATTCTTCTCTTTTTTTTTTTTTTACTTTTGACTTTTAATCTTTTTAACATTTTACAATCTTTTGGTTAACAACTCAACATACCCTGGGCCTCCTACACAAGTTTAGCATTTTCTTTTTATAGGGTGTACTAAAAGTCCTAAACCTTGCAAACAAAGTGCAATCAAATTAGAAAAATGCAACAAAAAAAGTACAATCATGTCCACAAATTTGTGCAAAAAAGTGTTACGAAGTATTTCCACTGATTAGGATAAGATTGACCTTGATTCTCGATAATACTTAGTTTTCTAATTTGGTGGATAAATAATATTGCAAAGGACAACTTTCAAATCCGAACTTAGGAGCCTCCAACTAGTTATAAATAGCATTATGGCATTAGGTTTAGACTTTACCTATTCAAAAGCATTCCTCCTTTAGTTTCAAACAATCATCACTGAAGAATCTTCTTCACTGCAAGTTGTTCATTCCAATACCGTAGGAAAACGACTATTAAGTTTTGTGATATTCTGATTTCTATGCTAGACGAAGACCTACTTTTATTTCCAAATTGGTAAGCTACAGTTCTATTAATCAACAAACAGACATCAATCTCAACGGAAAGAACGGCAATACTCATTTTCAAATTTAGTAACTGAATCTCAATGGAAATATTCATGGACATGAGTGTTTAAACAACACTTTATCCCAAAATCGATAGTAAGCAAACCTCCATGATTGGATGAACACTAACGGACCACAAAATATCCAGAAACCAACAACGAATCCAAGTGGTATGCCCAGGTAAAACAACTTCTTCTCACTGCCATCATCGTCACCATCATCACCAACTTCTTCCGTCCTGTTTTTGGTAATTGAGCAGCTTTTGTTGAGCTGAAGCCCACACAATTCAAGGTTTCCTTGGAAAGAACTTTTGGAAAACGTGAGAAACTGTCCGCTAGTCGGGATGCTTCCGACAAGATGATTTTTGGAGAGGTTCAAGAATGAAAGGAAATGAAGATTTGCAAGCTGAGCCGGTATGGTTCCATTGAGGTAGTTCTGTGACAGGTCCAAGGATTGCAGCTGATACAAATTCCCCAAAATAGAAGGAATTGAACCCGAGATGACATTATGCGATAGGTTGAGGAAATAAAGTGCTTTGAGATCGCCAAGTGTCTCTGGTATTGGACCTTCCAATCTATTGCCCGAGAGGTCGATCGACGTGAAAATGGTCAAGATCCTGACGAGTTCTACATGTAGACCTTTCACGGTTAGGCTCATTGTCTCTTCATAATAGAGCTCATTGGATAACTGATACCGCAGGTGATTGAAGTCAACATCGGCCTTCATAGCCTCCCAGGAAGTGAGGAGTCTCGCGGGAAACATACCGCTGAAATTGTTTGAAGACAAGTCAATGATTTGAAGTTTCCGCCATGTACCAGGACCATGCGGACATCTAATTTCTCCATGCAACTTGTTGGATCGTAAGACAAGGACACGTAGACTCGACATAGCCTTGAATTGGCATGGAAATGTCCCATATATTTGATTGTTCCCCATGTTCACAATCTCCAACTTCATGCATTTTGCCAAAGGCAGCGGAATTTGCCCCTGCAATGAATTTTCGCTGATATCCAATGAATTCAGACTGCATGTTGCCGGAATGTTTTGCGGAATATTACCTCGCAACTGGTTATTCCTCAGGTTCAATACCTTGGAAGACTCCATTAAACAATCAGGAATAGTCCCATTCAGATGGTTTTGCGATAAGTCAAACACTTCAAGTTGACCAGGATAAACATCTTTGCAAATTGTCGTCGGGATGGATCCATGGAAATTATTCTTCGAAAGGGAGAAGAAAAACATGTCCAATTGGTAGTCCCCGATGTTATCCGGGATAAAAGAAGTGATGTTGTTACCGGATAGATCTAAGTAGCGAGGTTTTACGGATAACAACAAGGGTAGTAGATTCCCTCTGAGCATGTTTGAATGGAGGTCGAGGGTAGACAAAACAGCAGTAATATTGCGCGGAGCTGTTTCAAAACCTTCAAAGAAATTAGAGGA
This sequence comes from Melaleuca alternifolia, assembly GCA_019926035.1. Taxonomy (NCBI): domain Eukaryota; kingdom Viridiplantae; phylum Streptophyta; class Magnoliopsida; order Myrtales; family Myrtaceae; genus Melaleuca; species Melaleuca alternifolia. The sequence goes on along the minus strand of JAGKPW010002372.1, from coordinate 1,052,612 downwards.
AAGATTGAGATAGTCAAGATATTTGCATGTCCATATCCATTGTGGTATCTCCCCTTGAATAAAATTGTGGGAGAGGTCGAGGGACAGCAATTCGAACTGCTTTGACAAAAACTGAGGGAATTTCCGCAATTGGCAGGAAGCCAAATACAAGAAAGAAAATTTAGGGTAAGAGGATGCAACAGTCGAAGCGGATGCCGAAGCATTGATGGACAAGCCACTGTACGATAAATCAAGGTAAGTTAAATTTCCGAACCCCTGAAGTGCATCGATATTCATTGAACCACTGAAATTATTAGAAAAAAGTGAGAATAATGTAAGCCCTCGCAGTTCAAATATGGATGCTGGTATAGGCCCCTGTAACTGATTGCTACCCAAATCAAGGTAGCCCAGTTGATACGAAGAGACATTCAGATTTATGGTAAGTTGACCAGAAAATCTATTTTGTGGAAGCCCTATCTTCCAAAGTCGGGGAAGTGTAAACAAAGCTGGGGGAATATCTCCTTCCAATGAATTGCCTTGTAGGTCCAGATATTCAAGATTCAGAAGGTCTTCCCAGCCAACGGAGGTGATCTGACCTGTTAAAGCATTATTACTTAAATCTATAGAGGTAAGATTTCTGGATTCACCGTATCGCGGAATTGAACCAGTAAGATTATTCCAAGACAAGTCCAGATCAGTCAGCTCCGATAGGTTCTCCATCGAGCTCGGGATCGATCCACTCAAACTGCAATTAGACAAGTGTAATATCGACAACTTTTTAAGATTACCGATTGAAACTGGAAGCCTACCTGAAATATTCGTATCACTCAGGTCCAGAGTCTCAAGAGAACTATTCTCCGGAAAATCGGGCAAAGAAACCTGAAGTTCTTCGTTGCCAGCTAGGTCAAGGGTCTGAAGTGTTCGTATGTGGAAGACTTGTTGAGGAATTTCTCCCTGCAGGCCACATCCACCAAGGCTCAACGCTTTCAAGCTAGAAAAATTTGATAAGAAATTAGGGAATGTGGTGGACAAGTTGTTGCCACCGAGGTCAATGACCGACAGATTAGCAAGACTCGTAAGAGAAGCATCGATAGGACTAGACAGAGAACAGTCCGCCATGCTCAACACCTCGAGTTTCGGCACTGAAGAAGACAACGCGTCGCACCACTCACTTCCCTCAACAGACACATTGACCCTGAAAAGGTACAGCTCCCTCAATTCTCCCAAATCCCCAATCAGCGTCCTCAAATTGGGCTTCTCAAGTATTAGTGAATTACCAGAGAGATCAAGAGTACGTAGCTTCGTCAGGCGCGATAGCTCCACTGGAATCTGCCCAGCGAATCCAGTTAAAGACAAGTTGAGATGTGCCAAGCGACTGAGATTTGCGAGGCCCGACGGAATTGCCGAGGAGTTGAAGTCATTGGAAGCCAAGCTCAGGCTCCGAAGGAACTCGAACCTGAAGAGGCTCGATGAAACGTCGATTCCGCCAGAGATCGACTCGCCGCTCAAATCGAGTCCCACGACGAGCCCGTCCTTGCACGTCACGCCGCTCCATGAATCAGCGCTTCGGTTCCATTGCACTAGCTTGGAAGACGTGGAGGCTTCGAAGATGAGGTTGTTTCTTAGCTCGAGCAAGAGCGATATCTGGTCATCGCCGAGACACTGGGCTGAAGCTGAAGCCTCAACAACGTCGGAGAAGATGGAGATGGTGGATATCGCGAAAAGAAGCCATGAGAGGATCCAACCTTTCATCGTAAGAGTTTTTGAGGAAGGGAGCGGGAAGACGGATTCAACCGAAACAAAGTCGAGCACTTTTGGGAGTGGAGGGGAGGAGTTGTCCAAGGAAACTGTAGAGCCCGTGCTTTTATAAGCATGTGATTGGTCCCCATAATTAGATTTTTTTTATTCAATCGAAACAAAAGGCCATTTTTCTATTTATCTTCAAGGAGAAAAGGGAATAACAAAAGAAATCTGCTTAGAATGTTGAGATTAGAACTTGATATCCCTTGGAAGTACTTTTGGCTCGTCTTATTATAAAGTCGCTAAACAAATGACATTATGTGATTAGTTTTGTATTTTTCCGTCATATTAACATGTAGAGGTCCATTAAAAAGTAAACAATGGATACATATCATAGCATTTGATCATAAAACTAATATTTATTATAAAAAAATTTCTTTTATTAAATAAGTAGATTCAAGAAAAGAAATAGAACACTTTACTTATAATTGGGTTTGATTGTAAATGTTTTATTTTAGTATCAAAAGGCAAAACAAACTATAATTATAGAATTAGAAAATACACCTGGATGAATACGAAACTGTGAAATAGAAAAGTACAATAACAAGTTCAAAAATAGAATGAAAAGCAAACTAAGCAAAAAAAAATTAAGAGTAAATTTCCCTTATATTAAACTGGGAGGGAAAAAAAGAAGGAAAACGAAAGAGAGAAAAGTAAAACAATGAAAAATGGGTGTTGTATTTACTTCGAGTGGTACAAAGATGTTACTTTAAAGGAAAATAGAAAAAGGAGAAATCTAAAAAGCTGTAAAATTAAAAGAAAGAATAGTAAAACGGTGAAAAGTGGGCGTTATCTTTACTTCCAGTGTTATAAAGAGCATTATAAAGGAAAATAAAATGAGGGAAATATCCGAAATGGTTTAAATTTAAAAAAGAAAGTAAAGAACAAGCCAACTGTAGGCGCATGGAGTTTATCAGCCCGTCCGCTAACATGAATCGTCCAACTAACAATTTTATCCAACAAACATGTATACATGAATAGCTTGAAGTAGGTTAATTAGGGTTATACGGATTTTAATAGATTAAATTAAATCATGGAAGTAATTTAGTGAATTCTGTTGAATATGGATGGGATTGAGTATAGGTCATTACCTTTTATTCTAGTCGAACAAGTCATTAAATTTGTATAACATATAAATGGATCAAAACGGGTATGGAAATCAAACTTGAATTGCAGCAAGCTAAAATAAACCACTCCATAGTGCCTGACTTTGGTTACTGGATGAATAAGTGCTCAACTAGGGAGCTCACAACTGCCTAAGCACTTGATAATGACTTTGCTTGTCAAAGATGCTCGCAATTGCAAGAAAGTCCAACACGTCTGTGGTACTAGGTGATGCAGATTGCAGACATTAATGGCACCGTAGAAAACTTTTTTTTGTGTTTCTCTTAATTTGGAATTTAAAAGGAAAAAAGATAAAATAGAAAAGAAAAGAAAAAAGAAACCAAAACCAAAACCCGTAAACGTACAATAGTTTGATTTTGACAAGAAGCAAAGCCAATGGCCCCGATCGAGAATGGTGCACGACGGGTTAAAGTTAGAGGAATAAGAGGAATCGACTTTTGGTAGACTTCACCACCATGAGGACGTTTGTGACTTGACTAATGAGGCTGTAGAGAAAGGACAATTTCCTTTGACGACAATCGAGAGACCATCAAGTCATGGGATAGAGCTACTCGTAGAGACACCAAGCTCAAGCAGAAGCTATAGCGATATCGGAGGAAATGGTGGATATAGCAAGAAGAAAGCCATGAGATGATGGAACCATTCATCATAAGAGGTTGAAGAAGAGTAGGGAAAGAGAGAGTCAATTGAAACGAAGTGGACATTAACTATATAGGGTCAATTAGGCATATGGACTGAGCAGGAATTTGGAAACCCTAATTTGGGATAGAAATTCTTCAAACCCGAAATTTCCATGCACCTTCGTAGAGCTCGGAATGATTGTACTGCTTGTGGTCCAGCGTGGTGGGGTACAAACGTGAAGAATGGTCCCGATTGAAGGACTTTTAGACAACAGACTATCGTTGAGAGGAAAAACATTGAACTTCCTCCAATCAGAGCATAACGATCAAAGTCCATGCAATAGCTTCTAGTTGGCTTGACTGAAAATGCAAAATTCTCGTTTGTGCCTCCTTCCTTAGATGTATAAAATTTTATCTGTGGATTGTAGTAATTTTTGAAATGCCAATAATGACTAGCTCGATGATAGATTATCACCTTTATTATTATCACACTTCGTTTCAGTAAAGAGGCAAGGGCCACACCTCCCTCGCCGGTCAAAATAGATGCCAAAAACAATAAAAGAAGAAGAAAAAATTCCGGCGTACATGTGTTACAACAATACGAGTTTGGAGTTTTTAATGTCACAAAAAAATTAAGATAAATATGTCACAACAAAATAAATTCGGGATTTTTCACGTTACTGAGGTTAGGAAAAAATGTGTCACACAAGTAAAAGTTTATGATTTTTTTTGTCAAAAGAAAAATTAGAGTAAGTGTGTCAGATATGGTATACTCTAAGGTTTTTATTGGCATCTTCCCTATTAAAAAAAAAGGAAAACAAAAAACAACATACCAATAGTAGGTAGATTTTGACGAAGTAGCCTAACCAATGACAACGTTCGAGAAGGACACACAACAGGGAAGTAGATCGCCTGCTATGTGTACAGGTCATAGCAGGTTGCTGTGCTCTGCTTCCCAGCCGTTCGATTACGATCGGACGGCTGGGAAAATTTTAAAAAAACTCAAAAAAACACTTTTTTTTGAAAACTTTTTATGCAAAATCCCAGCTGTTCGATCTTAATCGGACTGCTGGGATGAGGACATCACCCTGCTGTGCTCTTGAGCACAGCAAGCGATCTGGATCCCACACAATAGGGCATCGTGAGATGGACGGAAGTTAGGGAGAAAAGAAACTCGACTTTTGGTAGACTTCACCAGCGATGTTTATGACGTGATCGACGAGGCTGTAGAGAAACAACAACTTCCTCTGATGACACAAGAAAGAGACCACCGACTTCGTGAGCACGCATTTGTGATCGTGATAGGCAGATGCCAATGGGGGTACTCTCAAAGATTACGAATTGTTGTGGTTGCTTTTGAAGATGAAATTACTCAAATCTTACCTCTTTGGCTTCGTTCATTTCACGAAAAATATTTTCCGGAAATTATGGTATTCGGGAGGTGGAAAACAATATAGTCAAGTATAATATTTTCCATCAATGAAAAAAAACACATTTAAAAGTGAGGAAAATGTTTTCCGTTTTCTTGAAATGGAAAACATTTTTCCTATTCTTTACTTACCTTTAAATATCATAGCCTCTAACAGTGTTCCTCGACCTTACTCAAGGCCGGTGAGTCAGCGACCTTTGATAAACGAACACCAAAAAATATTATCATTTTCCAGGAAAATAAACTCCTATAAAATATATTCCAAATAGCTATATTTTTCGTGAAACGAACGGAGCCTTTACTGAAACGAAGTCAACACTTGACACTCTAATTTGGGATAGAAATTCTTCAAACCCAAAATTTCCATGCGCCTTCTTTGGTCCACTTTGGTGGGGGCACAAACGTGAAGAATTGTCCCGATTGAAGGAGTTTCCGACAATAGACGATTATAGAGAGTAAAAACATCAAACTTCCTCCAATTAAAGCATGATGACCAAAGTCCAATAGCTTTCGGTTGACTTGACTAGAGAATGCATAAAAATTGTTCCTCCCTTATTTCGTAGATTTACGAAATTTTTTTATGGATGGTAACTAGGTAATATTGATAGTGATTTTGAAATGTGGATGATAGTCATCTCGATAATAGATTATCACATTTATTATTATTATTATTCAAGTGAATGTATCAATGTAAGGAGTTGCCACTGAACTCAAAATTTTATCATGCATGAATCCCGTAGTAAATTGCCACTCAAGTAGGCGCATCACTTTTTGTAGGTTATCAATTGAGATGATATTTCTTCCCTCCACAAAACCCAATAGCAGTTATCAATTATTATTAGAATTTTACAAGTTAGCACATGACTATTTGTAAGATACTAATGAAATGAAAATCTTATTGTAACATTGACAAATTAAATAATAGATTACTACCGATGCTAAGACTTTGTAAGCAAGGTCATAATTATTTGTATATTATTAATGAAATAAATTTTCATAAGTTATTAGAACAGTATGAAATAATGAAGTAAATTTTGCTAGGTAAAGCCCAATAACAGTTGGTAATTTCATGAAAGAGTTGGTAGCTTTATAAGCTGCACAAATATCCTTTGGCAAATTATTTGAAGGGTGAGGCTGTTTTCTTCCCATTTTGGCTAAAACGATACTTTCCAAATGTCTTTACATTAATCACCTTTTGACCACCTATGGCAATCGCCTATCTTGATTATAAATTAATTTATATTATGAGGTTCATATATTACAGATTGTAGATCATATATGTGCATAGTTTAATTTTTGGGTAAAAACCCAAAATTGGACCAGTGACTTGTTGGGTCTGTCATATTTAGTAACGTACAATCACTTATTGGCAAAGTACCAGCATTAGTTGATTCTTTGAAATTATTAAATATCCTATATTTTACCAAAATTTATTTTTTAAGCACTAGCGTGTTGAAATTACTAATTTTTAGAACAACACAACCAACCTTAATTTGAGTCGCTTATAAGAGTTAAGTAGCTGATAGGTCGGTGGATCATTGAAACAGATGGCAATTACCGAATAATAAGTAAAGGTTGGTAACTGAGTTTAAATAAAGTCAATAATCAAATACAGGTCGGTAAGTGAAGAAGCAACTAAAAACCCGATTTCAAAGAAGCTTGTGAGAAAATGCTAGCGAAGCGTAAAATTGTTTCAACCATGATTGCTTCTCCCAAAGGTCAAGCCTGCGATGCAAGTCCTTCGCATTTTCCAGCCATTGCGCATCAATTGCTGGTGGTGGCCGCCCCTTCTCGCCTCTCTCTGTCACGCCCCGATCTTCCTGTGCGCGACGGTTCTCAATTTTCCCCTTCTCTTCGGCCAAAGTATAGCGACGTCCCAGGCAGGTCGCTGGCCTTCAAGTCTCCAGCGGAAGCGCGAATCTTCGCCCTGTCAACTCCCACAAAACTCGCCTCCAAAGTTCGATCTCTATCATGTACCTGAAAAATGGTTACCACGATGGATTGAGATATAAATATCTCAATGAGCCAACCTCCTAACCCAAAACTAGGTCTGTCAATTGCCCTAGAGTTCCTATTCGCACCTCACGTCTCCTCAGTCACCCTAGACATAATCCAATATCACTCTCTATCGTATCATACTTGCTCTCCTCTAGTCTCTCTTTTTCGCACTCGGCCTATCCACGAGTTTACTAGACCTTAGTTGCTACTTAGCACTAAGTCCAATCATCTCACCAATCAAGATCTATTTGCATAAATTACACAAATAAATCAATAATTAAATAAATTGCGCAATCAATAATTCAATGCCGTCCACGACCGGCCTAAAACCCTATCTAGCCTTCCTGTCTTATCTCCACACTACAATACAACATTCACTAATGGTCAACCCACCAGTCTCCAATTGGACTTCCTTTGATGTCCAATTTATATCTTGGGTCCAAATGCCTTACATTCGATCCATCTCGAGCCCAGTTAGCCTCGTACTCGCTCTATTGCATCATGCTTCATTGGCTTCCGACACCCGGCCATATCAAACCCATCTCATCCACATATCAAACCCATCACATAATTTGCCCTAATAAATCTACTAAGGCAATAAACATCCCTAATTAAGGTTTAGAAGGTCTGCTCACATCAAATTGCATCTTCAAGCAACTGGTGGCGGTCCACGAATTTTCCCTATTTTCTTTCTTTTTTCTTTTCTTTCTTTCCCTTTTTCCATTTTCCTTTTCTTCTTTTTCTTTTTTCTTTTCTTTTTTTTCTTCTTTTCTCTTTTTTTTTTCTTTTCCTTTCTTCATTTTTTTTCCTTTTGGGCCGAGCTAGGCTGAAGGGCCCATTAACCCTGGCCCAACACTGTTGAAGAAAGGCCCATGCTTAGGGGCCTCCGGCTCCGGCACCGGCACCGGCACCGGCACCGGCACCGGCGAGACTCCGACGACTTTCCGGCGACCGATTTTTTTGGTGGCGATGGGGTGGTTGGCCGCTTGAGTGGTGCGGCGGAGGTGGCTGTGCGGCTGGGGGCGTTTGAACAGCAGCTTGTCGGTGGCTCAGACAAGAAAAACAGAACACGGGAGGCTCGGGACGATCAACGACGGAGACAACCACGGTGGTCGACTGGTGGCTCGCGAGGCAACGACGACGGCGAGCTGAAATCGACGACTTAGAGCCGACGTCGACGGCGGCTTGTGGACAAAAGCGATGGCTTGAAGGTGGAAGGAAACAAAGGAAGCACCGTCGTCCGTTTGCCCACAGAAGAGGAAGAACAATGAGGACAAAAGGAAGAGGACAGTGTCGCGGTGAGCTGGGAGGAAGCTCCAGCTGAGATGGCGAGCAAAGAAGCAGACAAAGAAGGCGACGTTGAGGTGGTGGCGCAACGAGCAGAGGCGAGGCGGCGAAGGAGCAGACGCGGCGTGGAGGTTGCTTCGGAGCAGCAACGGCCAAAGCTAGGACGAAGGGAAGCAGCAACGTTCGGCCAGCAAGCAAGCAGGAAGAACTCCCCCAGATGAATAATGAAGAAGAAGAAGAAGACACGTAGAGAGAGTGAGATGGGACGGGGTGTAGTCTGCCGGGTGGGGGAGGCGTGTGCAGAAGGTAAAAGAAAAAAGGGAAAAGAAGGTCAAAGAGTCAAAACGAATGGGGGGTTGTCAGCAGATAATGGGGGAAAAGAAAGAGGGAAAGGTGGGTGGCGTGTGAGAAGAGAGAGAAAGAGAGTTCGGTCAGAAGGGGAAAAGAGAGAAGAGAGAGAAGAGGGAAATTTGGGCTATTACACTCTCGCTCTCCCACCCTTCTCTTCTACGTTTTATTTACCTTTTCTTTCTAGAATAAAATTAGTTTCTTTTCAATTTTGACATTACTGGCTTTTACCTTTTCTTGATAAACAAAAATAAAAGCATGGCATCTGAGCATGTCACGTTAAACATACTAAGAGTTATTCAAGAAGGACCTGACTAAGAATGGGGTAGAGTTAGATAACTTGATCCCAAAAGATCCAATTGCACAAGATCATAGAGTAGGGGACTGAAAGTGAAACTAATTTTCTACTATCAAGGGAATGTCTGTTTGCTGGGGCGCACAAAAATTTAACTCGGGGTAAAAGTGCTTATGTGACTGATAATGAGCATAGGAAAATATTTTGGTAAAGTTCCAAAAATAAGTAAGAGTCAGTTTTCATTATGAATTCTGACATAATATATCGTCACATGACAAGTAAGAGTCACTTGAGTTATTTTTGCCCTATACATCAGTCCTTTACTCCTTTCTCAACTTTCTTTATTTTTGCCCTATTTTTGGCCGGTCATTTTAATATTTTCTAGATTCCGTAATCTCTTGGTGAACAACTCAGACATGCGTGCCTACTATATAAGGTCAATTGTTTCTTCTTAGGAGTAAAGTGCACTAAAAGTCCTGGAACTTCTATAAAAAAAAATACAATTTAATCATAAGAATGTAAGAAAGTACCAGTTGCATTCTAAAATTTATGCAGAAAAGTGTTCCAAAGTACTTCCACTAATTAGCATGAGATCATTTTAAAGTTTTAATACTTGTTTTTTGCTAGATAAATTAGGACTTATGATACACTTAGTCCTCCATTATTCTTAGTACTCTAATATGGAAAATAAATAATATTGCATAGTAAAATTCCAAATCCGTACTTAGGAGCCTTCCACTAGTTTATGGCTTCAGGTTTAGACTTTACCTATTCAAAAGCATTCCGCCTTAGCTAAAAACAATCTTCACTGAAGAATCCTCTTCATTGTAAATTGTTCATATAGTTTTGTCATGTTGTGATTTCTACGTTAAACGCAGAGCTGCATTTTCTCCGAATTGGTAAGCTAGAGTAGTATTGATCCATGATCAGACTTGAATCTCAGTGGAAAGAACGATAATACTCATTTTCAAATTTAGTAATTGATTCTCAGTGAAAATATTCATGGACATGAGTGTTTGAACAACACTTTATCCCAAAATTGATAGTAAGCAAACCTCCATGATCGGATGAACACTAATGGACCACAAAATACCCAGAAACCAACAACAAATCCAAGTGGTATGCCCAAGTAAAACCACTTCTTCTCACTATCACCATCATCACCGCCGTCACCAACTTCTTTCGTCCCGTTTGTGGCAATTGAGCAACTTTTGTTGAGCTGAAGCCCACACAATCTGAGGTTTTCTTGAAAAGAACTTTCGGAAATGTGACAAATTGTCCGCTAGTCGGGATGCTTCCCACAAGTTGGTTTTTTGAGAGGTTCAGGAACGAAAGGAAATGAAGATTTGCAAGATGAGCTGGTATGGTTCCATTGAGGTAGTTCCGTGACAGGTCCAACAACTGCAGCTGATCCAAATTCCCTAAAACAGAAGGAATTGAACCTGAGATGGCATTATGCGATAGGTTGAGGAAACAAAGTGCTTTAAGATCTCCAAGTGTGTCTGGTATTGGACCTTTCAATCTATTGCTTGAGAAGTCGATCGATATGAAAATGGTCAGGATCCTGACGAGTTCTGTCTCTAGACCTTTCACGGTTAGGCTAATTGTCTCTTCATAATGGAAGCCTCCCTGAAATACTTGTGAAACTTAGGATCATAGTCTCAAGAGAACTATCCTCCGGAAAATCGGGCAAAGGACCCTGAAGATCTACATTTACTGTTAGGTCAAGGGTCTGAAGTGTTCGTACCTGGAAGACTTGTTGAGGAATTTCTCCCTGCAGGCCACATCGACCAAGGCTTAGTATTTTCAAGCTAGAAAAATTTAATAAGAAACTAGGCAATGTGGTGGACAAGTTGTTGTCATCAAGTTGAACGACCGACAGATTAACAAGACTTGTAATAGAAGCGCCAATAGGACCAGACAGAGAACAGTCCGCCATGCTTAACACCTCGAGTTTCGGCACTGAAGACAACGCGTCGCACCACTCACTTCCCTCAGCAGACACATTAGCCCCGTCAAGGTACAGCCCCCTCAACTCCCGCAAATCCCCAATCAGTGACCTCAAATTGGGCTTCTCAAGTATTAGTGAATTATCAGAGAGATCAAGAGTACGTAGCTTCGTCAGGCGCGATAGCTCCACTGGAATCTGCCCAGCGAATCCGGTAGAAGACAAGTTGAGATGTGCCAAGCGGCTGAGATTCGCGACGCCCGACGGAATTGCCGAGAAGTTGAAGTCATTGAAAGCCAAGTTCAGGCTCTGAAGAAACTCCAACTTGAAGAGGCTCGACGAACCGTCGATTCCGCCAGAGATCGACTCGTAGCTCAAATCGAGTCCCACTACAAGCCCATCCTCGCATGTCACGCCGCTCCATGAATCGGCGCTTCGGTCCCACTGCACTAGCTTGGAAGACGCTTCGGCTTCAAAGACGAGCCTGTTTCTCAGCTCGAGCAAGAGCGATATCTGGTCATCGCTGAGACACTGGGCTGAAGCTGAAGACGCAGCAACGTCGGAGAAGATGGAGATGGTGGATATCGCAAGAAGAAGCCATGAGGGGATCAAACCTTTCATGGGAAGAGTTTTTGAGGAAGAGAGCGGGGAGAGGGGAACAGGGAAGACGGACTCTCAACCGAAACAAAGTCGAGCACTTTTGGGAGTGGAAGGGAAGGAGTTGTTCATGGAAAGTGCAGAGCCCGTGCTTTTATATAAGCATTCGATTAGTCCCCAGAATTAGATTTCTTTTTTATTCAACCGAAACAAAAGGCCTTTTTTTAAAAAACTTTCAAGGTGAAAAAGGAATAACAAAAGAAATCTACCTAGAATGTTCAGGTTAGAACTTGACATCCCTTGAAAATACTTTTGGCTCATCTTATTTTAAAGTCATTAAACAAATGACATTATGTGATCGGTGTTGTTTTTGTCCGTCATATTAACATGTAGAGATCCATTAAAAGTAAACAATGGACACTTATCACAGCATTCATAAAACTAATATATTATAAAAAAAATTCTTTAATTAAATAAGTAGATTCAAGAAAAGAAATACAATGATTTACTTATAATTGGATTTGATTGCAAGTATTTTATATCAGTATCAAAAAGTTTAAAAAATTATAAGCTATAAAATCAGAAAATACATATGATTATGTTCATAAAAAGATGAAAAAACCGATTTTGTTACACTAAAGTGGAAAGAAAAGGAATAAGAGAAAAGTAAAATGATGAAAAATGGGTGTTATATTTGCTTTGAGTGGTACAAAGAGTAGTATAAAGAAAATAGAAAGAGGAAATATCCGAAAAGATTTAAAATTAGAAGAAACAAAACTAGAGCAATGAAAAAGGAGTGTTATGTTTACTTCGAGTATTATAGAGGAAGAAAAGAAAAAGCGAACTGGAGTAGACAGACAGAATTGATCCATCGTGCACGCTGGGAAAGTACCATGACTAACTTCCACTGATCATGCTTGTTCAAATCCATCATGCAACTTTTGCTTTATATATAATAGAAATGTGTGTTAATTGAATAAACAATCGGCTATGACGGCCGGCAAGTTCTAAAGGACTTGAAACCAAGATCATGAGAAGAGGAAATCCCCTTATACTACTATCTAAGACCACACTTTATATTTTTAGCATAATTAAATTGTCAAATTCTTACCTCAACCGAAAGAGATCCTATTGAGCAATCGTAAATACAAATCGATGATCACTGCATTGCTCGAGCCGATGAAAAGCTCTATTAACTCCAAACAAAAAAAAATGAGCACAATATTGAGCACATTTTATTTACACACTTCTCGAGGGCATGTCCTGCCTGAAATGGGTGGGATTAGTGCATATGTTATCCTCAAAAAAACATAAGGTGAAGTCTCAAACCATTTTCGCTGAATTAATTTCTCTTGTATCTAGTCTATACTTGAGAATTGCGTGACTTGTTGGATTCAAGCCAACCAAGGCACTCGCTCTTGCGCCAAAGAAAAGTCAGGAGTAAAGCAACCAAGACATATTCTTTAAGGAGATCAGCTAAAAGTGTCTCTCTTGGTACCACACCAAGAGAGACCAACCCTAGAGAAGATCGTGGATTTGCCCAAATTCTATTGGAAAGATTAAAAATCAATCACACTGCATACTCGAAGAATTTTCTGTATTGAATGGCCTCTTTAACAGCAAGGGGCAGAATCGATCTCAAAAATCTTTAGCCTAGTCATCTTCTCGTTGATGCAAATCCGCAAATCTATTTCACTGACCTCTGAGACAGAAGAGGGCAATAAACGAGAGGAGAAGATTGTAACCTGTTCCAGATCAATCATAACACTGTAATATTTGGGGACAATTGCCAAATAAGTCCTAAACCTTTTGCTACTTTGCCAATTTAGTCCTAAACCTTTTTTTAATGTCAAATAAATCCTAAACCTTTTGCAACTTTGCCGATCAAGTCCTTCCGGCGAATTTTGGCAGAAAAATGCCTACGTGGCGCGCCGGACCTCGCTGGCAACGACGTGGCGATAACTGGACCACAATTTTTTTTCTTTTTTTCCTTGTTTTTCTTTTAAAAAAAAAAACATACTTGGTGGGGGAGGCCCTCGTCGGCCATGCCCCGCAATTTGCAGATCTGCAAGGGGTGAGCTCGCACCTCCCAGATCTGGGCGAGGCGAGCTCGTCCCTTACAGATCTACAGAATTGCAGGGGGGAGCTCGTCCCGCCCAGGCCGGCCCTCGCCAGCCACGGGCGAGGGCGAGGCCGCCCTTTGGAGTGGCCGACGAGCTCCGCCAGCTGCCGGAGCTCATTGGCCAAGTATGTTTTTTTTAAGAAAAACAAGGAAAAAAAAAGAAAACAAAATTTGGGGTCCGGTCATCGCCACGTTGTCGCCACGTCATCAACGGCGAGGTCCGGCGCGCCACGTCATTGCCACGTAGACATTTTTCGGCCAAAATCCGCCATAAGGACTTAACCGGCAAAGTTGTAAAAGGTTTAGGGCTTATTTGGCATTAAAAAAAAGATTTAGGATTGAATCGGCAAAGTAGTAAAAGGTTTAGGACTTATATGGCAATTGTCCCGTAATATTTGGGTTTGTTGAGTTGGTGAAATGAAGTGGCTAATTTAAAGACTACTAGTCAAAAAGAAAAAATACTGCCAAAGTTCATAATATATATATATATATATATATATGTATGTATCAAGCGTTTACTACTCTTTAGTTATTTGTGGATGGTTTTAAAAGGTGTTATGAAAAATACTGCCAAAGTTCATATATATATATATATGTATGTATATATTGCTTTACAACTCTAACTTATGAAATAAATTCTATGTATAAAAGTTTGGATCAAGCGTTTACTACTCTTTAGTTATTTGTGAATGGTTTTAAAAGGTGTTATGAAAAATACTGCCAAAGTTCATATATATATATATATGTATGTATATATTGCTTTACAACTCTAACTTATGAAATAAATTCTAAAATAATTTGAGAAATACCTTATTAGAGAAGTATTTCTGGCCGTCGAGCTGAATTAATGATAGATAATCATTCATCTTGAATGAAAGAGTGATGTTCTTACTTGAGAAATCAAGTAGTTAGCATATGATGGCAAGGGTGGCATGGGAGGGGAGTAGTGATCCAGCGAAAGTGCAATCTAATGTCAATTCTCAGGATGTCATTCGTCACTAAATTTGGCTTGTTAGCACTTTCAAAAATCCATTCAAATATTATCTCACACTTTTGGATCACGAATCCTAGATGCGTTTTTTTTTAATCATGTGGTCTCATTTCACTTATCGATTTAAGCTTTTATATAGCATTTTCTAACATTAGCAAAAATCACCTTCATTGTGCAATAATATGATATTATTTTTTTATCATAATAATTTAATTGAAACAAAAGACCGTATCTATGTTTTCTAGGAAAAAGGGAAAAACAAAGGAAGTATTCCTATACCACCCGCTGTGGTGGCGTAGTTGGTTCGGGCCTTGTGCTTCTCGCAAAAGGTGCAGGTTCGAATCCCAGCGACGTCGCTAGGTGACTTAACTGCTGATGTGAGTGTGGTGGCTAGCTTGCATTGGCCCGAGGTATAGGCACCCGGTTCCTTAGCGCTTGCCGAGCGCGAAGGGGCCCAGGTGGAGTCCTCGGTCATCAAAAAAAAAAAAAAAAAGAAGTATTCCTATGATGTTGAGATCAGAACTTAGGTATCCCTTGAAAATGCTTTTGTCTCATCTTATTTTAGGATCATAAAATTAATAACATTACATGATGAATGTTGTCTTTGTACGTCAACGTCAACCATGTAGAGGTCGGTCAAAAGCAAACGATATAGACATTTTATCCGAATACTCAACAATAAGACTATTCGAGAAGATAAATAAAATGATTAAGACTGTTAAAAGGCAAAAAAAAAAAGAATTGTATCAACTTTAGGATTTTAACATTTCCAGAGACCTTACCAAATGTTAGCACGGCCAATGGAAAATTGGCAGATAACATTTGATATACAACATGATAGATGACTGCATTTGCTCAATCGAGGGCGTGAACTAAGCAGGATATAGAAAACCTTTTGGGATTGAAATCTTCAAACACGAAATTGCCGTGCACCTTTTTAGAGCTGCGAAGATTGCGCCTTGGGTCCAGTTTGGAGGGGCACACGCTTGAAGAATCGTTGCTTTATCTGAACTGAAAGACTGAGTTCTGATTGAATTACTTTCCAACAACAGACAATTATGGAGAGGAAAAACAATCAAACTTCCTCCAATCAAGCCTGTTGACCAAAGTACACACAATACCTTTCAGTTGACTTGACTAGAGATTGCAAAATTGTGGTTTTAGTGGTACTCCCGTTCACAAGTTTCCAAAATTCCCTTTCCAAATAGAACATTATTTCATCTATTAATGGTAAATATGGAATGCGAGTAGTAAATTTTAAATATCAATGATCGCAAATCAACTAGTAGATTATCACTATTTTTACTCTACAAGTGACTGCGTAAATTTGGTATGTTAACAACGAAATTATAGTTTTATCATTCATGAATTCCTTAGTAAATGGCCATTTAATTTAGTTCCTACAAGTAGGTGCTAGGAGTGACTAGTTCCTGGTCTGATCCGATCCCATCTAAGAATTGGGAACTGAACCGGCAGGATCGATTCCCAAATTTTGGGATCGGGGATCAGATCGGACTGACTGGCGTAGTAAATGCTTATCCACACCCACATACACCAATATCCTACCAGCTGGTTCTTCTCACTAGTTACTATAGATACCCCTAATGCATAACTGTTGACACCTAATTTTTATCGGGTTGGTATTCCGTTTTGATTTAGTGTTTTTAATTTAGGTATGAGAAAATCGTTATTAATTAGAAGTTAGAAGTTTCTTTTTGTTGTATTTTCTATAATATGTATTTGTATATATACAAATAGAAGAAAAGAAGAAAGAATATATATAAAAAAAAGAAGACTTCGGATCAGGGCCTGACAGTCTCAATCCAAGCCCACGCCCACACGGATACAGCCCGCACATTGGGCCCGTTGCCTTTTTTTTTCCTATCCCTAGCTCATTTTACTTCGAAGTCCAGACTCGCATTTTCCTTGGTCTACAGCCCAACGCCACCAATTTTTCTCTTTCCCTACTTTCTCACGTTTTCCTCGAAGAGGGATCTCGGGCGTTGGGTGGATCTTCAGCAAAAAATCTTGACATTTGCGAGCGGCGATGGAGACTGACACACGCGAAGGGATGGGACGGCGCTGCGATGCAGAGATGGAAAGGACAAGTCGAGAAGAGGAGGTATTAGCAGAAGAACAGAGAGGGAACCAAAAAAAAGGAGCAAGCAGGAGGCTTCGAAAAAAAGAGAGAGAAAAAGAAGTAAAAGAGTCAACAAGTCCAAGAGCAAGGATTTTTTTTTTCGGTATAAAAAAAAAAGCAGAAGGGGCGGGGAGTTCTTCGGAAAAAGAATCAGAAGGAGGAACGAAGTGTCCAGAAAAAAGGGGTGGTCTCAAAGTTTTGAGAATTCTAGTGGCCTCGCTAGCGGTGATCCCTTCCCGTCACCACCTCCGACGGCCGCGGACAATCGTCGTTTGCCATTTCGGACCTCGGTGAAGAACAATGAAAAAGGATGGCGGTCTCCAAAGACTCACTGAAAAACACCGCCATCGTCGACAACTTGATGTAGATCGTGCTCGAATACCTGTTGACGTGGAGACTCTCGCTCAAATAATTATTCTCCTCGGACGTTGCTGGTCATAGTTTCATATCCACTTATTGGCCAGGTAATATCTTAGCCTTTCTTCTTTCTTACTTTTGCAAAGTAAAGCTGAGATTTTGATGAAATCTACCACATATGAAGTTGCTTCTTCGATTTAGAACGGCATATCTTCATTAGTTCGAGTTTCGCTGTGAATCTTTGTATAAAATAGCTACAATCCGTTTGGGTGCATAGTGTTTGATAAAATATCTCAAAGGCGTAACCAAGAATTATGAGTATTTTCATCAATTCTGAAATGCAAAAGCGCGAGGTGCTTGTCTCAGTTGTTCTTTAGCGTAGGAGTCCGATTCCATTACGGGTTTTGTTTTTCCTGAATCGGCGTCTCTTGTTTTGTGTTCTTCAATTATTATTATTTTTGCATCATTCGACGATTGATCTCGGTGAAATCGGATGCGTGTGGGTATTCAACAATGTCCGCAATCAGGTTCTTATTATCATAGCTTTCCGCGATAAATTTGCGTGGATTGTGAATGTGTGTGGTCCGATGTCGGGAAATCGGTTCCGGTGATAGTCATAATCGACAACTGCGATAGTTTGGCCGATGGTTGCGGAAGTTTTTTTTTTTTTTCACAATGGCTGATGGTCGTCACAGATGTCAAGGGAGGAAGGAAAGCCTTGGCGAGAGCATTCGATGAAGGTGCTTTGGTGAAGTACGTAAGGGGAAAGAAGACGATCTGCAAAAAAAAAAAAAAATGAAAAAAAAATAAGAAAAAGAATAGAAAATGGCATAAAAATGGTAAATGGGTGCTGGATTCAGTTGCTAGCGAGATGCACCGAGCCCAGTTGACTTTTGGGCCCTTTTTTTTCTAAAATTATAAATATATTATAATACATGATATTTACATTATAAAATAATATGTTTTATCAAATATTTCGAAAATTAAAAAAGAAAAAAAAACGTTTTGCATGGAAAATCCAGCTTACCGTTTCCAAGCTGAACCCGAGTCCCTCTTTTAAATAACAATATAATATTTTAATAATAAAAATAAAAAATAATATCTTTATTAAAAATTCGAAAATTAAAGAAATTGACATTTTGTTTAGGAAAGCTAGTCTTTCCCTAAAAAACCAAATCTTAGCTTCAGTTTGAGTCTAGTCTAATTAATCAACTCTTCTTTGGAGAAAATTGAAGTTGTCCTTGATTGATAATTAATTGCTTTCTTGTTTATCGATGCTTCTTAGTCTAAATCGTATGCCTTATCAATTGTATGTGAATGATTAGACTATGCATGATTTGATGGGTAACTTATGAGAATGACTTGAGTTAGTTAAATTACATGAGTAAATTTCATGTTAGCTGTGAGGTTATCTATTTAATTTGATGAGCACCTCGCCGATGATTTGCTTGACTAAATGCATTGGATGATTGTTTGAATGTTGAAATCGAGTTCAATTGAGTTATGGCTCACGACAATGACCGAGGAGGGTGCCCAAACAAAGTTGATGTCATTAGACCGATGTCCACTCCGG
Source organism: Melaleuca alternifolia (assembly GCA_019926035.1). Lineage (NCBI taxonomy): Eukaryota > Viridiplantae > Streptophyta > Magnoliopsida > Myrtales > Myrtaceae > Melaleuca > Melaleuca alternifolia. The sequence continues at coordinate 1,034,003 of JAGKPW010002372.1, read as the reverse complement.
TCTTGCTTTTTGTAAAGATTCACAACGAGGCCGTGTATTTCTAAATACTCGACGAGACGCGGGTTTTACTTTTCTCGTCAATCGCATTTAATTATTTGAGTGTTTATTTACCGCGTCGTATTTTAATACTTTAATTGTTTATTCTCGCGTCATCTTTCAATAAATTGCATGTTAATCTTTTCTTAATTCCCCTCTAGTCTAGATTCGCATGAAAATGAACTTGTAAAGAATAATTGTATGAATACTTAGTGGTTGTGGATGACATTTCAGGATCTAAAAGACGAGTAAGAGTGCATGATCATTTTAGATTAAACAACCAACTAGTTAGGTACCGAAAGGGTGCTAATAGAAATGTTAGCGTAAACAAGTCCCCGAACCTAGAATCTCTGGTTACGTAGGAATCGAGACGACACTCCTATGTCTCGATCGGTTTCTAGCCGACCCTAATAGGCTAGTGGCGACTCCTAGAAATATTTTAGGTTGTTAAATAACATTTTTAAATGAAAATGCCTAAACGTCACGCGAGGTATGGACTTAGGAGAGTCCGCGCCCGTAAATGTTGGATCGAATCGGATTACGATTAGACGTTGCTTTTAAGCCGTCTTTTAGGGATGTCGATTCGGACCTCTTTACGAGTAATATCTCTAAACATACTTAGTACGTTAGGTTCGGGTAGGTCGCGACAATAACAAAAGCAATATATCACCAGATCATGTGCAAGACAGCAAGAGGACCCAAGAGCAGCGGACTTACCAAATATGAGAAGATCACTGGTTCTTCTCATTGGCACGTGAAGAAGCAACTAAAAACCTAATTTCAAAGAAACATGGGAAAAAATGCTAGTGAAGCTCGTAATGGTTTCAACCCTGACTGCTTCTCCCAAAAGGTCAAGCCTGTGATATAACTTGTTCACAATTTCCTACCGTCGCCCATCATTTGCTGGTGGTGGCTACCCCTCCTTGCCTCGATTAAAAAAAAAATGCACAGCTTCTTAGCATACGACATTAAGGCACTGAGAGTTATTCAAGAAGGACCTGATTGAGAACGGGGCAGGGTTAAGATGAGTTGACTCCAAAAGATTCAATTGCACAAGAAGTGTCAATTTTTGTTTTAAAATTTCGATAATTGTACTTTGTAACATAACTTTTTTTGAAAAAATAGGGGAATTTCTAGATTGATGAATCTGGTGAGGAACTCGGGAACTTTGGCTGACAGGTTGTTGCCATTGAGTTGAATGAATGACAAATGATGAAGATTCACGAGGGAAGAGCCAACGGAAACAGAGAGAAAGCTATTAGACGTGCTCAGCACCTGAAGTTTTTGAACTGGAGAGGACAATACATTGCACCATTCATTTCCCTCGGAAGACAGGTCGACGCCATCAAGATGTAACTGTCTGAGCTCCGCAAGATCTCCGATCAAGGTCTTCAACTGGGATTCTTAAGCTTTAATGTCTCGATTCCAGGAAAATATAGAGAGAAAGATTCAACAGGGAAGAGCAAGACTCAGTGGGACCTGATAAGACAGAAAAATTCCGTTACCTGAATCATCATCTTCTTCTTCTATATAGAAGAGCAAGATTCAACAGGGAGAGCAAGATTCCGTCTACGAAGGTAACGGAATTTTTCTCTGAAAAGTAATTACGCAATCCTCAATTATAAATTCGAAATATCAATAATAAGTTCTAACCCCAAAAAAAAATACCCATGATAAGTAAAAAGTGATCGATTGCTGATTAATCCCATTAGCCTTTTGTAATAGCAATGAGATAACAATTTTGCCGTTGACGAACTCAACCCTAAAAATTTCCACTGGTTTTTAGATATTACAAATGGATGCGTACTTAACTGCTACCAATGAAATAATAACAATTTCATCAAACACAAATTAGATAGTAGATCGACACTTCTATATTTTACGAGCAGGTGCATAGCTAATTATAAGTTACCAATAAAATGACAATCTTACTACCCACAAACCCAGTAATAAAAATTCATTAATCGTGTCCATTTGTAAGCAATATTATTAGCAAGTGAACTTTGGAACTTAGAATGATGGTGGCTTAAGTGTTTCTGGTTGCTACCAATTACGTAAAATGCAGGAAGTCCCCGATCATTAGCTTCATTGATGATCTATGGGGTACGATTTCTCTATCTTCTATCAGGGGCAAGCATGATTCCAGGACAGAACTGGAAATCTGGGAACCGGACCAATAGGAATCGGTGAGATTTCAGGTTTCAAGATAAGTAGAATAGCTCCAAGTTTTAAAATTTAAGAAACATATTCCGATAGATAAGTTCCAGGTTGCTATATAGGTTCCTGAACTTGGAAGTTGGCACCTCGAAAAAAAATTCTTTACATTTTTCTTGATCTATGTTTTTGCACGATGCTATGGTATTCCATGGTGTCCAATAATGAAGGGTAATGTAGTATCACTGGTCTAAACTTCTATTGTTGGCAATATTTGAGACTGAAACTTTTCTTTATTAATGTTTTATATTTTTCCTTTGTGTAATATGAGTTATGCCCAGTAGATTGATAGTCATAGGACGATACTTTACTATAATCTTTCAATTAAGAATACATATGGAATTTGCTGGACTATAAAACCTGTATTAGAATAGGTTCCAAATTCCAAATTGACCTTAGAAGGAATCTAGAGCCTGGAACCAACGTTAAAGTCCGTTTCACCACAAAAAGAAAAGAAATATCTCTCTCTAAAGGTTAAATCTTCCATTTTTATTTCAGTCGAGTTTTATGGCAATTCAAGCCCAAAGTGTTATGCTACCAAGATCAAGAACCGAAGCTAATGACTCTAAAGAAAAATAAATATAGTCAATAAAAAGTTAATTTGATAAATGGAAAAATGATATTAATGGTCCTTGAATTTTGGTCAAATGTACAATGTGATTCATGAACTTTCAATTATTCAATGTGGTTCATAAATTTTAACTCAATGCGTGATACATTTGATTTGTTCATTGTAGCCTGTGAACTTTTTGTACATGCCAAATTAATCAACGGATTATATGAAAATGTTCAACACCATCCTTCCATTAATTTAGGTTGATGAACCTCGTTGAACTTTTTTATATATCTCGGAAACTAGTTTCAATATGTACCAAAAGTTCAAGCCCAAAGTGCTATGCTACCAAGAACAAGAACTGAAGCTAATGACTCTAAAGGAAAATAAATGTAGTGGCTGAAAAGTTAAATTTATAAATGGAAAAATGGTACAAATGGCATGAATTTTAGTCAAATGTACAATATAATTCATGAACTTTCAATTACTCAAGAATTATCTAGTAATAGGTCTTGCTTAATGTGATCTATAAATTTTAACTAAATGTGCAGTGCATTTAGTTCTTTCATTGTAGTTCCTAAACTTTTTGTACATATCAAATTAGTTCTTCGACTATATGAAAATGTTTAATGTCGCCCTTCCATAAATTTAAGTTGAGGAATCACATTGAACATTGTTATATAGTTCATGAACTAATTCCATTATGTACCAAAAGCTCGAGAATCATATTGAACAAATTAAAGGTTTAGGTACTACATTACACATTGGGTTGAAGTTTAGGGACTCCATTGAACAAATTAAAAGTTCATGAACTATATTGCATACTTGACCAAAGTTCGGAACTGTTTTTATCATTATCTCTTGATAAATTGAAAGATACATTATTTGTGTTGATGATTTGGGTCCCTTGTACAATGATTCAACGCGGCTTAAATAGCATATACAAGACGATTAATATTCAAAATAGGAGTTACGACCACATGCCCATGATTTTAGGCACCATGATCATCTTCCATACCCGCATGCACATCGAATTTTCTTTGCAAGCTGTATGTGACTCCTCGATCGGCATCTTTATTGCCTCCCGTGTCTGCCTTTAGTACTTCACTGAATTTACTAACTCTCAATCGTCGACCAGTTGTTATCATATGTCAATAACTATTCTATGGCCATCAATATGCTATCGGCAAGTTCCTTTGTCATCGACATCCCATCGATAGCCTGACTTCTGGGCATACCAATGTCATGCCGCTTATTGATGTTCTCGATCAACAAATGATGCAGCACCAAATACTGAAATGGAATGAAAATATTTTTTTAGGATTCCTTCTTTTAGCAAACAAAGGGAGGCTTACTGCTACTGAGGAGCCTTGATGCTGCTGAGTTTTCTTGTTTGGCGGGCAAATACTGCTGCAAGTAAATTTCAATTCCTTGTAACTTTGGGGCCTTCGACGGGCTTCTATTAGCATTATGACTTATAGGTTTAGACTTCACCTGTTCAAAAGCTTTTTGCTTAGTTAAAACAATCCTCACTGGAGACTTTTCTTAGCTGCAAATTAATCATTCCATAATTCCGGGAAGTTCGTTATATCATTCTGTCATGTTCCAGTTTCTACACTAGACGCTGAACTTTTTTTAATGGTGATGAAGAATTATGAAGGGAAGAACGAAGGAAAATACTCTTTCTCAAGTTTAACACCTGAATTTCAGTGGGAGTCCTCATGGATGTGAGCTTCCGAACAGCACTTTATCCCAGAATCTATAATAAGCAAACCTCCATGATGTGATAAACACTAACGGACCACAAAATACCCAGAAGCCAACCACGAATCCTAGCAGTATGCTCATGTAAAACCACTTCTTCTCGCTATCATCACTGTCACCATCATCGCCAGCTACTTCCGTCCCATTCGGAGTTACTTTGCAACTTTTGTTGAGGGGAAGCCCGCACAATCCAAGGTTTCCTTCGAAAGAACTTTCAGGAAACGTGAGAAACTGTCCACTAGCCGGGATGCTCCCCGCAAGTTTATTCTTTGATAGGTTCAAGAATGAAAGGAAGTGAAGATTCGCAAGCTGAGCCGGTATAATTCCATTGAGGGAATTACATGACAAGTCCAGCGACTCGAGCTGAACCAGATTCCCTAACGCTGGAGGAATTAAACCCGAGATATCATTGTGCGATAGGTTGAGGAAATAAAGTGCTTTCAGATCTCCAAGTATGTTTGGTATTGGACCCTCCAATCTATTCCCTGAGAAGTCGATCGACGTGAAAACAGTCAGAATCTTGACGAGTTCTAGCTGTAGACCTTTCAAGGTTACGCTCATTGTATCTTGATAATTGAGCCCACTCAGTGGGAGGAATTGATACTGCAGGTGGTTGAAATCTCCATTGGCCTTCATAGCCTCCCAAGACTCGAGGAGACTCGTTGGCAGTGTGCCGTTGAAATCGTTTGAGGATAGGTCAATGATTTGAAGCAAGTGCCAGGAGCCATTGCTAGGCTGACATCCAATTTCCCCACGCAATTTGTTGGATCGTAAAACAAGGACACGAAGACTTGATATAGCCTTGAAATAGCATGGAAATGTTCCCTCTATCTGATTGTAGCCAATGTTCACAACCTCCAACACCGTGCAATTAGCCAATGACAACGGAATCTGCCCCTGCAACAAATTCTCACTGATGTCCAATGTCTTCAGACCGCATGTTGTCCGGATGCGATGTGGAATAGCGCCATTCAACTGGTTATTCCTCAGATTCAATACCTTGAGCGACTCCATCAGTAAACAATCAGGAATAGTTCCATTTAGATGGTTATACGACAAGTCAAGCACTTCAAGATAATAACCAGCTTTGCAAAGCGACTTCGGAATGGACCCATAGAAATTATTCTTTGAAATCGAGAAGAATATCGTGAGCGATAGGTAGTCGCCGATGTCACCTGGAATAACAGAGTCAATGCTGTTATCTGAGAAATCCAAGTAGATGCCGTAGGACGGCAAGGGTAGCATATTTCCCCGGAGCATGTTCGAATGGAGGTCAATGACAGACAGAGCAGAAGTAAGATTGTGCGGTGGTGTTGCCAAATGCTCAAAGAAATTAGAGGAAAGATTGAGATGCACAAGATCATCCAGTGTCCATATCCATCGCGGTATCTCTCCTTGAATATAATTGTGGGACAGGTCGAGGGAGACCAATCTGGACTGGTTAGCCAAAAAATGAGGCAATGTCCCCAACCGGCAGGAAGCCAACTTTAAACTGAAAAAATCAGGGAAAGAGGATGCAGCAGCAGAAGCAGATCCCGACACATTAATGGACAAGCCACTGTACGATAGATCAAGATGAGTCAAAATTCTAGATCCCTGAAGCACATCGATATTCAACGAGCCACTGAAATTATTAAAAGAAAGTGAGAGGTACGTGAGCCCTCTCAGTTCGAATATGGATGCTGGTAGTGACCCCTGTAACTGATTGCTACCCAAATCAAGCACGAGCAGTTGATACGAAGATATATTTGGATATATGATAAGCCGACCAGAAAATCGGTTGTGGGAAAGCTTTATCATCGTTAGTTGGGGAAGTGTAAACAGAGATGGAGGAATGTTGCCTTCCAATAAATTGTTTTGCAGGTCTAGATTTACAAGATTTAGAAGGTCTCCCCAGCCAACGGAGGTGATCTGACCCGTTAAAGCATTATGGGATAATCTTATTAAGGTCAGATTTCTGGATACACCAAATGGCGGAACAGGTCCAATAAATTGATTAAACGAGAAGTCCAGAAAAGCCAGTAGAGGAAGTTTTGCAATCGAGCTTGGGATGAGTCCCCTAAAGCTGCAATTCACCAGTTCTATTCTTGACAGGCTTCTGAGGCTACCAATTGAATCTGGGAGCCTCCCGGAAATATGAGTGAAACTAAGAAGCAGTGTTTGAAAAGAACCATTCTCTGGAAATTCTGGCAAAGAACCCTGAAGATCCTCGTTGTATGATAGGTCAAGGTTCTGAAGTGTTCGTACCTGGAAGATTTCTTGAGGAAATTCTCCCTGCAGGCCGCAATTACTCAGATGCAGAGTAGTTAAATTGTAGAAGTGGGCAAAAAACTCCGGGACCGTGGTGGACAGATTATTGCTGCTCAGTTTAATCACCGAGAGAAAACGAAGATTCACAAGGGAAGAGCAAGACTCAATGGGCCCCGATAAATAACAATTTATCATGCTCAACACTTGAAGTTTCGGCAGTGAAGAAGACAAGGCATTGCACACTTCATTTCCTGCGACAGACACGTTCACTCCGTCGAGGTGCAATTCTCTCAGCTCGGTAAGATTCCCAACAAGCATCTTTAGATTCGGATAATCAATTTTCAGTGAAGCGAGCCCTTGAAAATAAAGCAGTGATACATCAAGAGTAACCAACCTTGTCAAACGTGATATTCCAGTTGGAACCTGTCCTGTGAACCCGGCATTTGAAAGATTCAGGTAAACCAGATGGGTGAGATTACCGAACCCGGATGGGATCTCCAAAGACTGGAATCTGTTGTAAGCCAAATTCAGCCTCTGAAGATAGTTAAGTCTGAAAAGACTCGATGAATCGTCTAGTCCACCAGTTATACTCTCGTTGCTCAGATCAAGACCTGTGACTTGGCCACCTTCGCAGGTTACGCCATCCCAAGAATCATTGCTCTGATTCCATTTGACCAACTTAGTGGACAAAGAAGCACTAAATTTGAGGCTACTCTTCAATTCCAGGAGCAGCAACTTTTGATCGCCGAGACACTGGCTCGAGACCAAAACCATGCCTATGCTGGTGGTATGTGCGAATAGTAAGACCAACCATAGGAGGAGCCAATTTCTCATTTGTTTCAAGCAGATTACAAAACACTATTTCACGGAGTTTGTGAGAGAACAAATACAATTTTCTGTTCTTAATGGAGGCAGATGAACATGAACTCTCCCGTGTGAGATACCTATGGATCCGTGTCTGGTCTAATTCTTGTCGCATCCAGTCATTGCTATTTTAGTCCCTACCCGCGACTATCTTAAGTTGACTTGACTTGCCAATGCAAATTCATCGAATGACTATCTTAAGTTGACTCGCCGATGCAAAATTATCAAAGCCATTTGGTTGAGCTAGTGGCGGCCTTCAATAGGGGTGATCGGGTCTAGGGTGGGTGGGTTCCAGACCTGGACTCTGTACCCAACCCTGTTATAACCGGTTCCACTTTTTTTGACCATATACTGGACCCTGTACCCGACCCATCCTATTTAACCATCTATCCTATACGACTTCAAATTTTATATTAATATGCAAGAAATCAACATAATTCTTCTAACTTTTATTGAAACATTAGCGCTTATAATTAAATAAGTAAATAATTTTTTTGACTAAACAAAAAATTAAAATTCCACAATGTAAATTTTCATAAACAAAATCATAAGACAAAGCACAAATCATGACATTACATATACATAAGCAACAAACATGGATCAAATATTAGTTCCATTCCCACAATATTACATGAAACTTTTCATTTGTTTAAAATGGTTAACATATTTTTTGCGCAAACATAAGTCCTCCTTCAAAAATGAAATTAGGCGAGTCAATCAACGTGGTACAAAATCCCTAATAAAAACTGAAAATTCATATATAAAGAAAAATCAATAAGAAATCATGCTTTAGCAACATATGTAAAAGTTATGATTTAATAAAGTCTATTTACTTACCACACAAAATGGGAGTTTTCATAAAATGACGTTTATTTTCTAATGATATTGTCCTTGGTAAGACAATACAAATCTAAAAACAAACAAAAAAGAGATTAAATAAGGCATGCACTTAATAGAAGTCTTGGGGTGTGAGAGGTGAAGAAAGAAACAGAGGAACAAATTAGAATTTTGAACTTTTGGATTAGCTTACAAACCGGTTCTTGAACTTGTCCGGTCAATCCAGTTCCCGGGTAGATAATCCCTCGGAATCAATTCATAGACCAATTCAAACCGGTTCTGAATTTTGAAAATCAGTTCCCGATCCTATTTTTAGGTGAGCCGGTCCAGGAACCAGGTTAAACAGTCTGGTTGCACACCCTTATTCAGTGGTTCTTGACTGTCAAAAAGCCAAGAAAGAAAAACCAGAGCAAGTCTTTTCCTTGCTTATCATTCACTGTTTTCTACAGTACAGGTTCCCTTCTGGGGAATAGATTAATTTCGCCCCCATTTATTCTGCCTATGGAATGTACGATAAAAAATCCAGCGGTTCTCTGATTGTCCTGCATCTGATTATCTACGCTGCTAATGTTGGCGTTCCAAGCATGTCTCCTCTAACGCGATCCTCCCGATATATCTTGCGAGTACAAATTGTCTAGGCACTGATCAGGAGTTGCGATATTCTTCAATGATCTCCTAAGGATGTCAAGTTCGACATTGGCTCGTGCTACTAGACTGAGTAAATCGGGGAATTGGCAAGAACCACCAGAACAAATGGTGTGCGAGACGGACGGCGATTAAGCCCAAGCACATTGGCAGCTCTTGGTCCTTCATCACGGCTGCTGCCGCTTTCATCCTAAGCAACGGTGATAACTAGTCGTCACCAATGATGCAGTGAACCAGTCAACCAGGTCAAACTTCAAGCACATGAACTGAGCAGGAACTCAAAAAAACCTTTCAAGATTGAAATTTTCATACCCAAAATTTCCATTCACCTTCTTAGAAAAGCTGGGAAGACCTCTGGTCCAGTTTGGCGGGTACGTGCTTGACAAGTCTTCATTTTAGTCAAACTTGAAGTTCTTTCTTATGGCAGACGATTTTTTTTTTATTGGGTCAAATACGGCAGACGATTAAGTAGAGGAAAATCATTGAACTTGGTACCAGCAATAATCTTCAGTTGACTTGACTAAACAATGCAAAATTGCCATATATAAAAATTTCGTCTACGAATGAAACATAATTTTTCTGTGAACAGTAATTACATAATGTCATAATAAATTCGAAATATCAATAATAAGTTCTAACCAAAACAAAACAAATACACAATGATAAGTAAAAAGTGATTGATAGTTTTGCCGTTTATAATTAGTGATGAAATATTAATCTTACTGTTGATTAACTCAACCCTATATTTCCACTTGCTTTTAGGTTTTACTAATTGATGTGTAAGTAATTGTTACCGATGAAATAACAATTTTGTCATCCACAAGTCAGACAGTAGATTTACACTTACTTTTATATTTTACAAGCAGGTGCAAAGCTGATTGTAAGTTACCAATGAAATAATAATCTTACTATCCACAAACCCAATAATAAAAAACCATTTGCCGCGCCGTGATTTTGTTTTGAGTAGTGAATATATCATACTAGAACATTTACAGTATAAGTCATTGAGATTGTTGTAAAATATTGTCAATACACACTACTTGTAAGGAGCAGGTTGCGCAATTTTATCACCATCGTTCGAAGTTTTAAGGAGCAGAGCCCTCTGGGACACGGCTCCCATCCATTCAAGCTCTGGACAAAGAGCTCGTGGGCGTCTATGGCTGCGGCCATGGGACCCGATCTGGTCCGGCGGTTGGGGTCATTGTCATCGAGCCTCAATCTGGGTCAGATTCGCGACTCAATCTGGATCACATTCAACGCAGAAACCCATCCAAGTAACTTTTTCTAAGAGAAAGTCACCGGAATGACTAAATTAGTAAACTACCAAAATATTGACAAATATGCAATATAATTAAGACTTTTTTGACAATTATCCTATTTTTGGGAAAATCACTGACATCACTTTTATCTCCCGACATGCGTACATAATCTTCTCTCTTTTTCTGGGATTTCGCTTGACATCTAAATTAAAAGTAAGAAATTTATGCATATAAGAGATATAATTATCATAGGCAATAAATGACTTTCTTTCAATATCATCAAAGGAGAAAGAGAGAAGTCCAACTTCCGAGCCTTCAACAATCTTGGCAAGGAAATTATGGACCGGAACTTCTTCACATGTTCAATGATAGATTGGGTCAGGTGATCAGTGATAGATAGCAAAATCTAATTCTAGGACCTCGCACAGGCGGCGCACTATGCGATAAGATAAGATGCGTTAACACCAAATCATCACTATACAAGTGCTCGCAGATTCAGTTGAATTACTATATTTAATGATATACAGATGATGATAGCTCATTACAAAAATCTGTTGCTAAGGTTTGACTCAGGCTCTACATCTTCATTCACAAAAAAATAGCCAACTCTATCAACTATTAACTATAAGGGACGGGACGATGACTGAATGAATTCATCACCTTTGCTCAGCCCATACTGCAAAAGGCTATACATTATCCTTGGCTGCGGCCGAGAGAGAGCCATTAACGTACTCCATCCCACTAATCCAAAAGGAAATCTAGCTCACTCGGTAGAGTAACTCGTTTTCGAAGTAATGACTCGATTGTCGGACATTTCCGCTTTCTCCCGCCTCTGGGCCTTGATCGGAATTGCTCATCTGACTCCTCGAAATCACCCTGAACCCAAGGAGCCAAAATTTCCAGGTATAAGGATCATCCATCTCCCATGTAGTACAGCTGGAGTTCAGCAGCAGTAAAATTGAATGAATTTCAATAGAGAGAATGAGAGAATAGGACTCACTGGAGTGTAAACATGGCAACCCGTTTTCTCATGATTGTCTCTCACATGCTTATACGCAAACTTCTTGCCACAATCCTTGTAGCCGCAAACAAATGGCCTCACCTCAAGATGGACAGCCTTCACATGCTGATGCAAGTTTGATTTCTGTCAACAAGAAAAAACATCAGCTAATGTACACTCAGCAGCCACCCTATAAAAGAACTAGAGCTTCAAAGTTCCAAACAATTATATTCCATACACAACCAGTATCTACTTTATAGGCAACTGCATCTTACTGTTGAAAAAAAGCGGCGACAACCCTCCACATCACATCTGAATGCTTCTGAATCAGCCGAATTTTTCTTCTCATGCATGCGAAGATGCCGTTTCATATTCTTTCTCAACTGCTTAGCCCCACATATGCCACAATTAACTAATTGGTGAGTCAACTGCATGTGCTCCTTCAGATAATCAACATTGCTGAAGTATTTCATGCACTCACAACAGAAAGCCTCCACAGTCTCCAGTTTGACTGCAGCAGTAGAAATGTCATTATCAAATAGCACATTTAGCAACTCGTAGATATCATTCAGCTCACCAACACACCTTCATAATTAAGTGACTTACCATGAGAGTCCTCATGCTTTCGCAACTTTGATGCAAACTTGAAAACCTTTCCACACCCAGCCTCAGGACAAACATGCTGCTTCGAACTCTTAATTTCACCAGACGTCGATGGCTCATCATTATGAGTTTCATTCACGTGCCTCTTCAAGTTCCCTTGATATGCAAAGGATTTACTGCAGCCATCAACAGGACAGCTGAAAGTCTTGCCTTTATGCTGAAGAAAGTGACGAGCCAAATGGTCTTTTCTCCTATAGCTGGCAGGACAATCCTCAATAGAACACTCAAAAGGCCTCTGCAAATTAAATTAGCATATTGACAAATCGATACAAAGCATACTAAATCTCTTGATATCTATAATAAAAGTGAACGATGCATCAAACCTCAAAATAGAGCACGCGTGACCGAGGCTTACTTGATGGATCTTCTCAGGTGGTCTCCCAACCTGATACTAGTCCAATCAAGATACATGAATTGCAGCCTCTTGCATTTTGGAGTTCTTTTCTGTGGGATCCAATGCTTCACGCCATTATCATATCATAATCAGATGAGCGAACATACTTTATCCTGCAATGTCTTCATTTCAGTATAGGGGAAACCCGCGATAGATAGATGGAATAAAACAGAAAAGCTTCATTTTTTAACCAAACGAAAACTTTTATCTATCTGTGAAACCAGACCACAATAAAAGACTGATGTTTTCCCATTGGGAATCACCATCCCAAGGCCCACAAAATCATGTACATCCCAAGTGTCAACATCCGAATTGCTGTTCCCGACATCTCATTAAAGTTACAAATGTGAAAACTTTAAGAGCAAAGACCACAACCGAGCACTGTACATCAAAAACATCTGTCAAACAAGATTGTGCAGAGACACGGAGCGACTATGTGATCAGAACCTTCACTTCACAAACAGTCACCTCACTGAGGCAATCTAATCGAACTTGACAAAATTTTCAAGGTACTTGCTTTCATGTTGCATTATCAAGAACACAAAAAGAACTCCGGTGAGACAAACAGAAAGCTCAACATACCTCGAGCGAATGACCCTGCATGTGCTGCTTCAAGTACGCGGGTTTCCTAAACGTCGCGCCGCATTCTTCGCAGGTATTGGCTTTCGCTCCCTCCTTCTCCTCGACCCCTTGAGCCATTGCCGCTTCCATCTCATCCTGTTAAAGACCGGATCAACAAGAAAACCAGTTCACAACAGTCCCGAACGTGGCATAACATACCAACGCGAGCATATCCCGCAACGCAAAATCAGCAATTGCCAATCGAGCTAATCAAATCCTAGCATCAGAACCAGCAGCCCAAAACAAACCGAGCTGCTTAGGAAGCATGGGAAGGGCAACGAAGCCAAGAGAACTAAGTAGAAAAAGGGAAAGGACCTTATGGTGCGATTGTATGTGAGAGGTGATGAGGGACTTCTTGGACCTGCAGATCCCGCAGTACTCGCAGTAGTAGCGCCTTATGTCTCTGAACACAGGACCCGCTTTCTTGCAGCTCTCTTCTTCACCCATCTCTGTCGCTCTCGCTCTAGCCGACGTTGCAGAGCTTAGCCGTAACAACTGAAGGAGACGCTCGTCTGGCCTAGGGTTTGTGAAGAAAGCACACACCACAGAGTGTGTGTGTTTATATATAGTATATATATATATATATATATGTATATCGGTGCTGTTCTGGTTCAAAGCTATGATCAGTTTGGGCGCAAATTAGGCCCGGCCCAATAAGCATCCACCGGAACCAAATTCGATCTGCAAACTGGAGAAGCTGCTTTGCTCCGCGATTGTTCCTTGCGTTCAACACGAGAATGAAGACGGATGGGGAGTTACGGTGAGGTTTCGTTGCGGAGATTGGTGAAGTAGATCATTGCGATGGACATGAAGGTCGACGACGGTTCGGAAGCACGAGGTAACGAGGAGTTCCCGAGTCGAGTCTCTCGGCGTCTTCTGAAACCTTTCGGAGTTTTTAACTAATGGTTCGAGATGTTCGAGGGTTCTGAGCTCTGACACCTTTGAATTTTTTTTTCGTTTTGGTGTTTGTTTGGCATCGTGTGTTTCCAAGTGGAAGAGAAGGGGAAGCAATTGGTGGTGATACTGGTGGGAGCACCTGGTAGTGGCAAGTCCACCTTCTGCGACGCCGCCATTGGCGCTTCTCGAAGGGCCTGGGTCCGCATTTGTCAGGTCCGTCTCTCTCGCGCTCCATTTGTTTGCTAAAATGCTTCACTGGCCCAGCTCTTTATTTGAGCTATGGAAAGTTAGCCTTTTCTCTCTGTCGTGCACTTGTGGTGTTTTTGCTTGAGTATGTTTGTTCTGCTTCCCTTCCTGTAGTCTTTGTAAATGGCTCTTGCTGAACTTGTAGTTGTTTTTTCTTGCTTGTAATGTCTAAGGTTCTTGCGTTTTTTAGTTTTTCCAAAGTGAGATTATAGAATGCCATAGGCTTTTGTGCGAGATGGTCGACACCATTACTTTCCGCTTGTTCTTTGCAGGACACGATTGGAAATGGTAAAGCTGGGACAAAGGCTCAGTGCATCAAGAGTGCTTTGAATGCCTTGAAGGAGGGTAAGAGCGTCTTCATCGACAGATGCAATCTAGATAAGGAGCAGCGTGCGGAGTTCCTGAAACTTGGCTCTGCCCAAATTGATGTGCATGCTGTGGTGCTTGATCTTCCTACTCAGCTTTGTATCTCTCGATCTGTCAAGCGGACAGGGCATGAAGGGAACTTGCAAGGTGGAAAAGCTGCTGCTGTTGTGAATAGAATGCTACAGAAGAAAGAACTGCCTAAGCTGAATGAAGGGTTTACTCGGATTACATTTTGCCATAATGATGCTGAAGTTGAGGCTGCTTTGGGTACATACAGTGGTCTTGGTCCATGGGACAATCTTCCACCAGGCTGCTTCGGCCAGAGAAGCCAAGATGCGAAGGTTCAAGTGGGAATCATGAAGTTCCTAAAGAAAGCAGAGGGGCCTTCAACAGTGGTTTCCATGGTCAATAGCAGCCAGTCTGTTGCACCGATCAGGAGCTTGGAGAAGAAAGACTCTTCCTCAGAAAGAGAAGAAGTGCCTGTTCTTCCGTATGCTCCTCAGAAAGAAGAAAGCAAGGGCAAAGAAAATACACTCCAGACCATAAATAATGATGTTCCTACGCTAGCATTTCCTTCTATTTCAACGGCTGATTTCCACTTTAACCTCGAAAAAGCTTCTGATATCATTGTTGAGACAGTTGAGGAATTTGTGCCTAAGCTTGGAAATGCCAGACTTGTTCTAGTGGACTTGACGCATGAATCGAACATTTTGTCCTTGGTTCGAGCTAAAGCTGCAAAGAAGAGTATTGACTCAAGCAAGTTCTTCACTTTCGCAGGCAACATAATTGAGCTCTCTACAAAAGGAGGTTTACACTGCAATGTCATAGCTAATGCAGCGAATTGGTGAGATTTCTGGAATAGAAATCATTCATGTTATCAAGTAGAAGCCAACGCTTTTTTCTATTTGAATTAGATAGTGAGATGCTGTACCATGGGAGTTTGGTGAAGCAATGCATGAAGGATATCCTTTAGGGTTCGGCTCATAACTTCTCATTGTAAATGGGTCAACTATTCTTTCCAAGATCAGTATGCATGAAAATTTTAGAGGGAAACATCATGAATGCATTTGGTTTTTTGTTTATCCTACTAATTCTTTCACTTTTACAGGGTAAAAGATTTGAATCATTTGTTTCTAATTTCTAGTAGCACTTCATGAGGATTGACTGGAACAAAGTATTGTGTAGGCGATTAAGACCTGGAGGTGGAGGCGTTAATGCTGCTATTTTTAAGGCTGCAGGTAGAGACCTGGAAATGGCAACAAATGAACGAGCTAAGTCACTTGTCCCAGGCAGTGCCGTGGTTGTTCCTCTTCCTTCAACTTGCCCACTGTACAACAGGGAAGGGATAACGCATGTCATCCATGTCCTTGGGCCGAATATGAACCCACAAAGACCAAATTGTCTGAATAATGATTATAATAAAGGCCGCATGATTCTCCATCAAGCATATGCATCACTCTTTGAAGGATTCTTGTCTACATTGAAGATACAAGAAATATCAGGTACAAAAAGGCATGAAGAGTTCTTGCATCACTCTGGACTTGGCCCCGATAAAAGTTTGGGAAACAGTGATTTAAAGAATAAGAGAGATGATGTTGATGCATCTGATAGCAGCAAAAAGAGTAGAGGATCTGGACATGAAGTTGAGATTGACATCACTCATCCAAGAACTGGAAATTCAGAATCAGGTATCCAAACTACTGATAGAGGAATAACAAAAGCATGGGGCTCTTGGGCCCAGGCTCTCTATCATATTGCCATGCATCCAGAAAGGCATAAGGATGATGTTTTGGAAATATTAGAAGATGTGGTTGTGTTAAATGATGTTTATCCTAAGGTAAATACTAACTTACTTCTTTTTCCTTGAATCCTCTTGGTTGGTGAATCTAATTAATCTAAGATTTTCTTTGCATAGGCACAGAAGCACCTTCTCATCTTGGCACGAGCTAGAGGTCTTGATTGCCTGGCAGATTTGCGTGAAGTACACCTTGAACTGCTGAGGAGAATGCATGCCATTGGCTTGAAGTGGGCTGAGAAGTTCCTGCATGAAGATTCTCAATTGGTTTTCCGTCTTGGATATCACTCGGTATGCTGCAAACTTTTTGTATCTGGGGCTTTTAGTTGGTGCAAATATCTTGCTATTTGATGCAGGCGCTTATACCCTGGGGTGCACATGCACCTAAACACTTACAGAAATGGCAATCTAGTGCACCTTATGTCAAGTTCCTTATTGCTCCTGATTTTACAATACAAACTCCTCTAGCATATGCTCAGATAAGAAAATCTAAAAGGAGCACAATGTTAATGGCAATGCTTTTTTTGTAGTTTGCTGAAGGTATGTAATGTACTGGTAGAACTTTCTGCCAGAGTACCAAAATCAATTTCAAAGAAATCAGGCCTGGCTTTTGTTGGGAAGCTATTGAGAAACATTCTGCTACCTGTAATTACTATGTTTCGATGTTGCCGTAATCTTCTATGGCTGCAAACACTAGTTTGGTAGAAAGCCTTCCGATGGTGATGTTGCTAATGGTTATTCCAAAATGTCAATTGAAGTAACTCAGATGAGTATTATTGCCTCTGGCTTTTGTAACTGTGATTAAGTTTTCAGCCTTGCATGTAACTCTTTTCATTATGGGACATTGAGCACCAAACTGGTCTAGCCTCCCTCTTCCAGTGCAGCTAGCAATTGTTGATCTTGGAGAAAGACCTGCTATTAAAGACAAGTGATAATTGTCTCAATTCTGCATCCACCAGCATGTAAATTTTGTACTTCGGATTGTCTTCAGCATCTAATTTAATTTTGCAATGAAACCTCAAAAAAGGAAATTAACATACTTCTTCTTGCAGGCACCCTCAATGAGACAACTTCACCTCCACGTTATCAGCCAAGATTTTAATTCACTTCATCTCAAGAATAAGAAGCATTGGAACTCGTTTAACACTGCTTTCTTCCGTGACTCAGTTGATGTCATTGAGGAGGTAAATAAGGATGGGAAAGCAACGATAAAGGATGACAAGAGTCTACTTTCTATGGAGTTACGTTGCCACAGATGTAGAAGTGCACATCCAAACATTCCCCGGCTGAAATCACATATTCGGAATTGCCAGGTCCCTTATCCAGGTTTTTTGCTTCAAAGTGGTCGCCTTGTGCGTGCATTGGATAGTAATTAAACCCTAGTCTGTAGGACATTGTCCTCGAAATTTTGTTGTACATAATGGTGGCTTTCACCTTCCCATAGCAATTATTCACTGTCTCACAACCAATTGGTTGATGTGATTTATTTTTGGGTGTTTTGTGCACTTGGCGGGCAAGATATTATGTTAAAAGTTTCTCTACAGTGACTGTTTTGTATTACAGGAATCCATATTCAAAGACCAGATGTGACATAACTGTTGAAAATCACAAGTATCTGAATGCTGATTACTTTCATTTGTTCGCATGAGAAGTTATAATAGCAAATAGAACCATGCCTCGGTGCATCTGCATTATGATTTATGGGTGTTCTAAGGTTGATCAGGCAGGGAAGCTTAGAACTGCATGTAGTGTTCGCGTTTTAGGCTTACTTTATCCTGGCAAAGAGTAGATTTTGACTTTAAAAAGGTTAAAACTGAATGTCTGAGCAGTGGAAGGAAAGAGCCGATAACGTTAAGCCCAAGTTGCTGGAGCTTTCTATTCGCTACAGGTCCAGAATAACCACCCATTTTAATGAGTCTTTTGATTTCCAGAAGTTTCGAGGTCTGCCTAGTCATCTTGGCCATCTTGTTACCTTTATGAGCATAGAAAATCTTCTGTCCATGACATTCTCTCCCATCTAATTGGGCAGTGCCTTTGGCGCTCTTTGACTCGCAATCCTTCGATCGAGGATCATCAGCTCCCCCAAAGTTTGGCAATTATTCTGTCTCGTACGCCGTTTCGTCATTGCCCTTTTCGACTTCACGGTTGCATGGGTTTTGAAACCCAACTTGCTCTAGAAGCGATTCCTCCCACGGCTTGGCTAACTTCATGCTGCCCTCCAAAGTCCCCCACTTCCAGAGAAAGCACATGGATCCTTATCCCTTCTTGAGTTGGCTTGGAAGCTCCACCTTTGGCCTCTCTAGAGGTAGTGACCCTGTCCTCGACTTGGCCACCAGCTCCTTGACTCTCGGTCTTCTCTCCACGAATTGCAACACAGATATTCTCGGTTATCGTCAACCCACATACAATCGCCACCATGATGTGGTATTTTCGGGTTAGTGATAGTAAGCAACTTAGTCCTCATTCGATCATGAATTCCATTCTATCAAACGATTCTACACCCAAAAAGATCATTATCGTTAAGTGGAATAACCTCAGTAGTGGCCTTGAGATGGATTTGGAAATGTTGCCTCAAATACGCTATCAAAATTCGTTACCAAACACTCAGCATTTGCCTAAGAGTCTTTAGAAGCCTAAAAGACCTTGTGAAAGCTGTGCCAAATGAGTCGACGCGGTGTTGTTTGCTTCATGAACAGAGCGTGATTCAGAGATATCCGTCAGCAAGGTCAACTGGCCGCACATTATACTTTGATACGGCCATATCCGAGTGTGATGGAAGGATCATCATTGGACTCCCACGTATAGGTTGCATTTCAAAAGTGAAGGTTAGGTTGGATAGGCAACTTCCTTAAAATAATTTATAATTACTTGGTTATTATGAGTGGTTGCCCCAATTATCATTTAAGTATTTTTTTATGCAGTTTGATTTGTGGACTCGACCTGCATATAACACCGCTTAACTATTTGGAGGAGGGAAAGATGATCAAGAAGACCGAGAGAGAGAGAGAGAGAGAGAGAGAGAGAGAGAGAGAGAGGCCAAGTGATGATGATAATTGATGATTACATTTAAAATCCTTTTGTTTACTGTCACTTGGCAAGAAAATGTTAGCGCTTTGGTCTACTCGTAACATTAGATAACTGTATTAGGTGTCTATTGTTAGTAATATTCACATGCGGCCACATTTTGGGATCCTTCGTAAGTTTATCGTACCACCAGTAATTAATGCGCGCCATTCAGTTATAGCTATGTCAGTTGTTATATCATCAGCGGTCAATGCGCATTCGACAGGGATTGATTCCTTTCAAGTGGTCAGACATATATTACAGTAATGTGGCATTGTAAAAGTGCACAAAAATAGTTTTTACCTTTAGAACATTTGTCCAGATGCATCCCAATGTTACACCAGGACGTCATAAACCTCAATGCTGTTGGGACATCTTGCCAAAATGTCCCAATTTAGTTAGGGACGTTAATTGGATGTCCCTATCAGGATTGAATTTGTCCCAATTTGCATTGTTCCTCGAAGTATTTGATCCTTTGGATAAGGCAAAATCACTGTTTCTGATGGCGGTAGTGATTGATGACTGATCTCCTTTGCACTATTGACGAAACATATGAAAATTAGACAAGTTCTATTCTACAAGGGGAGACAAACCACGCTAACTCTGCTGCTCTGTTTCTATCTTATTCTCTGGTTATCAGCAAACTCAGGGACAACTTTACATTCCGCCAGCAAATCGTCCAGCCCAGTATCAATTAATAAAGGAGCTGAAGGATCCAACTCAGTAGGCCACTCAGAGCTAACGTCTATGTCATCGAAATTTATAGGTTTACATCTTCTGTCCCAACTTCTACGTATGGCTTTCAACCAAAGGTTGCAGTGCACAAAAACCAACTCGCCGAACTTTTGGAACTTCTCTGTGTTCTGCTTATTGGTATGCAGGCTATCAAAGGTGATCCAGTTCCATTTGCACCAGTGTGAACTGCAAGGTTGGCTCAATATGCGAATTGCCACTTTCTGCAGTGTAGGGATTTCATATCCATATGCTGCCCACCAATCACCTAGAGTTTGCATAAAGGTCAGACAAAGTTTCTCGATTAAAGCAAAACAATGCTTAAGCTATATGCTCTGATGACGGAAATGTGGTAAGATAACTGGGCAATAGCATCGAAACAAATGTAGGAAGTAAAATTTGATCCAGTAAGCCAATCTGTAATCAGTTCCAGAGTCCCAAGATGATGCAACTAATTAAATCAATGCATTTCATGGTTTTCAACTAATCATGGCAAGACACCATCTATCGATCCCATACTTTTTCCCTCTGTTAAGCTTACTTTTCATGGCCTTTTCACTAAGACAAATTCAACCAGTTAGCTAATCTCAAGGATTGCACATTATTGTGAGGGACACCAACGCTGAATCTGCATGAGGATAATACAAAAACTTTCACTCATGAGTGAGTTGCACCAGGTTGAGAAACATTTATACTGTGCACCTGTTGAAGTCTTGGAAAGGTATAAAATCTCCACATTGTGAATCATGCAATATAAAAGTTCAATATTGCTGTTTATATAACAAACCTGGAGCATTCAGAGTTCGTCCCATGATAGCAAAATCGGTCCCAAGGGCACCATGCGCATTAATATACACAGGATGTTCTTTTGTAATTTGAACTTTATCCATGTCGCTGCACGCCACCTTCCTCATGGCTTCCTGAAACCCATTCCTAATTCGACAGTCAATTTTGAAGTTTGGGTTATAAAAGATTGATGGGTTCAGAAATGCAGCTGCAGCATGTATTGGCGACTGAAGCTGCATATTCCATCTCTGGTCAATTATATCCCAAATATGAATATATCTCTCTTTAACACCCCTGTAGTAATCTTTGATTGAGATCTTCGCCCTCTCCACTGCCTCGTATAAATAAGCCATCGCAGGCACATCCCCATCAACCATCCTCAAGATCTTGATTAGTGGTTCAGACACACTCACCACTTCATGAGCAGACTTCCAAAATCTCTCAGAGTTTAGCAAGGACTCAAAGGCCTGGGCATCAGGGCATCTACTGTCATCAGATGAGAACCACTTTGTGTGAGAAAATATATGTTTCAAATTGTCCTCCTGGATTATTATGGACCTTAAGGAGAGGAAGCAAGTCACAAACTGAGTTATTTTTGGCCTGATCAACTCCTTCCCGCCATTTAATTTCCTCATCATACCCAACCTCAAGGTATTGCTGTATATGTACTGTGCAATAATCTTCGCCTCCTCCAGCACTGGGCACACCCAGTCTTGCTTGCTAAGATCCTCCAACATCTTATTAACACAATAAGATGCACACGGAGACCAAAAAAGTGATGAGTACTTGTCCATGAGCAGTCTTCCTGCATAAATATAACTAGCAGTGCTGTCAGTAATCACTTGAACAACATTTTCCAAGCCAACCTCTAAAACAACGGTTTCTATCAAATCAAACAAATATTTGGCATCATCTTCATGACCAGATACATTGACTGACCGCAAATATATTGCACCTTTAGGACATGTGACTGTAAATACTAAAAGTGATTTACTCTGGTTACTGCACCAGCTCTCACATAAAACTGTACATCCACAAACCTTCCAGTTATCCTTAAATTTTCCGTAGCAATCTTGTATGTCATCTTTCACTTTCTCCAAAAGAACAGTCCTTAGGCTGTCATAGGTTGGCGCCTTATAGCCCAATCCACACTCTGCTATAGCATCCACCATTTCCTGATAATACATGTATTGTGTAGCACTAAAAGGGATAGAATTATGGAAAAAGAATGCAGCGATTTTCTTGTCAGCGTAATCTTGTTTCTGTTTTTGGGCATCATCAACTGCGGGTACACTAGGTGAAGTCTGCCGGGAAAACAAAGGCAGACAAGTGCTTCCATGCTCTCCGCTAGAATAATGGTTTGCATGGGAATTATCACTACCCGAATAGCTTTGTTCTTGACCATTAGCAGCCCAACCAACCTTAGGTTTTTTGTGAGTTTTCTGTTTCTTGGGTGTGCTCAATAGACTTCGAATATACTCCCTCACGTTATTTGGAACTTCTGAACAAGGCACAATGTCTTTGTTCTTGATCTGGGCTAAATGGAACTTCATTCTATAAACCCCTCCACTGAATTCCCTTTGGCAATAGTTACACCTCACCTTTTGTTTCGTCGCATCGACCAGGACACAATGCACCCAACAGGCATCTCTACCCCGAACCATATCTTTAAATACACATGCAAAGGGAAAATCAGTCAGATACCATCATTCTCACTCAACACATGAAAAATTGACATTACTACTGTAATTATCACAAAGCAGCTTCATCCTTCTCAAAGCACTCCACTATGATAAGAACAAGTTCAGACATGGGATTCAGATCCAGAGAACAAAATTTTGATTCCACTGCTTTCAAGCAATGGAAATAGTTACCCACTGCTTTCAGCATCCAAGAACCGTGGAACATAGTGTGTGGACAAATGCATCTATTACTCACTATGCATTGACCCCACCAACAGTACCGCAGTAAATAAATATGTAGACTAGATGATATCATAGAGGAGCATGCTCATCCGGTATGAATGGCAATCAAGTAATAAACTAATGCTTAGAAAAATCTAAGTAAGGAAAGTCATTACAGTTAAGACTATAAATGGGATCTTGCAGCTTTAAAATCTCGCCCATAGATCTAATAACACAGAGCAAGTCCTGACAAAGCGAATTTAGTCGGTTTTATTTAAGATTAGCATCTGACTTATACTCTGAAGGCAACCAGAAGAGCTTGCTAAAGTTTAAGCTCAATCCATAGTTAAGCTAGATAAATGTGAGCTAATCAATAATTAGTAGGAGACTTCGATAATTTCCTCCTGCATCAAAATGAACAACATTTGCTCCAAGAATGACCAGAAAATGCTATTTATTGTACATGACCTACAGATGAGAGATGACTTGATGACTGCATTCTTTTATCATAATCACAATCTGAAAGTCCTTGCTGAATGCCTTCACAAAGCAAAGAATGATGGAGATTCTGTAGAGACTCACTTAGCACATTGAATAAGTACTGACTGTGGGGAAAGCTTTGCTTTAAAAGATCAATTTCCACGAAGAAAAATATGCTACTTCACTCCTTCACTAGCATCAGAACAAAAGCAGATCTTTCTGCTCCAAGCCAATTTAGGAAGGAAAGAGGAAGCTTAGACTCATTTATAGAGCTGAACACAAGCTTAAAAGCTGCATGATCTCACATATCAAAGAGCTCCTATCCAAGTCTTAAATATTGATGAAGAAAAATTACTCATTGACCCTTCATTTCAGAAGGAGCGGCATTTCGCTCTGTCATTTTCTCCTACTTTGCATAACCTATGCATGCCCAACTCCAAAGAAACAGTCCGAAATCCAAATCTCCGCGATGCAACTGATTCCTTATCAACACGTGGTTCAAAAAATTACTCAAAAGGAAAGCAGCTACATTCAAATGGCGCAAAATTAAGAAGAAGAAAACACTCAGGGTTCACCTTCTGCACATGAGCAAGCAAGTTTTTACGCACTAAGTAGCCACCAAAACACACTAACTACATGGACATTCATCAAACAAAAAATGAACAATTTTGACGCTGCAATCGTTCGACTTCAAGAATGCACGGCCACAAGAACATCATGGCTTGTTCAATCAAAAGCTATCAACAAGCATCAACGGGCCCCATGCATATCGCGCACATCAAGAAGACAAGACAATGTTCCTAAAAGAACCATCCAAATCTGCAATGTTACCTCGTACAGGAGCTCGAACGTTACGATGAACATCCAACTGAAATGTTCCTAAAAGAACCATCCAAATCTGAAATGTTACCTCGTACAGGAGCTCGAACGTTACGATGAACATCCAACTGGCGAATTTTTGTGCCAATACTACCGTTTCCAGCTTCTTGAACACCGACCCAATTCAGGATCTTCCCTGCAGAGGGAGATCCCGATGGACCCATATTCCATCGCCATCACATGAAAGTTCAGCAACGGATACAACTCAGCCAAACTGCACAGGAAGTTCGACGCTCAAGCAGGAGTATCGACGGAATAGGAGCTGAAATCTCCGGAGTCCATAGCAGGCGAATCCTCCTCATGCATCCTGATCTTCTTGTCGATGCTGCACGGACGATGCTGCCGTAAATCTCTCTTTTCGCTCTTTTAAAAACTACATCAAAGCCCTTTAATTTTAGAGTATTCCTACATTTAGACCCTTTTTTTATACAATTTTCTATTACTATTATCAAATGTTCTAAAAATATAAACTGCTAATAAAAACAGATTTTGATCTTAGCATAAGACGTGAAAGTATGTATTTATGAAGGTAAATAAGGATTTGAAAGATTTGAACTTAACCCCTCCTATTCAAATATTATGTGAGATTTTATCAATTGCTTTAAAAGTTTTAAGTGTTAAGCAATAGCACGATTTATTAGTTGAATATTTCAACAGACTTATTGAATCTAGGATTTAATATAGTCTCAATATATTTAAACTACTAATTATGTCACCTTTAATCGGATGAAAAATCCCATGCTTTTGTCATTTTTTTTCAATCCTAAGGAGCTATAAATCTTGGGATATAATTTTTTTTCTTACGGACAGAGCAAGTCGTTTTTGTCATAGGAAAATTTTAAAGAAACTGTAAAGTTCGAAAAAAATATTTGAAATTGAAAAATAAACTGAAAATTAGAAGAAGAAAAAAAGGATAAGAAAGGATTAAAATGGGTTGACCATTCTGGCTCCTGGCTGTTGCCTAGTGTTTTCAAATCCAGACCGGACACGACCGGTTGGACCAAGAATTGAACCACGGTCAAATCTAATTTTGTTAGACCCACTTGAACTGGTCAAGAAACCAACCGGAGCGGACCTTCAACCACATCGTTGATTTGGGGCTCGACCTCCGGCGGTCTTGCGGATTGAAGAACGCCTCATCCACTAGAGTGAGCATTATTTTTTGCTTCTCATGGGTATAACAATTTGTTCAACCTAAGTTTGCCAAAGAAGAAAAATTAATGAAAATAATGGAATTTTATCCGTTAATTATTATTTTTTTGGCCCATTTACTTGAAGCTAACGGAAGAATTCGAATGCACAGATTCAGCAAGTTTTTAGAACTTAAATGAAAGAAGCAAAAGTTTTGAAAGTTTTATAGATTATTTTTTACAAATTTTTAATACTTTTATGCTCCGTTCGTTTCACGGGAAATATAACATTCTGAAAAATACTTTCTTGAAAAATAATAATATTTTTCAGTGTTCGTTTATCAAAAACTGTCAGCTCGTCGGTCTCGAGTAAGGTCAAGGCACCTAATTAGAGACCACAATGTTTAAAGATAAATAATTAAAAAAAAAACACGGAAAATAATTTCCCTTTTCAAAAAAACGAAAAAAACATTTTCTTCACTTTTAAATGTGTTTTTTCATTGGTGGAAAAAAATTTCCTTAACTATTTTATTTTTCGTGAAACGAACGGGCACTTAGACTCCGTTCGTTACATGAAAATATCTTAATTTGGAAAATATTTTTCAGGAAATCATTTTCCTAGAAAATAATAATATTTTATGGTGTTCGTTTGTCAAAGGTCGCTGACTCACCAGCTTTGAGTAAGATCGAGAAACACTATTAGAGACTACGATATTTAAAGATAAGCAAAGAAGAGAGAAAATGTTTTTCACTTTAAAAAAAAAAGGAAAATATTTTCCTTGAGTATCTTATTTTTCGCCCCCAAACACCACAATTTCAGGAAAATATTTTCCGAAAAAATATTTTCTGTGAAACGAACGGAGCCTTAGTGTAATTGTCCCCCGCCCTCTTTTACCCCGTTTAGCTTCCCACCCCTCTCTACCTCTGCTTGGTCAATAATGTTATATTAGAAGATTGCTCATCCTCCGCACTCTGCATGTAATATGGAGAAAATCATGCTGATGCAAGTGGAAGGGGCATGCATTTATGGCTCTTCGTGAATTTTCAATTCTTCCTATGTGTGTTTTTTTTCTCCCTCTTCTCGATTTTTGCATTATGACTTAATCTCATTAGTCAGAAGCGTAATTTACTGAGGAAGATGTTTGTTCGACTACTAGTACCCAAAAAACAAAAAAGATTTGCAGTTCACAAATAACTTCTACCACAAATTCATGGGTTTTTCCATCAATGAATTGCCTTCACTTAAAAATAAACACCTAATTCGTCCCATAGACAAACTAGATTTGCCACGAACAGGCTCACATGACGATTGTGGTGTATCAATAAACTCAATAATGCTAGTAGTAATATCAAGTTACATCCTACTACTTAAAGAGACTTTATCCTCACAGTTGCTAAAAATAAGCTCATCCTTCCCTTTTAGCGTACAAAAAGATTCATATCTACTTGTAATGAACGCAATTTACTTTAAATGAATTGGTCCTGCCGAATCAAATACATTACTTTTATGCTAAGATAAAGTTATTATGGTATACCCCAAGATAAATTGATTCTATTAGGAATAAACACGGCTTGCCACTTAAAAGATTTATCATGAATGAGCTCACTTTTTTGGCCCGTTTTGATTACAAGTAAGTTCATTTCTTCTTCTGGGTATTTGAGACAAATTCGCATTTACTCGTAATGAATGTCGTTCAACTTCAAATGAACTGGTTCTGCCATCTAAAATGAATTGCCTTTGGGTTAAAGTTCCTTCTAAACGGCGTTGAAGGGACCGGGGGAAGCGAAGTGATTTTCAACCCGAGAAGGGCAGGACGGAGCAAAGGCGATAGAGGTGGATACTAGCTTTGCCCATTAAGAATTGGGACAAAAGACCGATGGCCGTGTTACGTGACACACACCGTCCATTCCATTTAGCATGGACACTATCATCGCCCGTCTAATGTTGGTACCTAATCAATGTCTACATTCGATATGGAACCACCTAACTCTGAGCCACGTTTTTTTTTTCTCGACCCTCCAAAAAAAAATTGTGTCTTGCAATAAAGCGTCCAAGCTGTCCTGTTCCCCGAGCTTGAAAAGCAGAATTTTCCTTTATAGAGGCAGATTATTTACAAGACGAAAGGCTTGACTGGTAAGATAGGTTGAAAACCGGTGATCGCGCCGGGACTTGATTCGGGAGATTAAGGCAATCAGACTCCTATTCATTTCACATGTTCCAAGAGTAGACAAGATGGGAGGGTCCCCATACTGATCGAAGATAGATTTGAGGCAACGCATGCATTCATGGCGGTACCCCCACCAAACATAACCTACGCGTTTGCAGTGGCTCCTTCTACATGTTGAGGATGTCGACCCGAAGCCGATGGTCAACAGATATTATCAAAATCACCAATAAGGAGACATAAGGATGTCGGCCCGGCATTACCCGAGAAGACAAGCTCTGTTTTCATGTACAGAAAAAGGTACTTGAAGCAACATTCTGATGAGAATCAAGGCCTCTCTACTGAGGATTGGGAGGACGACTATTGGCCGCTGAGACTCGGGAACCCCATTCCAAAAGCTCTTTGCTAGTGTCGTCCTTGTGAACTATCACCTCTATGAAGCACAAGCAATCCTTCTTGGGCCCTGTCGCCGTCTGAATCGCTCCGATAAGCTCCTCCTCGTAGAAAACCTGCAAACACGAGCAAATTTTAGTAAGCATGGCCCGGGGATTTCGCTGATAGGTGAATGAGTTCGTTGTCAAAAGCATACGAGCAACTTACTTTTGTGGTCCAGCACTTGCCCTCGCCATTATGAATAGCTTCCACTAGGCCGGTGTAGTTCCAGTTCTTGATCACATTGTAGGGGCCATCGTGGATCTCGACTTCGATGGTGTAGCCGCCATTGTTTATCAGGAAGATGATGGTATTCTGCCCACATCGCAGCATAGTTGACACATCTTGGGCAGTCACCTAGATTGGCAAAATTTGTCCATAAATATTAGATTAGTCATCTCTTACATTCAATTAACATAAAACGATTGAAATAATCAAATTTAACAACAAAAGGGAGGGAAAGAATACGGTGATCAGTGCATGACTGGCATCATATGACAAAACTGTTCACCTATGGAAATTGCTTAACAGAATTGCTAGCTTCTTTCTCGGTTGAGCGTGCAAAAGTAGTGGTATCTTCTAGACAGAGGCTCTATGCATAACCATTTCATTCATGATCGTTCATGCAATCATGCTTAGCGAAATAATAGATATCAGAATCCTTTTCATACCTGGAAACTACCATCTCCAATGCATGCAATGACCCTCTTCTCTGGCACTGCCTGTGCATACCCGAGAGTTGCACCGACGGACCATCCAATAGATCCATACTGCATTTGGAACTCATACCTGCATACCCCATTTGAACAATTTTAGTTTGTGCTCTTTAAGTAGTTCAAGATAAAGTTTCAAGACAAGGGACCTAATCCATACAAGTACATCCACATACCCGCAGCCTTTTGGTAATTTCAACTTCTGGCAGTTAAACCAAGAGTCTCCAGTCTCAGCAATCACAGCTGATTCACTAGAGAGCATGTCCTGTATGTGCTTGAACAGGACGTTTACCCTCAAGGGCTCCTTGGGTGCACACTTTAATGGCTGTCCATCCGGAACAAAAATCCTATGATAATTCTCATAAGCAGTGGTATTCTGCTTAAGCCGCTTCGACAGTGCTTTAAGAAAATCCTTCATCAGAACACAACCAAAAGCAGGTCCATTTCCGATCACAACCCTATCAGGCTGCAAAATAATGGCCTTCTCCTTCTTGAGAAGGAGGGAATACCCAACGGAGCTGTAGTCATTGAAAATGGGCCCAGCAAATATATAGGCATCTGCGGATTCCACAATCTCGGCACAGAACGCAGTGCTCACCGCACCCCAGTAAGTCCCAATGAAGTGGGGATGGTGCTCAGGCACGAGCCCTTTAGCCGATGGCATCACAGCTACAGCATAGCCACAGGCATCGGCTAGTTCCACAAAGGCATCGCAAGCCTTTGCAACCCGGAGTTTCGGGCCACCCACCATCACTGGCTTGACTGCCTTGTTCAAGAACTCTGCAGCTGCCTCTACTGCAGCTTCCAATCCCATCGGATTAGTCAATCTGCGTAGGTAAAAAACTATTTAATCACATCACTCTGACCATGATCTAATACAGCAAATAGACTCAGTTGATTGAGCAGATGGAAAATTACTTGGGAGAGAGTGCAAATGGAACCGGCTCGCGACTGAAAGTCGGGTGAGGTATGGCGGGCAAGTTGCAGCTTATGCTTATGTAAACGGGCTTGCTTTCTTTCAGAGCAGTCGAGATCGCGGTATCGATCAGTTCATGTGCATCTTCCAAGTTATTCACCACAGCCTGGGAAAAGGCGAAACGGGAACGATCAACAAATCAGTTCATTCGATCTGCACTGAAATATTTACCCCCTATCACAACCACCTCTGCAAAAACCCCAACTTCGACTCCCATGCCGCACTATTTAAGGAACCATTAGTTAATTATAATAATCTTACACGACAGACCCACCACAAATAACGAGATCCAAAACCCGCGACAAGCATTATAATAAGACTAATTCCTGAAAGTCCTCGAAGCGATATTTCCAGTCAATGTAGACATCTTTCCTCAGACAAAGATCAGATCCAAATAGTAAAATTGGAAACTAGCGTCAGCATAAAGAATGACTAAGCGAGGCCGAAGAGATACCTGGAAACAAGTAACAGTCTGGAAGCACCTAAGCTCTTGGCTAAAATCAGGCAACCCAATGGTGTGGTGAAGTACCCTGTTCGTCCCGTAGTCGTTGGAGTTGGGCCCGCCGACGATGCAAATAACCGGCAGGTTCTCGCTGCTCGCGCCGGCGATCGCGTTGAGCACGCTGAGCCCGCCGACGGTGAACGTCACGACGCAGGCCCCGACGCCCCGCGCGCGGGCGTAGCCATCGGCGGCGTACCCGGCGTTGAGCTCATTGCAGCAGCCGATGAGGTTGAGCCCCGGCTCGGCGATGAGGTGGTCGAGGAGCGTGAGGTTGAAGTCGCCGGGGACGGAGAAGACGTCGGTGACGCCGATTTGGACGAGCCGGCGGGCGAGGTGGCGGCCCATAGTGGAGTCCAGGGAGCCGACCATCGCGGGCGCTGGGGCCGAGCCCTGGATCGCCGAGGCCCCGCCGTTGGGGGGCGAGCCGACGTCGCTGGAGGGGGGCTTGCAGGAGTTGAGGGATCCGATGTTGGTGTCCATGTCGTCGGAGGAGGAGCAACGGCGGCGGAGGAGCTTGGCGGAGAGGGCGGAGAGGAGGAGCTGGAGAGGAAGCTGGAGGAAGAGGGAGAAGGTGAAGGTGAAGCGAAGAGCAGCAATGGAGTGTTTCCTGGGTGTTTCTGGAGTGTTTCTCTGGTTGGGTGAGGGAAAGAGGTTAAAAATGGAGTCTTTATATATGCGGGGATGGAGGGGGAGAACCAGTGGGCGGTTTTAGCTGCGCGGAGAGAGAGAGAGAGAAAAAGGTATTGGGCATTACCGCGGAAGGGCGGTGACAGTGATCATGGGATTCTCTCCTTCCTGATGGTTTGATTTTAAGTGTTTTTTTTTTTTAAAGGTGAGCAGCAATTTCGTGTTTGCATTTCTCCTTCTTCTTGTGTTGGATGTCAAATTGACCCACCGCATGTTGTTTTCCACCAAGTTGGGACCCGTGGAATTTGGGGCATATTGGACTTAGATGTCGTGGAAGACTAAGGATAGACCCAAAAAATGGATGGCACGTTGAGATATTAGAAGCTTCATAGTAAATTTCGAAGTTTCGAAATGCAAGATTCTCGCATCATTTATTCGTTTATGAGATTCTTTGCTCTTTTGTCTTTTACCCATATATTTTCGCAAGATTTGAACACGTCTCGTAACGGGAATAAATATATTTCAGCTCTTTTGATATAACTTTTGGTGTTCGGCCGCTCAAAATTACATCGTTGTCATCATGAACATGTGCTTCAATATGAGTGAACGGATGATTTTATACTATGAATGTTAAATGTTTTAATAATTAAAATCGTGACATTTTTCTTCAAGAAGTTTCTTATAAAAGGCATATGATTTTTTTTTTCTTGATCAACCGAATAGTAGAAAGTACCACAGAACCTAGGAGACCGGCATGTTATAGTTTTAAGTGGTTTTTAGACTCTACAAAATAGACTTTGGGGTTTCAAAGAATATTCAGAATCGGCCCTTATAAGATATACCTTTCAAGATAGAGCAACCAATCTTTCCTCTTCTCAAATATTCACACTCCTAATACTCATAAAAACTTTACCAATTAATGTCTCGAGATACTTGGTAACCATACTTTCCTCCTTCAATGTATTCCCCGTGGGAAGATTAGAGGAAATCAATATTTTTTTGAAAAAAAGGACCAAATTCATGCTTCTTGACAAAACCCCATGCATGTTCTGTAACTACCCCAGAGCATCTTGCCACTCCACGTGGACCTGCCATGCGACGCTGATTTCATGGTCAAAACTCATCCCACATGAAATGCCACCGAATATCCTCTCATGGATTGTCGTCGGGAAGCGTCCGGATCTATCTTTTTCCCTTCTAGCGTCGCGTTCCTTTCACCCACATCTCGAGTGGCCCTAAACCATATTGAAATGAAAGCCAATTCCCAAAATTACCAAGTTAAGTAATACTTCAAAAAAAAAAGTGATTTAATATCAAATTAAAAAAATTCGAAATTATTGAATATATAGACATAAGTCTCGCCAAACACGACAATAAGTTGCCATCCTCGACTCGATGCAAACGATTAATGAAGAGCGAGAAGAGATTCACAACACATGAACCATAATAATCAATAGTAATGGATCGATTATATCATGCCATCGCCTGCCACGAGGTGCACCGACTGCGACTCCATTCCACGAAACGCTGTCCGATGGAAGGGCGAGATCCGATCCGTCTCTCGTACGAAGATGTTTCCTGGGGGAGGCAATGGCAATCCAGCGAGCGGTCCTTGGGAAAGTGGATACGTCGGGCTGGTTTTCGGAAGACCATCAACTCAACTCGCGTTTTGGCAACCGGTTTTGGGGATCGAAACCGACCCATGCGGCTTTCCTATTAAAAAGGACAAGTTGGGCAAATCCCTTTTTCATTGTCCCTTTCCACTTCACAGTCGACGAAATGAAACCAATGATCCTCGGAGTAATGTCGTCCCAGGTTTGACTCTTTGACCTTTTCTCCTTTTTGAGGCGAAAGTCGAAACTTGTCCTTAGATTGGGGGCCGAAGTGCAAACTCTTTCTACTTTTCTTCTTCTGAAAGTTTCTTCTGTCTTCGTTTGCTGTCCACCAGGTTCTTCACGATCGTGGATGGCCAGAGGATTATAGTATTGTTTTTATTGCTGCTGAGTAGAATGTTGATGGAGGTTGACTCCGGTCATTGGTTTACCTTGATTAGAAACTGGAATCCCAAAATTTTTTATCATGATTTTCTAGAATGAACAATGAACATTGACCATTAATTGAGCAAAAAATGGTGTTCCTAATTTTAGCGATTTTTTCTCGATAATTATACGAATCTTGCAAAAGCAAATATGTTCGCTTATTAAGCATGTCGATTTCGTGTAAAAGAACATTATAGGATTCTAATTTTTTTCCATCTCAATAGTGCTATCAGAGTTGTAATGACCCAATTCAACTCGGTTTATTAAAAAAAAATTCACATGGATCGTATTCAAGTTTACCTATTTCGTGACTAAGAAACGTGTTATCCGCAAGTATGTCTTTGAGTTCTCAAGATAAGAACGCGATATGTAGCCACTTTCATCGTTCGATGGATTTGTTCAACTTGCTATTTGCTGATCCAACCAGTTACAATACAGCCAAATTACAGGGTGCAGTGCGCTGCTGAAATATATGTGGACTCTTGAAGCACGACAATGTGGTATAACGTGGGGATAGAGATAAGGTTCTTTTAGCTTCAGAGCAACGCTGTCTTATGAGGGAAAGCAAAAATCAAGTTGAGCACATCGAGGCCAAAAGGCAACTCTCTAGACTGTAGAATGCCGCACTCAAGCATCTAGAACAAGAGCAATACGGATAGATTATTAGCTCCTTAGAGCACTGATTAGGCAATGTCCAGTGTGATTTGAAAATTGCGGGAAGTGTATAACTTGCGCGTTCCAATGTTTTGTAATGCAGAACATTGCTAATACTTTGCTCATATTCAATATCTTCAACAAATATGTTTACATAAGTAACGTTGGAAAACCAAGTAGTGTTGTTCACAGCAAGGGTCTAACCATGAGCAGCGTTTCATCACGGACATATGATCACCTCATGGCTGCTGCACCTCCAAAGTTACATCAGTTTTCGTTACCAAAACACATAAGGGACGGCATGGTTACAGCAAGACACGATGTGTTTAGGTCTTGCGTCCAGCCTTATCGTCGTTCGAATTTGAGACGTCGGTGTACCAAATAATTTTTAACCCAGATCATATATTTCGAACGAGTGCTTTTAGGACGCTGTATTATTTATTAAAGGGAGAGAAAGAAGCTCTCATTTTTCTTCTCATTGCCTTTCACAAATATCTCAGGGCCAGTTTGAGTTTTCTTGGGGTGCAAGACGGGGCTGGCATTGCAATGGAGCGTTCCGTGTTCGAACTTTCTTTCACAACCGATGCTGTGCGCACTTGGACGCGCGGATGGTGCAAAGTTAGGATTCGCAGGGCTCCCTCGTGAATGCACCACCTTTTGCTCCCAGCGACGCTTTCCTGCCTCCCGACGTGGCCCTTCGGCTTCCATTGGTGTGGTCTTTTGTGGTTGCTGATTCCTTGCCGACTCTTTTACAGATCTCCTTCCGGATGAATCCATCGCTACCCGAACCAAATAGGCCGGTTCTGTGCAAACGACGAATTGACTTGAGAAATCGCTTCATTCTAATGTTCAAAGGAATTAATAGAAGACATATAGTTGAGGAAAGCAGCGCGTATTCTTATAGTATGAGGCGCAAGGATCTTACGTATTTACCCGCAAGGAGTACGATCAAGCACGAGTTCGCGAAAAAAGAAGAAGAGATTCTTGCCCTAGATGCGGAGCAACACAAGGAAACATGCATGTTCAGTGAGACCGTGCTGCTCTTAAGAGAAGTAGACCCTCTACTTTGCCTCTAATCAAACTTTACACAATCCCTGACCCATCATAAGTTTTGGATTCACGAACCTCATTGACTAGGTGGCCCCTGTCGATTAGGTATGCTTATGATTATGATTATAAGAGAACTCTCTTGATTAATACATAACATAAAAAAAGCTTGATTTGCTAGCCCCTGCCATTGAGATACATGTGCGCATAATTGATGTGGTATGGAACAGTTAATATATTTTAGCCGGTTCATAACTCGCTGATTTAAGCTTTTAAGTTAAGGTGAGTCTAACTCAATATATAAATAAGCTCGGACTAGGGCTCCATTTAAGCTATCTCCTTGGGTAAATGTATTGCACTTCTGCTTTACATTCTTAAGAAAAGGTACCAAAGCTGGTGATAGATTGGTAATCCCCTAATCTATTAAGCTTTTGGGTGACCATGGATCCAGCTAGACAGATTGATGGTCATACGCTTTGACTCCTTTTTAATAATCTCATTAAACGAAGATATCGGGTCTTTACCGTATGGTCTCAATACCTACTTACTCGAAATGGAATTGAATAATTGTACATGCTATGCTTTTCAAAGCAATGTACAAGAAAGTAGAAGAAGAGAGAGTAGTCAATTGAACGTTGGAGAGAGAGAGAGAGAGAGAGAGAGAGAGAGAGAGAGATAACAAAGTGTTAAATGTACAAGAATCGTCCGGCGATATATATATATATATAGAGAGAGAGAGAGAGAGAGAGAGATAACAAAGTGTTAAATGTACAAGAATCGTCCGACTCTGTATATCGCATAATCACTAATCACAGCGTGCGTTGGATTACTAACCCGAGATATGAAGTTGCTCTGATATTCTGCATACGTCCACGGAGAAGGTCATCCATCCGCAAAATGTTAAAGTCAGAGTTGCTCTACGCTTCCTTACTACCATGTGGGACGTTGACGTCGACGATGAAATAATTGTAAGCAGAAAACTTCAGTAAACGTCATAGATATGTATAGGTCAATAAAGACCAAACCGAGGGATAGCCAGTATCATATATGTATAGTCTAATTATTGATAACTAGGAGTCGAACATCAGACACTCCAACAATATCAGCACAACAACTATTCAGCAGTCGGCACCGGCGAGACGGCAGCTGCAATTTTGATTGTTAGGCTCGCGCAATGTTGGTGGAGGCAGTCTTATGCAACCACCTGCTCTAGAGGGAGGCACTATTCTTGCTAAGACGACAAGATTCTTTATCGGTGCGTATTACCACTCGAATGGACAGAGACTATTAGCAGCGGATCTGCCGGGATGGTGAAAGAAGCTTTAAGTGTCTACTTGGACATATTCGACTTCGAATCAGATCAGATTTACCTATAAATTTTCCAAGCAACTGCTTTCCTCAGGTGCTGTAATCCTCAAGAAATTTAACATGCTCTATGCAAGATAGATAGTTGGTCCCGGATACACCTTTCCCCCGTAAGAAAGAAGAAGGAAAAAAAAACAAACTAAGGACAGTCATCAACTAGCTGATCCATCCTGCTGTAAAACCATTTTAGGTCTCCCTGACCAGATTTTGTGCGTTCTAGAATCTCTTTCCTGATTGAAGGGATAACACTTCCATTTTCACAGGTAAAAGAAGAGGGAGCTTTCAGAAAAAGTAAAGCTCCAACCCAGGATAAAACTGATTGACAAAAAGAAAAAAGATTGCCGCACAATAAGTCCAATCTTGAAAGGAGGTGAGAGAACGGTAAAGAAGCACTAAACTTTATGCACACAGGAGGCCAGAGCTGTTATCCTGCCTCTTAAAGCAAATTCCCAGAGGACATCAAGCAACGTCAATCGATGCCCAAATGTTGGAGTGGGCCACGCTTCATCAAAATATCAAGGCATTTTCAACAGACATCTGATGGATACTTTGTGACCTATTCATAGCTAAGCAATCATCAAGTAAGGGTGAATCTGAAACTGCACACCCTAGTCGAATTCATTTACTGGGGGCAAACAGCTTTATCTGTGCTTCTAAACCTGGTCGATAACACCAGGGGCCTAAATAAACAAAAAGATGCACATGTACTTATGCAAGGACAGAGCTCCCACATAACCACGAGATTGGAACAATTCATTCTCATGATCAAGTCATCCAGTCCTGCATCCCAGCCAAAAATGGGGACAACGGTAGCAACACAGTAAACAAGAATGTATTGGAACAAAACGTTAACAATAAATTAGCCAAGAACGTTTTGAAACATAACCCTCATCTTCTAATACTTCAAAATCGCAGTCACAGAAGTTCGTATTTACAGTGTACAAACCGTGGTGGTTATGGTTTAAATTAGCAATTACATGTAGTTCCCATGAGGGTGGGATGGTGAGCAACCACTGCGACCTGGATAAGATCTCATCCTTCTCCTCTAATTATGTACAGAAGTCTAGAAGCCGCACCTAGTGTTGAGATTAACAGTAGCTGTCGTACAATGCCTTAGCATCTAAAAGTCCAACTTTTCAGCTGAATACTCAAATTGTGATTCTTACAATCATTCCGATTTCTATGTGAGCTTCGGAGGCTGCCTTGTCTTGGTGAATGGTACGTCTCCATTGAGAACTGAGCTAATGAACTGTTCCACTTGTTCCTTGTTTAACTCTTTTGCAAAAACTGCGAACTTCCCCTTTCGATGCTTGTACGCAACAAGTACCTTATCAGATGATTTATATCCTGACTTGTCAAATGCAGTTAGAAAAGCTGGCTGCTTGCTAGCATCCAAAAGAGCATAGGAGATGGAATCTCGGTTTCTATTGGATGAACTCTGTTTCCTTGAAAATGACTTCTTAGAGACCTGAAGCACCAATCGTAGAAAAAGAGAAGAAATGAGTTGTTTCCTTATCATCAAATAGGTGATCGATGACACATATAAAAGCTTCATTCTATTAATTGTCAATAAGACCTGAGTTATCATTATCTATACATCTCTGCTGTGCTGTCCTCCAATCACGGATGCTTGAACACAGCATTGTTTACCAGAACCATCCCAAGGAATATACATGCCTATAACTACTTCACTTTAACAGTCACAATTGCACATTGTACTTTCCTATTGCTAGTTTTTTCTTCATCTATCCTATGTTCCTCTTCTATAATATCAGAACCAAAGCTAATTTCCTTAGGAGAGAAAAGATTTTTCCATACCACAGATAGAATTGATTCCAACTCATTCCTTGCCCTCGAGGATCTGAATGCACCAATGATGCAAAGTGGAGAACTATGCCCACATAAGTCATCAAAATTTGCACCTTTCAGAAGGGGTATCTGCTCATTCACTGACTCACTCTTTGCCTTTTTAGCTCGACTTGAATCTGATTTCTTGTTCTTCCTCTCGAAGCCATCAAGTAAGGCACTTAGTTCATTGATAGCCGAGTTCATGTCTTTCACAGAAATACCTGCTTTCAAAATATGCTTCTCCCCATTACTCAGCCAACCAACTACAGCTGGAAGAGCATTGATCCCTAATTTTTTAATAGCTGGATCAGAAACATCATGAACCTGCACGAAACTTCACAGGATTCACTATATAGCCAGTTTAGAAACTTAAAAGGTTCAGAACCTTATTGGCTAGAGAAAACACTGATCAATGCCAAGAACAATTTGGCCAATGAAGTGAGTCAGATTAACATCTGATTTCTTCCCTAACCAGCCAGGTGCAAATACAAGTATGCTATGTACCATTGATAGAACAATCCAGAAGAACTAGAGTATCTTTCCTATATTACCTGTGAGTCATAAAAATTGAAGCGCTTGTGGTACAAGCCGCTAAGAGCATGCCATATGGAAGGAGTATCCTTCTTGGATGAAAGAAGCATCACCGCAGGTAAACTATCGCCATCGCCAGAGGCAAACTCAAGATGTTTCCGGTCAACTCGCTTTGAGAATCGAGGCAAGTATTCACGGCAGAAACTTCTCAAATCTTTTGCAACAAGATCACCTTTGTACTCCACTAAAGAACCACTATCACCATACTTGTAGGCATAAACAAATAACCGTGGTACTTTGCAAGGATAAGTACCAAGTTCCTTGCAAAATGAAGGCTCGCTTTCACAATTCACACGTCCAACCTAAAAGGACAGGCAGCATAATATCACTGAGAATTCATTATCCTAGATGACTGATGAAAAGAGATGTCGAAAACAGAAAACCCCAATTACCTTCACAACTCCTCCCAATGAATGGCCGACCTCCTCTACTAAAGATTCCAAGTGATTATTAATCAACGTGGGTGTCTCAAATAACAAAAGCCAAGTCATTCCTTTATTCACAACTTCTTTCTTGAACACCTGTGAATTTATGCTCCTAATACTCTTTGATGGACCTTCAGACCCAGACTGAGACCTTGCTGATTCAAAACCACCAAACCGACCCCCACCAAACATGCTGTTAAATATATCCTCAAAACCAAAGTTAAATGGGCTCTGACCACCAGAACCACTGAAGTGATATGAATAGCCCTGGGAAGCTCCCTGGCCACCTGCACTCTGCCATCCACCTGGTCTGAAAGAAAAATGAGTTTCTCCAGGCCCACCATTGGTAAAGTAAGAGTATCCACCATGGCCACCAGGATTGCCAGTGTAAGAGTATCCACCGTGACCACCAGGATTGCCAGCATCGAACCCAGGATTACCCTTTTCATCTCCATACAAATCATAATTCTTTCTCTTCTCTTCATCAGACAAAATCTCATAGGCTAATCAAGAGAAAATGGAACAAAATTACAGTCAATGGCAATGTGAAAGAATGGATCTCTACTGTCTTTGCACAACCAACAAATGCCTAAGGATATAATTTAATTTGCTCAACATATTTGTGGACTTGAAAATGGATGCATCTCAAGAAAGAACAAAGAAAGCAAAATGCCAGAAAGTTTAACATACCATTATTGATCTCTGAGAACTTTTCTTGGGCACCTTTATTTTTGTTCTTATCTGGGTGATACTGAAGAGAGAGCCTGCAAAAGATCCATATACCAGCTGAAAAATATCAACAACACAACATCATCAACCGTCATCAAAATTTGCACATATAAAGCCACAAATGCAGCTACAGGATTGGCAAGAGTCAGTGCTATGGATGATATTACTAAAAGTTACTTCTTTAATAAGAAATGCAAATAAGAAGAGAATCATGATGAACAAAAATTCATCATAGCGTCGATAATACACCTAATATCAGAATTTAATCCTGTCATAGCCAAGCACTGATTATCTAACATACTCATACTACCATGGTGTTAAAAGCTTGTCAGTGAAGACTGCACAGTACAACATCAGGAATTAGACTCATGAAATAAAGAAGAGCATACTTATGGAAGGCCTTCTGAATTTCCCGCTGACTAGCATTTTTCTCAACCCCAAGAACCTGAAATTGCATTATGTAAAATGTTACAACATGACATATTTAAAGAGCACTCTACCATTATAGCATCAACATAGAACCGCATAAATCTTTAAAAACTTAGAATCGCAAAGAACATCTGAAATAAAACATTCTTAAAACAAACAGATAGTCTTTATCATGACCCACACTTTTTTCTTCTGATTAAGTGATTTATCTCAAATTAACTTATAGAACTACAGCTCAAAAGCATGTCACTACCATTAACGGCACTACAACCGTTAAGCTGCAATTGATCTGTCTAAGGGGTTCTTCTTCTATGGATCAGCAATGCATTCAAAGGCTATAGAAAAGAAGTCTAAAGCTTGACCATATCAACAACTGGAAAGCAGAAGCCATTCCACAGAATCCTCTGCCGAGCTCCCATCATATCTTTTCCTTTTAAATGAACTGTGTAGCCATTGTCAGCATCGTTTCTCTTCTCTAATAGTCTTTGTGAACAATCATGACACTCAAAGGTGTTATAATTGGATGAATCTACGAAGCAAAACTACACACCTCTCATACTTCCTGTGCCTAAGGGACCGGTCAACCTTTGTCAAAGCCAAGTTTGAGTTATCGACATAGGAAGATTTCTAACAGTCTGAAAATTTCCCCTGAGCCTACCACAAACGGAAAGATTAAGATCGCCGCTACACTGCATATGTGATCTTACGTATAATTGCATGATTAAAGAGTGCTCTTAACCCTTAAATACCGATGAAGACATCTTCACGCCCATAAATGAATCACCCAACCACGCAAATGAACACAACCGACAATGTCACGTCTATCAACCTCCCAATACAGCCATTTCGAGCCGTCCTCCAATCTCCTAGTACCTCCGAAATCAAGCCACATCGTGGATGACCAAACCAACCTCACAGAAACAAAATGGGGGCAAAAGCTCAAACAGCCCGCACACGAAGACCCACATTTTCCCTTCCCTCGAAAACCAAAACAAGAACTGCTTACACAAGCCCCACTGGAATCCAATTTAACGAAAACAAAAATTCTTAAATCGCTAAATACACATGGCTAAAAACTTAATCAACAGACGGGCGTCACGGACAAAAAGGCCGCGGATGGTCTCACCTTGTAAGGGTCGATCCTCTTGGCTTCCAGGGCCGAAACGCATAGGAGCGACAGAACCATCAACGCCAAGCCGATCTTCATCGTTGGACCTTGCGCGAGGGGAGAACCGTTGCCGACTTGAGCTGCAATCTACGAAGGATTTGAGGCAGATTATCGATGGATTGATGTCGAGAGCGAGAAAGTAAACGAAGAGAGCAGCGAGATGACGAAGGTGGACATCGAAACTAGGCGGGCTCATATAGTTTCGCGGGGTGTGGGCGACAGACTCCAGATGCTTCGCGGCGCAGCGCTTCGGGTCCACGTGGCGTTCATGTGCGGGTTCCACGCACAACGACCAATCAGATTTCAGAATGCGATCCTCGCGAGTAGAGAGAGAGAGAGAGAGAGAGAGAGAGAGTATTTGATATTCTGCCGTTTAATTTATTTTCATTCTATGTCTTTGGGACCAAGTTAGGTCCAAAAAATCCCTAAAATTATGAAATTCATCTTCTTAACTAATCTAAAATTCGAAATTCGGAGCCTTAGGATCGAAGTATTTGGTAATGTTTTATATGGCGCACTAATATATTTAATGATTCTTAACTTATCTAAATAAAATGCTCACAAGGATATCTAGTTTAAAAGCACATACCATACGACGTGCTTTTTTTATCGTATGTGCTTGAATCAAGCCGTGCCATATCATCTCTAAATTGGTACATTGAGTAGCGTGACAAAATGCTTATAGATATGGAAAAATATGCTTCATATTTGACCTCTAACATCGCTCATGACATTAATTTTACGATACTTTTGATTTCGTTAAGTTTTTTGCACTCGCTTTATTATCATTTTTCCATAGTCTTGATTAGAAAGAAGGAAAATGACATGAATGATTCATGAATTTTAATTAAATATTTAATATCATCAATTGACTTTTAATTATGTGCTCGTTACGTTTATTCAAATGACAAATGAGATGATATTTGCTTATATGAATTATCTAACTCTCTTTCCATTGACATGGCTATATTCATGAAATTTTAACGAGTTTTCATTATGTCTCATGATTGATATACTTTAGTACTTGAGTTTTCGTGCATTATCTCTCTGCATGTATTTTTTTTTTCACTTGTTACTACGATTAGGATATAATTCCTTTTATAAAAGAGAGATAGAAATACATTTTTACACCTAGAGAAGTCGTGTCCAAAGCCGATGTCAACCTAATTTCGGGCACTTGGGCCGGGCCTTGTCCTTAGGAAGTCGTAGCTTGTACGAGTGTGTGCGCCTGTTATAACGGCAGTCGTCCTGAAAATGGAAGAAGAATCTCATGCTCTCAAAAATTGCCCCTCTTACCTTTTAAAATCATCATTTTCCGCTATACATTTTTCTCGCGTTGGTCGATTTTTTTTCGACGCAGCCATCATCACGGTCTGCTGGAAAATACACGTGGCATTCGAAAGCGCCACATCGGGCTACTTGATAAGTAAAAAGAAAGGAAATTTCGAAAAAAAATGCGTTCGTATGTGGACATCCTAAGATCAAATCCATGGCCAAATCCAAAGCTCAATAAATTTCGAGCCTTTCTACTTTTTTAAGTCACAAAGGTCGAGTGTGGTAGCCGATCGAGTCTTTGGGTTTGCAATCATAAGTGCTCGATTGATGTTTGGGATTGGATATAAAATCATAATGTCTACATTTTTCTATCAATGTTAATTATTGTAGGAGTTGAAGAGAAAACAAGAAGGATTAGCAAAAATAATTAACGGCGTTAATCGTATATTTGAAAAAAATAAATAAAAAAACAAAGACAAAAACAAAAGGGAGGCTTTTTGATTTCCGGACGAAAGCGAGGAACCTTAAATGATGTGCTTAGGCAAAAAGCTTCACAACATCGCGGCGTTAAGCGTCGTGTCGTGTGAACTCTCTCTCTCCTCTCTCTCTCTAAAAAGCGAAGAAGACGACCAGCTTGCTCTTACTCCTCCTTCCATCTCCTCCTCCGCTGCAAGCAAAGCACGCACAGAGAAACCGAACGAATCGATCGATTGATGACGACTTGCTCTTAAGCCGACACGTCCGCTCCAACTTATTCTCCGTCGCGGCATTCATCTCCTGGTGCAATCGGATCTTCGACCGACCCGCCCGTTTCCGTGCCGTCTCAGTTTCGGAGCTTCGAAGGACGTGGCCATGGCGCTATCGGCTTCCGACCTTCCCGCTGTCTACGCTCTGCTCGCCAATTCGATGAGCGGCGACGAGAGAGTGCGCAAGCCAGCCGAGGCCGCGCTCGGCGAGTTCGAGAGCCGGCCTGGTTTTTGCTCCTGTCTCATGGTATCTTCTCTTCGTCCTCTTTTCTACCGAGTTTTTTCCGGTTTGTGCTGTGGGATTGGCGTCTGCGTCTGAAGTGCTTTGTGGCGGTTTTCCTGTCGCGTGTTTTGGAAGCGAATGGTGCGTTTTCGCGCCGAATATGTGGATGAGTAGGCAGTTTTTCAGCTGAGAATGTTGTACTGTGCTGTCTAGGAAGTGATAACCGCGAAGGATTTGGCGTCTCAAGTGGATATTCGTCTGATGGCGTCGGTGTATTTTAAGAATAGCATCAACCGGTACTGGAGGACCAGGCGCGATACCTTGTAAGTTGCTCGAGATAAAGACGAACAGCAATTTTTGTTTTGGGACAATATATGCTGATTCTGGCGTTTGAAACATTTTTATGCATGATCTTTTTAAATCTGCAATGTGGCAAGGGGAGTGCAGAGAACTTTTGGCAACTATCATAGGGTGTTGATAGCTTATTTAACTACTGATGACAAATGACATAGTGCTCACGTGGTTGGCTTGCACACCATCTGAGATATTACTTATACCTTACGAAATGGGAGGCAGAAATGGTCTGATGGGGACTAAATATTATATCAATTAGGCACATCGCAATTCTATAAA
The DNA here is from genome assembly GCA_019926035.1 of Melaleuca alternifolia. Lineage (NCBI taxonomy): Eukaryota > Viridiplantae > Streptophyta > Magnoliopsida > Myrtales > Myrtaceae > Melaleuca > Melaleuca alternifolia. Next base: position 990,038 of record JAGKPW010002372.1, on the reverse strand, counting down.
TATGTTACATTAAGGTGGATTTACTCATAGGTTCACGAGGAGTGAGGACTAAATCAATGAAAGCTATGATGATTTTATTGAGCGGGTACCTCTGACATGCATCCTAATGTGGTCCGACACTTTGTGAGAGAAGCATTGGCTGTTAGGGTGACTTTCCCATATTTTTTCCTTGTTTATCTGGATTTTTTTATTTATTTCACATGTTGGTTTTCTTCTATCTGTATATGTTGGGATAGGAAGCACATGCATTTAGCTTACAAGAGGATAATTTGTTTCCAGGGGAATCAGCAGTGATGAGAAGGCACATCTGAGGCACAAGCTGTTGTCCCACTTGAGAGAAGAGAATTATCAGGTATTAAAGGATTTTCTCTTCCTTTACTCATTTCTTTTTCTATTTGATGTCAGGAATTGCATTTTGCAACCTTTTTCTTAGTTTCTTTACTTTCTCCTCTCTTATCCTCTTTTTTTATTGCGATAAGTCGTATTCGCTTAAAAAAGATTCCAGAAGATGTTGACCGTAAATGAGAAGATTGATTACTTGCAGCATCTCTCTTTTCTGAATTTTTTTTCCAAAATATTTCCTGAAAGTTATTAGTTCAATTAACAGAATCTTGTCTTTACATGAATGCAGATAGCTGTGATGTTGGCTGTACTCATCTCAAAAGTAGCCCGTTTTGATTATCCGAAGGAGTGGTACCTTATTCATCCATGATCTCTTTGCAATCATTTACTTTTTTTGGCAAGATAACAAAAGCCTGATTTGATGATTGTATGAAGGATTGGTATACTTTCTCAAATAATTATCAGAGTAACTTTCTTTATTTATGAGTTCCATTAGTGTCCTTTGACATATATAAGACTTCATTGCATTAGACCTTCTGGCTCATCCTCTTTGTTCTGATCAAACTGAGGCATCTGTTGACCTTGTTAAGGTCATTTCTTTTTGTTATTGGAAGTGCTGTTTTTATGTAAAGAAAGAGAAGTGTTATACTGACTGCTTACCGTTAGTTGAGGAAGGAATGCATATCACAAAAAATTGCAGTTTGAGCTGCTTTAGGAGCATATTCAGCAGTTGTGTACCATTGCTTGGCAATAGTTAAATGGACTTTTAAGGGTTAGAGAATTAAAAGGGGAGGTGTTTTTATTTTATTATTCTCAATCTACAAGTACCATGGAATCCTGAAATATTTTCTTTTGCTATCTTAAAGGGGCCAGAATTGTGAATCATATTGATGGGGCTGTACAAACTTGTGATGCTTAAGAAAAGAACAACATTTTCATGGCTAAAACATTACCTTGTTGCCTCAAAACCATTTGCATTCAAAAATGTGATTTGAGTGTCGTTTTCTTTTAACTTTTGAGATAATACAGAACAGTTCAAATCTTTAAAATATCAATATATAGACTTGTAAACCATAATAAGTCATCCAATTGGGATAATTCAGTCACTGGAGTATTGTTGTGACGATGAACTTACTTAAATTCATCATGCTAGTCTATTTGATCTAAAAGTTATTCAGAAACTTCTCTCAGACTAAGATATGGTGCTTAAATCATCTGACAGTTAATTCTGATAGAGTACTATGAAAAGATGGGCTTTTGGAGGGCTTAAGTAAGTGAACAGTTGAGCCCTGATGAGTGTAATACATTCTCAGTTGAGTGTGTGTTTATTGAGGTCAAGAGGACTATAGTTTATTATTCTCATTGAGATCAACAATAATAGTGCAGGAAAATTGATGATGCACATGAGTCACTTCATGTGCTGCTATACTAGTCACTTCATGTGCTGCCATCAGTATAGCGTTGCTGCCATATTTTCATAAAAGTATAAGCTTTGTTGTCGCATGCTTTAACTTTTTGATTTTTCATGTTTAAAGGCCACAGCTCTTTTCTATTTTGGGCCAACAGCTTCAGTCAGCGGATACTCTAACTTCACACAGAATTTTTATGATAATCTTCCGAACTCTAAAGGAGTTGTCAACCAAACGCCTCACGTCAGACCAAAAAAACTTCGCAGAGGTATAGTGACTTCATATAGATATATCTTTCGCATATGAAATGCCAGAAGTTCAAATGCAGCATCACAAATGCATCAGTTAGAGCATTTTGCTATCTTTGGTTCTTATTTTTCAGAGTTGTGACTAATGTGCATCTTCTCAAATGGTTGAATTTGCAGATATCCTCCCATTTCTTTGATTATTGCTGGCACCTATGGCAGAGTGATGTCAAGATGATATTGTCTGGTTTCTCTACACTTTCTCAAACTTCTGAGCAGCAAAATGATGAACTATATTTGACGTGTGAGCGGTGGTTGTTGTGTCTCAAAATCATAAGACAACTAATAATTTCGGGATTTCCAAGTGATTCAAAATGCATGCAGGTACTATGTGTTTGAAAATGTTTAGATAGGCTAAGAAAATGCCAAGAGGAAATTTTTTTCTAAGCTAGTTCTTGCCATCTTCTAGGAGGTCAGACCTGTTAAGGAGGTTTCTCCTGTGTTCTTGACTGCCATTCGGTCTCTTCTCCCTTACTGTAAGTTATCCGTTGCTTTCATAGCCTGATTTTATGGATGAAAGGCAATATTTATGCTGAAATTGATGATCTTCTGGCTTTGCCAGTTAACCTTTTGATGTTCATGGTGCTCTCTTGCTATTCTTCTACTAACCATATAATGTGATGGGTACATTAAACAAGTGTACATCTTCCCTTGCTGGGCCTCCCTCCCTTGTGCTCTCTGTCTCACATGTGTGCACATGCTCACCCATGTCTACATGTTTGTGTGCACACAAGACATGCACGTTCATACCACACTTGCGGTTGCGGACACGTGTTCTTATAATCACGCAGAGACATGTACACACAGACATGTCAGTGTCCATATGCACATACTTATATACAGAGCAGAGAACGGGAGGGTTTGGCAATTTAGATTTATGTGTTCTATGGCTTAATTCTTACCATCTCTCCAAAAGATAATTTGTTCATTTTCACTTTGGGCTAGTTAACATGTTCTTTTCCTTTTTGATCAATTAAAAGGTTTAGTAAGAAGTGATTACTCATACTGATTCTATGAGGTGTGTTCTAATGGTAGACTTCAAGATGCACAGAACTTTAACTTTGGCAGTATTCCAGAATTGGTGCAGCTCTATATGTTGAAAGCACCACTATGTTTTATGCCGTTGGAGTGCATTTAGAAATCTTTAGTCTTACGGAGTATCTGCAAGTTTCAATCCATCCTAGAGGATTATTTTAACCCAAAAGATTCCCCATTTCAAATATAATTTCTTCCATTAGTCAAGACTGGTTGAACTTCTTTTACACAACTGCAGTTGATCTTTGTAGCAAGCTACTGTTTGAGATTCCTTCTGATGTGAGGTAATGAGTAATATGGTGTTAGGAATTCTTGAACTTAAGATATTGCATTATCCTTTGTTTAATTTGTTCATTTGATTTTTCTTTTGCAGATACATCTTTTCAGAAGGGATATCCTAAATTCTGGGACTTTGTAAAGAGAGTGTGCACAAAGTTAATGAAGGTTTTAATCTCGATTCAAGGAAGGCATCCTTATTCATTTGGTGATAAATGTGTTCTGCCACCCATAATGGAGTTCTGTTTGAATATCATTATAGATCCCAAGGCCAATGTGATATCATTTGAGGAGTTCGTTATTCAGTGTATGATAATGGTAAAATCTTTGCTCGAATGTAAAGAGTATAAGCAAAGTCTCACTGGCCGAGTGGTAGATGAAAATGGGGTGTCCCTGGAGCAGATGAAGAAAAATATTTCCACTGTTATTGGAAGTCTGCTTATGTCTCTTTTAGCTAGTGATCGCATAGTACTCCTATGCAATGTCCTGATCAGAAGGTAACGAGATACTGCCTATCAGTTTATTTATGTCCAGGGATGATGGAAGAATGAAACTCAAGCGTGTGTTAATTCCTGATTTTTGTTTTTTCTTCCTTTATGTAAGTTGGGAGTGGTTTAAATTTTGTTTCCAGTTGTCTAGATATTCTTCCATCTGGTAAAGTCAAGTGGTATATTAACTGCTGTTGGTGATCTTTCATTTGCTAAATGTAAGACTTATTATGACAAGAATTGAGAAAACTGTTCAAGTACATCAAAAATAAGTAAGAGCATGAAATGTAAAATAACAAGACAACAGTAATTCATAAAAAGACTGGAAGATGAAGTTTGCTTGGAATCAGCAAAATTGAAATCAAGAGAAGATTCAGATACTTTAAATTGTCCTTTATTTTGTTCGTGCAAATGCACCACGTGAGGAAAAGAGGAGTGGCACTCCAAGCCAATTTGTAAGGGAGGGAGCCAGAAGAAAATCTCTAGCACCAAGGCAAGTGCAATACCAATTTGGTCTTAATCCAGAGGAATTGAATTATGAAATGCCATAAACATTGAACAAAATTACAATGACAATGCAAGTGATCTGTGGATGTCCTGGACACTTAATGTCTAGCAGACTTTGTTCTTTGATAACTTATGTTTTATGTTTAGATTATCGATATAAGAGAGAAATAGTTCTCTAAAGTTTGTTGGCAAGGCAGATTCCAGTGGATACACAAGAGGGGAAGAGTATGAAGTAAAAGAAATTGATTTAGTTGTTCTACGTCCACCACTTGCCTGATTTGTTTGACGACTTGCATATTTTTCAATGATCACCTGGGATGTTTTCTCCTCTCCTTGATTATACTGATCGATTATCTAGTTAAAAAGAGCCATATCAATAAAACTAATATTGTTTGGTACTGATCCTTTGATCGAGGAATACTGGAATCTTATAATTGTCTTGTTGGTATTGTCTAACTCTCATTTATATAAAATTTCAAGTATGGGTCCATTTGTTGAGGCCTTCCCTTCACTGCCTCTGTTAATTAGCCTTGCCATTGTGATCTAGAACCTCTATTCCCATCAGCAACTTCCATTGGAGTAGGAAGAGGGCAAAAGAAGTAGAGCTGTTAGAAGTTGTCTGATTACTGCTATGATAAACTGATCTAGACTGATATGCACTGGTTCCTTTTCCTATATAATGAGCCTCTCAGAAAATGTGGGTAAAAACTTTGGCCCTTTTAGGGGCATGCTTGTATATTACTATCTAATTCCTTCTGGCAGTTTCTTAGATGCATAAATTAGTGATCTAACGATAAGTTACGTATTTTTAGTACATCAGCTCTGCTCTTGATGGCATTTGAAGGTTTGAAGCTACTAGATTGTAATAGGATTTGTTAATGCTTTCTGGGAAATATTCTTGCAACAAGGGGTCTATTCTGAAGTAACTTTGGGCTTGGAAAGGACTCTTAGTAGTTCAGACATCTGTTTCGCTTCTTTCACTAATATCTGCTATTGGTGTGGAACGAAGAATGGGAGAGAATTTGAGGGATGGAGTTAGTCATTACTTGTAGTAAACATAGATGACTGTGAACTTTACATGTTTGGCTGAGACAGCACTCAGCAGCGCTCCACCTGTGTGCTGCTTCCAGTCTAGAGAGATTTTCTGGTAAATGATTTTGCAGTTTGCTTCATCAAAGAGGAACTTGTTGATGGACAAATATATAGATTGATGTGAAGAAACTGGATAAGGGGTACTGGGATTACCATTGCTATATTAGGAGTCTATAATGTAATTACTTATCAGGTGGAGCCTCTTGTAGCATTCAATTTTGTACTTTTTGGTTGGTCATTTTGCATGGTTTCTCTTCCAAAAATCATCAAATTGAACCTAAGACCATTGTAGTAACATCATGACAGGTACTTTGTTCTGACAGCGGGTGATTTGGAGGAATGGTACCAGAATCCAGAGTCTTTTCATCATGAACAAGATATGGTACAATGGACAGAGAAACTAAGACCGTGCGCTGAAGCTCTTTACATCGTTTTGTTTGAAAATCACAGTCAAGTAGGTGGCATTGAACTGTACTTCTTCATTTCATTTTTGTTGAAATTACTGTCATCATGTTTTTCTCTATTTGATAATTCTATTTGTGCTTCTTTATTTCAGCTACTAGGTCCGGTTGTGGTTTCCATCCTTCAAGAAGCAATGAATGGTTGTCCTACTTCCACAACAGAAATCACTCCTGGATTGCTTCTGAAAGATGCTGCTTATGGGGCGGCTGCATATGTTTACTATGAGCTGTCGAACTACCTGAGCTTCAAAGATTGGTTAGATAGCATTTCATTCTATTCCTTTCGTCTGGTCAAAATACAGGTTGTGCATGAATGTCATTGAAATAAGATGCTGCTAAATGCCATCCATGGACAACCCACAAGGATAATCCAGAACAGTCATCTCACTTCCTGCTCTCATATGCATGTGTTTGTGTGCTCACATTACTCTCTAAGCTGTGGTGCTGATTAGAATATAACCTCTTTCTAAAAATCTTTCAGTCCACACCTAAAATCTTTTTCATGTTATCAAGAGGGAAGCTGAAGGATCATCCATAAAAAGAGTTAGGTTGTGTATGTTGGGCATGTTGCTTCTAAATCTTTATGGCTTTTAACTATCTCCACATGCAGTTGATATTTCTTATGTTTTTTTACTAATTGACCTAAGATATCATGTTCTTCAAGCTATGACCACTATAATCATATAGAGCATTTATTTCGATCAGAATCAGCTTCCCTCTTGATTTAAAGTGTTAACACTAGCAATGGCTAATTGATTATGTCCTTTAGCATTAGCATAAATGACATGTATCATTTTCTTTTTCTAGAGTTTCAAGTCAGCAACTGCATTTACTCTTTGCCATACAGAAAATATGTGTTTGTGCTTGTGCACCCAGACAATTACGTCCACTGATCTTTTTAATTTATTGAAGTGATCTTCTTTATATTTGCTTTACTTCTCTGGACAGATTTAAGATTTGTCTAGTTAGACTTCTACTATTTCAACAGACTTGAATTTTTTTAGCCCAAAACACCTGAAGTTGTCACAAGTAAACTGCTTTTTACATTAAAGGCACAAACAAACAAGCCCTTATAATTCCTGTAGTCAATCTTTGAGTGTGAACTATAGTTGATTTACAGATATATATATGCGGTATCGTAATCTCATTTCTTTTTGGAGCTTTCCACCCCCAAATTCATTGCAGCACTAGATGCTCATATTCTGTTGCTAATGTATCACCAGGACAACTTTTCGTTCTTGTACTGCTTTGAGTAGGGGGGTTCTAGAAACCAGACCGGGTTTTCTTTTTGCTGTTTTTGTTTTGCGGGGAGAGGGGTTGGGGGTGGTTGGGGACTTCTCTCTTCTACTTTTTTTAGTTGTCCGGCAAGGGACAAGTGAAGCATGGTAAATAAACAAACCCACAGTAATTTCTTATTTTGTTGGACATCACATATAAGTCAAGTATTGGCTATGTGTAATATTGTCGTAATGCCACCATCAATTTAGCAATGCAAATTTTATTTCAATTAGGACTTTTATGCTAAATTTGGTGGAGTTTAAAAAAAAAAAATTTCTACAATAGCCTTGAACTGCATATAAGCGTCCCCTTCTAGCTTAGGTAATTACCTGTATGAACACTTGCACAGTGATCAAAGCCCTTTTTCTTAGAAAGTTTTTCTTCCTCTTGACTGTATTTAGTATTGTCATCCATGAAACTTGTGTATTATTATATACAATTATCAGAGCCTTATGACCTATGTCATGTCACTAAATTTATGCAATAAATTATTCTTGTCAATCATGACAACAACTCTTTAGGGCATTTAGGTGGGCAAATAAAATATCATGCAATCAACTCTATTGCTGTGTGTGCGCACCTGAACAGATCATTATAGGTTTTTCATTAACTAGCCAGTAGGTGTTGTGTAACTACGTTTCTCATAAGTCAGCTGCAAGGCCTTATAGATTCTTGAACTATAGTTGGACTCACTACAGTCTTGCAGACCTAGGGCCCCTGCTGGTCTCTCTCTCTCTCTCTCTCTCTCTCTCTGTGCAATTGTGTCTTAACAGCTAATCAACAGCATGACTTGATAATGGTCACTCATTAGACCTCCTATGTTGTAATCTTCTTATATGTATGATAAAGATACTGAATGGGATGCAAGTGGCAATGTTGAATCTCATCCCTCATAACAAAGTTTGCAGAATGTTTATGTACATAGGTTTCACCGTATTGATTGCTTTTCCAGAAAGTCCATCTTTAAGGCTAATTTGCTTGTCATGGATTTGGGAATCCTTGCTTTTGGATCTTGTCACTCACACTTAGCATTCTTGACTGATGGGAAAATCCTTTGATTGAGAATATCCCTAGCTTGTTGTTCCTAACTTCGTGTATGATACATATCCAAGTCTGTTCCATCTCCATTCTTTTGCGGTTTCATGTCAATGAGGCTCTCTCTATATCATTCCAAAAAAGAAAAAAAAAATGAAGGCTTTCTGTCTACTTTGACAGGAGAGATTACTCTCAATCTTGCGACCTATTGGTTGGCCATCTAATTTGTTTTTTTTTCCAGTTCCATTCTTTGTTATGAATGAATTGGCAGAGGTGTGGAGGGATAACTGTGCAGTATTTTCAAAATCTTCTGTCAGTTTTTCCTTAGCATACCTGTAATAGAATTCCTTGATAATGGTCAATTCTCATTCATTGTCACTTAAAAGAAAAACCTTATGCTAGTTGTCAGTATGATTTTTGTTTCTATGCTTTGTTGGGATAGTAATGTCACTAGATGAATACTTAGAAGTAGGGTAACCTCCTGACTTGAGACTTCTGTTGCCAAAACTCCTAATTGCAGGTTCAATGGTGCACTATCTCTTGAACTCTCGAGTGATCATCCAAACATGCGTATCATTCATAGGAAGGTTGCACTGATATTGGGACACTGGGTCTCTGAGGTAACCCTTTTCTATTCTTCTGAATAAAGACACTGATTTTCTGAAAATGGTGCATAAACATGTGTAATATGGCAGTTGCACTTGCTCTGATAACCATTTTACATGCTAGTACTTGAAAAGACAATATTCCATTTGCTTCTACTTACATGATTGGCACTTGCTTCGAAGAAAACTTAAGGTTTCTGATGAGAATTTCTGCATGAGGGAATTCTGGTGGATTTGTCAGAAGTGGATGGTATTCCTATGCACAACTCTAGAATGGGGGAGATAAATAATCAGGTCTCATTAGTTGGTGTTCATTCTCGATGCTGGGAGATATATCTCAAACCAAGAAGATAAATATTGGATTGAAATTTTACTCTGGATTGAAATTACTCTTCTTTTTTTGTTCTAGCAATTATTGCACTCAATAGTGTGGCAATTCAATCTTTCACAAATCTCTTACTGCATTTTCTAAGGCAAGTTCCTGCTCATGGGTTTACTGCATGTGTTCTGATTGTTCATGAAGATGCTGGTCGACGTCAATGTACGCTTTTGTGGTAGGTGTATATGCGTGTTTGTGCTGATCACTGCATCTGTGTTCTTTTGGAGCTGGGAGTCTGGGATGCGTGTGAGCTTTTCAGTGAATTCTAGGAAGTGCTGGAAGCTAGAAATATGATGTGGTGGAAGTGCATTTTCTTATGGCTTGTCTCCCTGCATATGGTGTGTAGTGATAAGCAAATTGCAGCCTGGAGTAATTCGATAATTTACATAAATATTTGCTTAGTGGCCAGAGAATTCTAATTCAATGGTTCCCAAAACAGAATGAAGGAGAAATTAAAAAGAGATCTTGCTGTATGGTCTTTTGAGTTGTTATATAAGAGTGTTCAATTGTTTGCATCAGATTTCTGAAGAAGTGAACAGTTTCTTAAAATTTGTGGTCTTCTTGGAGGATGTTATCATGTCTTTGATCTTGATGTTTCAGCTACCCTTTCTGCAATCTGTCCTTTACGTGTTTTTTGCAGTCCATACTGTCTGATGTGTCATGATATTCTGATGTGTGCATGCAGATCAAAGATGATATAAAAAGACCAGTATACTGTGCTTTGATAAAGCTTCTGCAGCACAAGGACCTAGCAGTCAGGGTATGATGCATAACTGAAAATTCACAGATGTGCAATGTCTCCTACTTTCTATAATCTATTCGACAAATTTTTTTATCAACTATATATGTGAGTACTTTTTTTCTGATATCCGAATTTGTTTGTCTAATATGGCAGTTGGCAGCCTGTAGGTCCTTGTGTTTACACATTGAAGATGCAAACTTCTTGCAAAGTGAATTCACTGATCTTGTCGCAGTGTGCTTCAATCTCTGCTTTAATTTGGTGGAGGATGTTCAGGAATTTGATTCAAAGGTAACATAACAACTTAACAAAGTTTAAATACAATTGTTGCACAATGCTTTTATTGGCCACATTATATCTTCAGCATTGCTATCTGAGTTCAAGGTCTATGTAATACTTTTAGCTCAATGGACTTTCACTCTGGATTAAAGTGGACCATGTATGCACATTGGCTGACCACCACACATGTACTGGAATATGTACCATTATGCCGTTTTCTTCTTGAATAGTCAACCATTGTATTGTTTATAGCCCTCTCTATCCTGTTGACTAAATTGGAAGATATGTGGTACAGCTCAAAAGTTTCGAATCAAGGAGCATGCTGAAGTTCAGCGACTACTTTATTACTGCTGAACGAATGTTGTGTATACAATCAGAATGAAACTTGATCAGTTATTTAGGTAAAATAGTAAAACCTAGATTACAAAAGCATAAGACTTCAATGCAAAAAGGTAATTGATGGTTTATCCTTCTATTATATTCTCTGTTATCGGTAGATATGTTTCAGGAATTTTATTCCTTACAGCTTCATGATAGATATTAATTTGGACAAATGGTTGTACTTCAATGAAAGTTACTGGATACGTTGTGACTTCTGATTTCATGTTTTAGTAGAGCTTGGATTTGACCTTCTTTCTTATGTCAACATGGACGAAAACTCTTATTCAAATTTTTTTTTTTGTTTGCAGGTTCAGGTTCTCAATTTGATTTCAGTACTTCTTGCATATGTCAATGATATGGTTCCATTTTCAAACAAGTTGATTGAATTCTTTCAGAAGGTAATGCTTTAATAGTTTTGCTCTGTCTATTATTATTGCATAAGATCACTGACGAGTTAACTAGCAAACAGTTGGGATTCTGAAAAAAGCTCTGCCCTACACCTTTGCAGTAGCAAATGTTTGGTTGGGCATCATTTGAGACGATTTAGTAATTGGAAGTTTTCTTGAAATCCGTGATTGGCTTCACTTATTTACGCAAGTCCTTTGTCATGATAGTAGATAATTCTGTGTCAAACTTGAATGGGTGGATGGCAATGATTATTGGATCTTCTGGATGTTGGGTGGAGAAGTCAAAGTGAGAGCAGAGCTTCTTGCACTATTTTCTAAACTCATGAGTTAGAAATAGATCATGCAAGTACATGTTGTTGCTCTTTGTGTATTATTTGCTCTGTGTTCCTAATCTTTCTGGTTCCAAGGCATACTGCACCTGTGGTAGGAATAGAATTCTAAAACCACGAGAAAAGACCTCACCATATTTGCTTAAATGTATTCATTATTGCTTGCCCTAATTAGACTCTCTTTTCTGAACACCCGACAATTATCATTTGTCCATTCTTTAAATTTATCAAGAAAGAAAGATTTGATTTGTTCATCATGGAATGAGAGTCTTTACACATTTGGATACAGTTAATAATAGAGGACTTGGAAAGGTAAAATTGATAGGCAACTGGTTTCCTGAGTTTTCAGTATACACCTTGACTATTAATGGAACTTACCTGAGGAGTTGTGGTGTTGAGCTCTATGGCTCTCTCTCTGTGCTCTGTGCTTGCTTATTGTCCATTTCTTAGCTTAGGGAAAATGGACTTTACTTACACCACATTGGAATCAGCCTACTTTGTTAATGCACTTGAAATACTTTTTGCGTTTATCTGCATTGGGCATTGATTTTGGCAACATTTAAGAAGTAATTTTGCTTTACTGAGACTTGAATATCTTCACATTCTTTTCTTTCCCCCTCTTTTTTAATTTTAGTACTTGTCTTTCATGAGCAAGGTATGGGAGGAATCTTCCGGTGAAAGTCTATTACAGATTCAAATTCTGATTGGCCTCCGGAGCTTTGTCATTGCTCTTGGCTATCAGTCACCCATTTGCTATAACATGCTACTGCCCATTCTGGAAAAGGGAATTGATATAAACAGCCCGGATGAACTTAATCTTCTTGAGGATAGTATGCTGGTTAGTTCTCAAATAGCTGTCCTTATGTTTTGGTCTTATTTCAGTACATGATTGCTTGTCCTTATCATTTGGTTTTATTTTGGTAACACGTGGGATGCAATGTGCAGTTGTGGGAAGCTACAGTTTCTCATGCTCCTTCAATGGTACCTCAGTTACTATCATACTTCCCATGTTTGGTCGAAGTCCTGGAAAGAAGTTTTGATCACTTGCAGGTCAATTTTTATTGTAAATCTTCATATTACTTGCATCATCTTTATTCTATGTCATATTCAACAGGACCTTCAACTGAATTTTGTCAAGCGTCCTGCATTGCATCAGTTATTTTTTCTTTATAAATGCAACATGACGAAACATGGATGTGGCAGCACATAAACCTTTTCTGTTCGCTCAATGATTTTGAAAATTGTGCATCTTATAGGATTTACTAATCCAGTCTAATTTCTCGTGCCCTACTAGACGGGATTTATTTAATGGTACGCATAATGTTATTTTATACTTTTCTTATAGTGTTTGAAGTTTGATTTTTGCTTAATGTTGAACAGTTGACACCTTTGAACTTGTAAATGTATTAGCATGTAGGGCACAGAGACATTTAAAACTTCTGATAGTTAAGTTTTTTTTTTCTAAATGCCTCTTTTTATCTTTTGGGTTTTGGATGGACAAGAAAAATTATAAAAAAAAAACACTAAACCAAACATATGCTGCTGTTGTTTCACAATTAGCCATCTTTCTCTTTTATGTCAAGAGTCTTACTGATAAACCTCCAGCCTCATGCTTATTGTCCATTTTTTTGTCTTTATGATGGGAGATGACAAATTGGCTAATAGAGAATATTTTTCAATGAATATCACCTTCTGAAGCTGATCCACTTAGATATGCATTATTTGCTTGTAGTCATCATAAAGAACTCTAAATCTAGTCACTCTAGAAGATCATTTTGATTATACATGCTATGATAACTGCTGTACGTGAGACTAAATTTGCCTTGAGTGGTCTACTTGCATGAAGAGCTTTCACTTTCATTTTGGTTTTTTTTATGCATTACTCTGGGTGACATTGGAGCCAGAAGTGTTAGGTACTATGGCTGAAGTGCTTTGGATAAGATATCTTGTAGCCCAAAGTTTGTTTCTCTTAAGAGCAGGAATGTTTTTGCATGTTGTTGCCTGTCTTTTATAATTTGTGTCTACTTGAACAGTTATTAATTATTTCTTTCTTCATTTTCTCATCGCCTATATTATGATTGTGGCATTATGCTGCTATGTCAGGTTGCTGTCAACATCATTGAGGGTTACATCATTTTGGGTGGTTTAGAATTTTTGAAAACACATGCTTCCAGCATTGCAAAGCTGCTTGACTTGATTGTCGGAAATGTGAACGATAGAGGCCTCTTGTCCACCCTGCCAGTCATTGATATTCTGATTCAGGTGCAATATGATTCATAGATAAATCTCTATATGTCTTATGCTATCTTTCCATATCTGATGAATTAGGAAGACTAATCATACTTGCACATTGTTTGTGTCTGGTTCAGTTTACCCTATTCTGTTGTACTACTTATCAGAAGCTCACTGTTCTAGTGCTTTATGCTCAATAGTTTGAGGGCAGCACGATTATAAATGAGGAGACAACCAAATCATAAAGAGATTGGCATATTTTCTTGGTTGAGCCGTGTCTGTGTGATGCTTGAATTTTGGTACACTTAACTGTAGATTCTTAAGAAGTGTTGAACATATATAAAAAAAAATATGAGCCCAAGTCGTTAAGCTCATTGTAGATTCTTAATAGTTCGCGTTGACAGGGGTAAAGATGGGGATACTATAAAGCATTGGCCTACTATGCTTTATTGATATCTCTTGCAGCCCGGCTATGCATTCTTTAGCATTTTTGCTACATTTGTTTGTAGCATCTGTCCTTACCAGTGTACTAATCATGGCAGGCCAACTATTTACAGCTTTTGGCTGCCTAAGAAAGCAAGCCATGTGCTTATATAAGAGTAGCTACATCTATTGTCTATCCTTCAAAAAAATATTTTCCATCCTTTTCCAATTTATGCAAATATGGACCAGAGAAATCAGAGTCTTGATCTTCTATATTTTGCGAGATGTCTGAGAATGCATTCCCTGTTCCACAGTTCCTCCAGAAATATGCTTGATCACTCCTCCATCTTTTTAAATGAACTTCCCCAAATCATTGCCAAGCTTAATAAGGTTTTGACCTTCTATTTTCCCTGCTGAGGCAGTACCACTTGACAGTTAATTTCGCATTTTTTAAAATTATCCGTGGTAAGGGTTGGAGTAGCCCCAGAAGCGGATAAGCTACTCAAGAAGTGCTTGCATTTGTTGTTGCCTTAATTGCTGTAAGCCTTCATTCTCTCTCAAAGAAGGATTTTATTAAATATCCCACCATTTTTGTTTCTTCCCTGGGAATATCTCCAGCATTTCAGTTTTAGCCAATAGGTTTGCTACTTAACTTACCCTGGTTGCTTGCACTATTGAAAGGTTTGGAAATTCTCCAAAGGAGTTCATTCAACTCCAGCAGTCATGCAGCATAAATCGAACCTCCTTTCTGTCCTTAACTGCAACTTGAGGGACTTAATTGTCTCACGCATTTTAATTCCCAGTCTAGTCAGCTGAGTGAGTAGACCAGGCTCTCTTCAAATTCTTTTATGAGTCATGTTCGAGTAGCCACTTTCTTTCCGCCAGAAAGTAGCCATCTTCCTAAGCATAAGTCTCTGTAACATCTTCTCTAAAAGAGCTTAGTTGAAACAGAAAACGAATTAGATTATTGTTCATTAGTAGTGCATCTTTTCTTAACCCTATTTTGGCCTAGTGTTGTCAGTGCATAATTAGAGTCCGCAACATGAAGGCATCATCCTTCATTCCAATCATAATTTCGCCTCAAAAGTTCTATCGTTTGTCTCCTTTCAAGAAAGAAAGGTGAGAGGGGCCAGGCCACCTCCTCTTTCTCATGTGCATTCTAAGTTCTTCCACATCCTGTAGTTCCATGGACAGTTTGTCTGCTGTCAATCCAGATACTCTAGTCAGATAAAACTGTTCATGCTAAATGATGTTGGTGCAGGGATAGCTGGTTTACAGGTTTAGCTTCCAATTGCATAAACAATGTATAAGCAGAGTCTTTCCTTCTTTTGGGTTTATCAATTCCTAAGTTTTCTAGAGCAATTTCCTGTCAGAGTAATTGAATATTAATCAATGTTTTCATCTAACAACTTAAGAATTTAGAACAGTTGGTAGTCGTCCCACAAAGTTTGACATGGTATCAAAGCATGAAGTCCTAAGTTCAAATCTTTTCGGGCACTCATTTGCCTTCCAATTATATATTTTCATGCTTAGTACTAGGTGAAAAGACTAGACGAAGCGTGAGGGGGAGTGTTAGAGTAAGTAAATATTAATTCGCACCTTCATCTAACAGCTTAAGCCTTTAGAATAGTTGACGGTGGTCCCACAAAATCTTACACTTCCCATGCAAAGAAAGCAATAGTAAAAGGAACCCTGTTCTTCCAAACTATATTTAAGTAAAGAAAGATCCTCCTATAATTAGCAAACACCTCCACAGTCTCTTAAAGCAGTCTGTTCCTAATCCTATGTTCTTTTTGTGACTTCCAGATTCTAAAAGAAGCTAAATTCATGTCACAGATTAGTGATCTGACACTTGCTTAACATTGTTGGAATTACTCACGAATGATCGATCAGTCCCTTACTTTTGTCTGCTTAATACACAAATGTCTGCTAACAGCTTTTTAGAGAGCTGTATCTGCCAATCTCTCTGGCTTCTTCAATTAATTAGCTTCTGCTATGCATCTCATCTGGTGAGATGATAGGCTGGCTCAAACATATATGTTAATTTCATTGTTGCAAAGCATTGATTTGCTGTTACTACGGTTGGTTTAAACCGATGCCTTCTAACTATATGTTATATATTTAAATGTCAGTGCTTTCCTGTGGAGGTACCGCCATTGATCAACAGTACTCTTCAGGTAATTTAGGTCTCTGTAATTATTTCACGATGCTATCTTTGATGTCACCTGCCAGTTTCATTTTCTTTCTTCTTTTTCCTTTTTCTTGTTTCTTCTTTTTTCTTTTTTTCTTTCTGAAGTGACCTGCCAGTCTCCTTTTCTTTCTTCCTTTTTTTTTTTTTGTGTGATATAAAATCTCTTTTCAATGATATCTGCCTTGAGGTTCTCTTTAAATCTCATATTCTCCCCTTTTTGCCTACTGTCCATAGAAATTGATTATTATGTGCTTGAGTGGAGGAGATGATCGAGATCCATCGAAAACAGCTGTAAAGGCATCTGCTGCAGTAATACTAGCAAGGGTTTTGGTGATGAACACAAGTTACTTCGCGCAGTTAACCTCAGAGCCCTCCCTTTTCTTGTCACTTCAAAATACAGGTGTACAAGTGGAAGAGAGTGTACTACTTTGCCTGGTAGACACATGGCTTGACAAGGTAAAAAGCTCTTGTTCTTCAATTTGATTAACCCTGCTTTCAAGCTTTTGCTACATGATCCACACACAGCCATGAAATGATTTTTTTGAACATTTTGTGAAATTTCTTGGCAGAGCAATTGTCATGAATGACCTTACTTCAACTAAACTAGGGTCCTGCTGTTTTGAATTTGAAGTGAAGTTTGGAGTGAATCTTTTCAAAGTTTTCCTAGTGCCTGCCTTTGTCTTCAGATTTGTGATTTAATGGGTAAACCATTAAGCTAATCCTTTTTCCCAGTTCTGGCTGAAAAGTTGGCTGATTTTGCGTGTTTGGATGAGTTTGCATGTGTGTGTGTGTGTGTGTGTTCTTCCAAATGTTTGGACGACGAACCAGATATCTTTAGAGTGTCTTTTGTCTTGGGTTGAGGTTTGCCTCTTCAGCTAATTCTAATAGTCTATTTGGTAGTACAAGTCCTCAAATAGAATTCAAAAGCAATTGGATGTTGTGAAGAAGAGATTGCAGGAAGGGAAGTTAGGTTTTGTTTGGTCAAGAAGAATAAAGATTGGTGACAGAGATTGTAGGAAGGGGAATGAGTGAGAAGAAACTGGAGGATGGATGTGAGTCCCATTACCTTGTTCATTACCAACTTGAGTATTCTACCAGCTTGTTGATTGACCTAGTGGCTTGAGGCTTAATTCAAAGTGGTTTGAAGAAGCCTTGGTCCAGGCTTTGATTCCTAGTAGCTTCCTGGATCTCAGAAATTCCTTGGTTCTCTGTGGAACACATGGGCTAGGGTGAGCTTCCAGCTTTGGATGTACTGGCTCCTTGGTGGGCTGCAGTGACAAGCTTATTATGTAAACAGGTTGCACACAATCTGCGTGACTTAGACCGAACATTGTATGGCAGGGGTGGAACTCTTACTGAAACATCCAAGAGAGTTGCTTATGCTAATTGCACCTTTTCCCTCTCTTTTGGTGAGCAGAAAGAATAGCCTTTTTTTTCAGGCACTAGTCAACACTTGAAGCTTGAAAGGAAACTGTGTTAAATTGAAAGCAATGTTTGAAACTGGACTGGACAGGAGTAGGTTGTGTGTCTGGTTGGACCCCCACATTATTGGATCATAGACAGGTCGAAAAGTCGAGAAGGTTCAACCTGGTTAAACTGAAATAAAGCAATTTTTTAGTGTCAATTTTTTTGAATAAATTAACTCCAAGTCAATACTTAAATATTGCAAAAGTAATTAGGGGAAGATTTTTACCATGTTCTTCAAATTTGTCAATTATTTTACTTATTTTTTTGAGAATTTTAAACTCTTTTTATGAATTCAGTTGTAGTTGAAAAAAAATAGAGTTCAGATGTTGAGTGAACCAGTTTACCTGGTTAAATCAGGAGGTGGACGCAAAATTTTGTTCTTAGACCATTTTGGTTGCAAAAGAATGTAAAAGTAGCTATGTGAGACGATTGGCATTGAATCGTCTATATATCTTGATCCATCAGATTTCAACGTCAAATTCTTTCTTTGTTGAACTAGGGAAAAAAAATATTAAACTTTTTGCCATGTACTCAAATGAACTAGGTTCTATTCCCTGTTTTAATGCTGCAGTTGCTTATAATGCTGTCTTAGCTTTTGGGAGCAGCTTAGAAGGTTTTAATTGTTAATGTCTTAGGGAAGTCAATTTCCTGGACCTTCAGCTCTCATGTACAAAAGTGCCCTTGCGCTGTAAAATTTGGTTTGTGTTGCTTTGAGGAGAGTTATCTGCATCTATTTAGTCCCATCCTTGGCAATTCCTTGCACAGATGGGTCTTGGAATCTTGAATTAAGTTCTATTCATAGTAAAGTTGCAGTATCTTATGTCTTCATTAAACAAGTAACAGAGAGACAAGGTAATTTATGTAGAAAAATTTTATATGATATCTGTGGCTGTGGCAACTTTTGCAGAGTAGTGACCTTTGTTTACTTGTCATTTCAAGTAGTGAGATCCACTTTTTGACCTTGTCTCTGTGCTTAATATTGCAACGTTCTTCAGGTTACTTGATTTTTTGAAACTTTGATAGACTTGTTTGCCCGTTTACAGGTTGACAATGTGAGTTTATCACAAAAGAAGACACTAGGACTAGCCCTTTCTATTATTCTGACCCTGAGAATGCCTCAAGTTCTTGACAAGCTTGATCAGATTCTGAGGTAGTTATTTTAATCACCACTTATTTGGTGAAACTCTTACAGATATCGCTCATGCATGTACCTTTATTCTGATTCATGTAGCGTTTGCACGAGTGTAATCATGGGTGAAAGTGATGATGCAAATGAGGAGTTGTCCAGGTTAGTTACTGAACATGCTGATTTATCATGTTCATTGAATTTTTTTAAAAAAATTTCTGAGTAAAAGACTCTTATCTTTGGTCAATTATAAAAATGCAGTAGTGATACTCTGGGCTCAAGTGGAGGTCAATTCGAAGCCATTCCAAGTAAAGAGCTAAGAAGAAGACAGGTGGACACTGATTGGCTTTCCTCAAACCTACCATATGCAAATGTGTATGAAAACTCTTTAGCTTCCTGCTTTTCTGCTTTTTAATGGTTTATGGCCTTGTCAACAGATAAAGTTCTCGGACCCTGTTAACCAGTTGTCACTAGAGAACTCAGTCCGGGAAAATCTTCAAGCATGTGCTAACATCCATGGAGAATCTTTTAATTCTGCCATTGGCAGAATGCATCCAGCTGCATTTGCCCAATTGAAGCAAGCGCTGAAGATGCAATAGTCTTCCTTTCCATATACAAACAGGCACATGACGTGTCAAGTTGTGGCCCTTCATACACATTCCAACGAGTGGTGTTTCGTGTTGTGCCCTTCAGATTGTTGTGATCATCCGCTATTAAGGAGAAAAATATATTTGTAAGTCTCTCTGTCTGATGAAAAATGTCATTATCGCTGGAGGTGCTCTGTGCATGAAGGGGAGCCTTGGCGCAATGGTAAAGTTGTTGCCATGTGACCTGGAGGTCACAGGTTTGAGTTGCGGAAACAGCCTTTTTGCACAAAGTTGCAAGGTAAGGCTGCATACCTGAGACCAGAAGTGGTCCGACGCATCTCTGGACCTCCCGCATCACGGGAGCTTCATAAACCGGGCTGCCCTATCGTGCTATATGCATGCCGACCACCTCTAATTTGATTTATTGCCTCCTGTCGTGCTCTCCTTCCCTTCTCTACGTGCATGCATATTTAAAGTGGTTCTGTGGTGACAAAAGATTAAGATTTTCGAGGCTCATCATATAATGCCTCTGGCTAAATGGTCTCCATTTTTTTGTTCCAGGTAAATTGGAGCGTTCGTGCCAGCTTGTGAGCTTACATACTCTTCAATTTTTTTTCCCCATTTGTGATTGACTTTGTTAACAGTAAAAAATTTTCATGCCCTTGTGGCAGCGGGAAACTCTGTAAATATCTCAAGACTTTTCCGGTCCTAACATGTAAAAGTCAAGAAGGGTCACGGCTATTGAGTTTTGTGAAATTTCGATCAAAATGAGTCGAGGCGGAAATGGTAAACGGGAATTTTTCGAAGATGGTGTTTACCTTTTCTGGGGTTGATCCCTATGCTACACACGTATGATCTTTTGCCCAATAGGCCAAGAATGAATGAAGTGAAAATGTCGTGCATATAGACAGATCATTCTGTACTGCATGCAATTTCTGCGTCTTCTATGGACTGACTCCTTAATGTCGATTACAGAGTTCTGGTGTGCTGGATTCAGTCAAGTCTGGTGAAAATCCTTTGAGAGGACTGTATTAGATCCTACTATGTATTTGGTCGACTGAGTTGGACATCTCTTTGCTAAAAAAGAATAAGAATGCACTCTCTCTGTGTCTGACGAAGTAGTTGTCAGTCCACTCACATATTTCCTAGTTTCTAGGAAGATGCTGTGACGGCCAGACTCGTATAATTGTAGAAAATTTTGACATCCTTCTTGATAGAGTTCGAAATGATATTGAGATGATCAATTTGTTGCTTTTGGTTGATGAAGATCCTAATGAGGATGTTAGGCAAAGTGAATAATGCGGTTGAGTCCTAGAGGAGGCTGCATGCCAATGACAAAGTTGGCTCTCTCGACTCTTGAGGGAGACAATTGTGCCCAGCGTTCATAGACGCTGTTTCCCGAGTAGCAGGGTCGTAGAGGCTTGGCAGCCGTTATATTGGATTCCATTTCTTTGTAAGATCATAGGGTCCAAACAATATTTAGAGACAAAAAGACTTAATTGCTTCGTGGAAGGGACTCCTGCCTCGGCTAGTGAGAATCTCGTGTGGCTGGGCCATTGTGTCGGCTGTTTCCGATCGAGTAAGCGGACTCTCATGAGGAGGGGTTTTTCATTTTATTTTTATTTTGTGGCCATTTAGGATGTAGTCATCATTTAATTGCATAGATTATCTTCTTTATGGTTGTCTAGATGCAGTCATCGGCTATTTGGAATTGTAATCCTATCATGTCTCCAATTGGCAACCTTTCTAAAAGTTTCTGAGTAGGACGAAATGAAAATCAAGAGCATGTGCTCTGCTCCTTGATTCAATTTGATTTCCAACAGTTATCTATGATCTTAGTGATGTGCTTACACATATAATACTTCATATCTAGACTTATTCGGTCTGTCATCATTACAAGTGCGGAAAAGGCTGTAGTTTAATTTGTCGCCTCCTCTCCTGCTCTCCAGGTAAATTGGAGCTTCCGTGCCTCGGCTTGGGAGTTTCCATGTTCTTCGATTATTTTCTCCTCATCTGTGATTGATTTTCGTAAAAGGCGAAATACATTCATGCCCCCGTTTGCTGTCCTAGCATGTAAGCTCGGAAGGCTCACGGCTGTATCGTAAAATCTTTGATGAAATGAGTCGAGGCGGAAATGGACAACATAAATTTTAGGAAGATGGTGCTTGCCTTTTCTCAGTTGACCTCTACTCTACACGCGCATGATCTTTTAAGTCTAAGAAAATTCCAGATCTTTGTCCAAAGAGCGCGAGGAGTCTCGTAAGATGTTGAGGACGGGATAGTGCCTTGTAATTCGACATCCACCTCGATTTTATTATATCCACTCCTTACCATGTACATCCCCGACTTGGTATTAGTCCATACCAACTTGCCTTCAGTCGATTGCGATTCCGGAAGAATTTTGAGGAATTCATTGGTAGTTTGCTCAACGGACATGTTTGCTAGAAGCTGTTCATTTCCTACTGATTTAACCATTTCTACTAAAGCCAGAGACCTTTCCAAGCTTATCTTTGTTCGTTGGGACTCCAATCACCCCTCTGTGAAATCACTTTGCTTCTCTTATACAAAACCTTTTCCGACTCACTACTGCCCACATCATAGTAAGGGTTAATTACATCTCTAATGACTTTGTCATGCCCAGATAGTCGAGATCTCGTGCCTCTTAATTGTCTAGAAGTCACAATTAGGAAAGTAAGGTTCATTTATATCATAGGCAAAGCCTGCATTTCTGCCCATTGGCTCTCCCACAAAAGTTGATATTCTTTTTGTTTTAAATACTCTGACAAATCAAAATTGGGATATTAAATATTGACATGGCATATCAAAGGAAAAGCATGTACTACCACTGTAATGAGGACTTCTTTGCCTGCCCTTGACATTAGTTTTTCCTCCTAGCTTTCTAAATTACATGTCAACTCTTGCTACAATCGAAGCAAACGTTTAGTTCTTAGTTTCACCTCATTAGGGAGGAATCCTAAGATACTTGCTAGTTTTTTTAAATTTCTAGGACACGCAGTTGTTGATATCTAATTTTTGGCTATTCTGTCATTTTTTGCATGAGAAAAAAAGTAATCGACTCGAATCCCCTAAGCAAAAATACCATTTGAATAATTTGTATACGCATTTATTTAGGTCATATACCACATACCAATCACCTGATCCTTTCGTCTCACTTCCAAATGGCATTTGAAAAAGTCACAAATTTGCGAGAGATAAGAAAGCGACCACCGAGATTGGAGATGTCGTGGGGATCATTCCAGGAAGCTTGGTGTTCAGTTAAGCAAATAGAGGATAAGAAATGGAAAAGAAGTTCTGAAGCAGTAGGAATAGGGAGAGATTTTCGAGTTTGAAACTTTCAAAAGAAGGGAGAATTTGGTTTTTAATCATCTCCCTATAAATAGAGGGATGAAGTGATCGTAAAGTGCAAAAAGCCTCCTTTCTCAGAGAGTCTTGACGCGAAGAGAGACGAATCGTCGAGAAAATACTGCACCATTACCTTACCGCGGCGTGGCTTTCATTGTGTCGCGAGCCATCAGCAACCCCTGCATCAGCAAGTTTCCTGTTTCGACGTTTATTTGCAGGCTCTTCCACCTTGCACCGCCAGCGGTTTCAGGCGAGTTCCACGTCGCCTTTGACGGTTCCTCACTACAAGCAACGGCCATCAGCGACGCAGCCACCTGTAGGAGCTGCTGCGCTGCCCCATCAGGTACCGCCACAAGTCCCTGCAGGTCTAGGAATCACCAGCAGCCTCAAGGTGACACTTGAGACTTTTCTTTGCAGGTAACCTGGCCAGTTCCATCGGAGTCGTTACTACCGTTTGCTACTTGCCGCGTCATCAACGCAGCAATCCTTACAACTCAGTTGACGTCGCCTGTTTTTTTCCCAGCACCGCGAGCCCTTGGGCCTGTTCCGAACTCATACCGCAATTGTCAAGCTCGGCCACCGAGTTTCTTGCCTGCCAAGTGCTGTTGTCTTTTTGAAGAAGGTATGCTGCTACTGTCCCTCTCTCATCTTATCCAGTCAAGCTCCATGAATAAATAGACCTTTGCACGAGTTCAATCTTGTCACCCCGAATTTAACTTTGGTAGGGAAAGTATCCCATCCGGTTATTTTCAGCGATTGACTTCGTATGATGCGTTCAAGTGAAGTCGAGGGTGGGAATGCTGGATGACACTGCAGTCCTTGGAATCATAGAAAAGGAGAAAATTCTGGTGTTGCACTATATGGTCTGTTATGGATTGATCCCGGTGACTCCAGGTGAGATTTTTGTGCTTGAATGCGAGCTTTTCAATTTCATAATTTGTTCTTAATTTTATCCCGTAGTTCCAAGGTGCGACTCCTTTTGAACCGTTCTCCAAAACCAGAGACAATTGCCAAATAAGTCCTAAACCTTTTGGTACTTTGTCAATTCAGTTCTAAACTTTTTTTTTATGTCAAATAAGTCATAAACCTTTTGCAACTTCGCTGATTAAGTCCTTCTGGCGGATTTTGACAGGAAAATGCCTACGTGGCACGCCGGTGATGAAGTGGCGGCGACATGGCGATGA
Source organism: Melaleuca alternifolia (assembly GCA_019926035.1). Lineage (NCBI taxonomy): Eukaryota > Viridiplantae > Streptophyta > Magnoliopsida > Myrtales > Myrtaceae > Melaleuca > Melaleuca alternifolia. The sequence continues at coordinate 966,118 of JAGKPW010002372.1, read as the reverse complement.
CAGAACCGCAAATACCTTTTTCTCTTTTTTTTCTTAAAAAATTACTTGGCCGACGAGCTCTGCCAGTCGCTAGAGCTTGCTGGCCACTTTAGAGGGCGGCCAAGCCCTCACCGGCAGCAGCCATCGCCCCCTCGCAGATTCTTAATAAGATTGTTCCCTGAATGCGAGGCACCGCTAGCCACCGAAACCTGAAATGCCAACTTACGAGTCAGTATGAAATACTGCAATCTCATCGAGCCGCTAACCACCTCCGGCCAGAGGGCTTCTCACAAAGCGATGTGGGACTTCCTTCCGCAGGAGCTTAACATGCACTCAGATCCACCTTAATGGCTATGATACCAATAAGGATCTCATTACCCAAAAGACGTCTTGAGAGGTGAGGGGGGCCTCACGGCTCATAAGCAGGTCAGAGGGCTTCTCACAAAGCGATGTGGGACTTCCTTCCGCAGGAGCTTAACATGCACCCGGATCCACCTTAACCTGGCTCTGATACCAATAAGGATCTCAGCCCCAAAAGACATCTTGAGAGGTGAGGGGGGCCTCACGGCTCATAAGCAGGCCAGAGGGCTTCTCACAAACTCGGATCTCTTGATCATATTCTTCACACAACACACTTCGCCTTATATAAACGATTACAAGTCATCGTTGCTACAGTTCTACAGTGCTTTCTACAGTACTTTTACTGTTTGCACAGTGCTAAACAATATTATACTCCGTGACTGCTACAGTGATCTACAGTGCAATCTGTGACTGAATAGTAAACACGCACATTTAATTCGGACAGTTGGGCACTCTTGTCCAATACACACTAATAATTACATTTCATCAGTAAACTAGTCTCGATACTTATGGCAGATAGGTTCTTCAGTGTTATCATTGGAGCCGGAGTCATCTGAGTCTTCGGGTTCTTCTTGTCTTATCTGATGAGTGGGAGTACTGGTGCTTAGGATCTTTTCCCAGTAGGAAAGATGTGCTGGGGAGTCTAACGGTGGGGTCTCTTCACGCGACATTGCTGGCTGGGGCCAGTTTTGCTGATCAAGATAAGGTTGCAAATCTGTGTTGATCTGTGAGAGAGAGAGAGAGATCAGCTTCTTCCACTTGTGTAGAGGAGGATTCACCAAAATAGAAGGCTGGGCCGTCTTTCTATTTTTTGAAATCTCTGATGAGAGCCTCGAGTTCTTCTTCCACCAAGTGAGGTGATTTTGTGGAACTTGCATTGAATGGGTCAGCAAATGGACCATAGGCAGCCCATGGGTCTTGTGAGTCTTGGAACATGCTAGAAGCATATGGGTTTGGTTGTGTGTTGGATGATGATGGAATGTCTTCAGGATGCTCTAGTCGGTAGATTTCCAAAGCTTCTTGGGTTGATTGTTTGGAATTATTGGAATCGCATGAGACATTATCAGAATGTAGTGGCCAGGCTTTAGAGGGTATTACATGATTTTCTTGGCAGAGTATTCTCTGGAGTTCTCTGTAAGCCTGTGGATTGGATGAGATACATCTTGGGAAAGTTATGTATACAGAATGTTTCTGTAAATGATGCTGTGGTCTATAGGAACTTGTTCCTACAGATGATGGTCTTTTCCCATGATCTCTTATTGGATGGATGAATGTCCATGGTCGATGGAAAAGGACAATGGTGTGTCTTTTAGGTTCTGGTCGACCACGTTGGTTTTCTGCACCAAATGTTTGGCGCCAAGCGCTGAGTGGCATAAACCAATTTAATAATGAAAATAAATGTTTTAACCTGTGGCGTCGGTGATCCTGTGCTCTGAGTGTTTCTGTTAGAGCATGCCAGATTTGCTTAGTAGGAAACTGAATAGCTACAGTGTGCAGGTTAAACAAATACCAAAACATCCATTTTAATTCTTCAAGAAAATCCTGATCTGGATCCCAAGTGAGGGGATGGATAAATGGATAGTCCGAATGGAGTCCGTTAGGTTTCAGAAGTAGACCTCCATAATTTGCGAATATGCTGTATTCGCTGGACTGGAGAAAGTCAGGAAGTCGCTCGAATAACATATTCTCCTCAATGGCTGCTCGGATCTCAGGAGGAAATTCGATTCTAGGTCTGTCTTGCATGTCTTGGATCCTGTATGTTTCACCACGGTGGTGTTTCTTTACATACATGTTAATTTCCAAGGGGGCCTTGGGTCTAGAAAGAAAATCAGCAAGAACATTTTTCTTTCCTGCGATGTGTTTGGTTTCAAAGGAGTATTTTGAAAACCATTCTTCCCACCTTAAAAGCTGTGGATGAGGGATTTGCTTATGTTTAAATTTTACCATTTGGGGGAATGAAGCCATATCCATTTCCACTAGGAAGTGATGGCCAATAAGATGGAACTCGAACTTTTTTATTCCATTCTTAACTGCCAATATTTCCTTGAAAGTGAAGTGGTAATGAGCTTCGGCTGGAGAGAACTTACCACTTTTGTATCCACAAATGTATCGCTTGCCATCAACTTTTTCGTATAATACAGCTGCCCAGTATTCGTCATTGGCATCTGTCTGGAGAATTCTTTTCCCTATTGAAGGGATCTGAAGAGGAGGAAGATCTTGCATGATCTCCTTAAGCTTGGCAAGTGCTTCAGTCCGGTCCTTTCCCCAAGGGGGGCCTCTTTTTTCAGCATTTTTTTGAAGAGGTATAAGGAGCTTAGACAGTTGAGGAACAAAATCTCGGATATAATTGACTATACCAAGAAATGTTTGAACCTGTTTAACTGTGAGATCCTTTTCTGAGAATTTGAGTAATTCCTTTACAATATGTGGACCTGGCTGGTATGTTCCTTGGTCAAGGTTCATTCCAAGAAACTCGATCCTTTGCTGCGCAATGATCATCTTTTTCTGGGATAGCATGATACCATGCTTTTGGACAATTTGGATGAATTTCTAAAGGAGTTCAGCATGAGATTGCTCATCAGGATTGTAGAGCAAAATATCATCTATGTAAATGGCAGCACTGTCCAGAGTTGGACCAAAGATTTGGCACATGGCCTTTTGGAAAAGGGATGGAGCCGTTTTGAGCCCGAATGGTAGCACTTTCCACTGGTAGTGCTGGTTTGGGATGCAGAATCCAGTTTTGGATTTGTCATCAGGATGGATTCCAAGTTGCCAAAATCCTGCTCTGAGATCGAACTTGGAATATATCTTAGCTTTGGACAAGCTAGCAAAAAGGGATTTTTGGGACGGTAGAGGAAATTTGTCATCTCTGAGAAAAGTGTTTAGAGGTTGGTAGTTGATGACCAAACGTAATTTTCCTCTATTCTGCTCTGCTCTTTTGTTAACATAGAAAGCTTCACAAGCCCACTGAGAATCAGAAGTCTCAATGAGTCCTTGTTGTATGAGTTCAGAACACTCCTTTTGAGCAAGAGCAAGATGTTCAGGATTCATACCCGTATGACTGGCTTTTTTCAGGTTGATATCCTCATTCTGTTTGAAAGGAAGGCGAATGAAAAACTGAGAGTTTTGCCATAATGGATGTTGGCATTTTTGCAAGAACTCTGAGTGATTATCCGCACAAGAGTCTAAAAGACTTTGCATAATGGGATCAATGATATTTATGTCAATGGAAAAGAATCTCTGGATGCTGGTAAATTCTTGAAAAATATCATTGAATTTCAGACCTTTTCCACTGATGATTCTGAGCTTGGGTAGTTGAGATAAAATATCCCAACCAATGATGAAATCCTTGTTTGGTAAGGGACATCCAATGAATTTTGTAGTGATAGAACACTGAGAGAAAAATTGGATGGTAATGGGTTTTGATCGGACACTAGCTGAAAAAGTGTCTCCAGATGCTGAAGTGAAATATCGAACATAAGGTGTCCAATATTCATCTGGGAGGATTTTTGGATCAAACAAAGAGACATGTGCCCCAGTGTCAATCATGGCTATGACAGTAATGGGTTTGGAATATTTTGAGAGGAAGATTTTGACAGGAAAGTATGGTGGAAGATAATGTGTATCTTGAGAAAGAATTTGTGGGGTAAAATGAAAGATGTCTTTCTCACCATAATCTTCTTCGTCTGGAATGTACGGAATGGGACATAGTGTCTCATCTGATGGTTCCTCATCAATGGAGAATATTGATTCCAAATCATCATCGTCAAGTGATATGCCAGTTTGTTGTTCTACTTGCATGATGATGTTGATGTTGTTCCGCTTTGCCTGTGGACAGTTTTTGGCAAAGTGCCCCTTTTTGTTGCAAATGAAGTAACGGTTGGACTTGGAGGACCTTCTTTTTTCAGAGGGGTTGAAGGATTTTCTTTTCCTTCAGAGGAACCTTCTTTTTCTGAAGTGTCTATGCTGGAATCTATCGTCTTGAAGATGATATTTGTCGAAATGCTTCTTCTTTTTTCTATGTCTGCAATGGTCGCAAACACAATCTTTTTCTCCAGGGCATTTGATCTTCAAGTAGTCTTTTGAGCAATTCTTGTTCAGCTGTTTGCTCTCCTTGAGAAATTGTTGGAAAGCATTTTTCCTGGAACACGAATCTTCAAGTCCCTTATGGATTTCCTGCTGGAAATGACCAAAAGGAACATCTACAATCTTCAAATCCTTTGCAATGAGGGATTTTTCGACTACCTGCGAGATCTCCTTTGGGATGGAGTTCAAAAAGACTTGCTTCAGATTTGAATCTGCTCCCAATGCATAGAAGAGCTTGATTGTTTCTTGAAAGTGGCGGTCTAGATCTTTTCGCCAAAGAGAACAGCATTTTCTTTCAAAAAATTCTCGCTTCTGGATTTGCTGGACATCAGCCATTTCTCCGCAAAAGTTGCTGTGGAGAGAAGCAATATTTTCTTTGAAATTTGTTGATACCAAAAACTGAACTTGGTATGTTTCAGAAACACATTGCCACCAGCTTTTCAGTGTACCGGTGAATTTGGAAACAAATTCCATAAGGATATCATAGTTGCTGTCTCGGGTCAATTTTTGGGTAATGAGCCATCTATGAAATTCCTGGAGTTGGTCTGGCCATTTGGAATAGGGGATATCATCAAGGGTAAAGAACCCTGAATGGGATGAAGTTGGTTGGGTTGGGTCCCTTGGATGCACAACTTCGGGTTCTGTGGTATCCTCATTCATTGTCTCCGTTGGAGGATCAGCCATGTAGATAGAATCTACTTTAGAATCACTGGATGAGGATGATGATGAAAATTCTTCTGGGATATCGTCTTCAAAAGCAGGTTCTTCTAGAGGATCAATGGTTGCTATGGTGGGGAAGGTTTGTGTGACTGAATGCTGAGAAGTCGGGTCCTTTAGATATGTTTCTAAGGGATTTGATACCATCAGCTGTTTGGATTGAACTGGGTTGGAAGATGAGTCTTCCATTTTTGTTTTCCCCATTTTGATGGCTTTCCTTTTTTCCATATCTCTAATAATGTTTCTGAGTCTTGTGGGATCAAAACGATCAGGTTCAGAGGTTACAGGAAATGAATTAGAAGGTATATTTCGAGATACCTTTGGTGTTTCAAAAATAAATGGAAACTCCGGTTATGGCTTTGATGGTATGCGTCCCTCTTGTAAGAACGCAATTTGTCTTTTGACTTTTCCATTTCTAGCCTTGAATCTTCTTGGTAGGAGGAATAAATTCTTCCTTCTTCTAAATCGGACAGTCTTTTCCGAAAATCTTGAAGCATATTCTGGATGACATCATGATGATGTTTGAGACTATAATGGACACCATCAACCTTTGTGTTAATGGTCCTGAGTGCTTCATTTTGCGCCAAAAGAGTTTCAGATTGCCAATTTAGGACTACTTCAACGGCGCTGGTTTTCCTGGGTCTTCCATGTTCATCCACTTCTTTGGGCATGTTTATCTTAGGCATATGGTGATGCTTGCGGTCTGTGTCTATAAATTCATGGGTCTCAGAAAGTTAAGACGGATATTCCCTTTTGGTAGAGGAGGGAAATCTTTATCATTGAACATGCATATTTCCGGAAGAGCAGGTGGTGAAGATGAAGATGACTGGCAGTCCTTCTTGATCTCATCGAAAGCAGTTGGGAGGTTTAGTGGGAAAGAATGTTTCTTTACCCATTTTTGGATTAGCTTGTAAAAGGGTGAAACAACATGTTTGGCTGATTTTTTGGATGGTGGTGGATTTGGTGGTGGTGAAGACGGTGGTGTTTGAGGTGATGTGGTTGACTCCTGTGCATTGAAAGAAAGAGGAGTATAAGGAGAATAACATACCAGATACCGGTATCCCTTTTCATCACCGAGAGGACCTATCGTGGGATCTTTTTCAAGATACCTTTGGTAGAGTGGGTCCTTTCTTTTGTTGTTCTTCCGAGGCCTGCTTCTAGCCGTTGGATAAACTTCATCAGGAGAGTTGAGGCAGTACGAACATGGGCACCATGGGTCCCAAAAGCAGTGGCCATGGGAATCTTTGTAATGGTGGACAGGATGTCCGTCTGACTTGAAGAACTCAACAAGCTTCTTCAGATCATCGTCTTCTGGTACTGGATCTGGAACACATGGTTCAATTAGGAAAAGAGTTGGGAAGATTGGCGGTGCCTCTTCCTTTCCTTTGTTGAACTTGACTTGGACCAGGCCGTCTTTCTTCCGAATAAATTCGGAATCGACAGAATGAACAGGCTTGTTGCTTTGGTGGAGCTATTCATAATTAGTTATTCCCAACCCCTGCCACCCTCACTGGCAGCGGGCGACGGTGGCGGGGGCTAAGGAGGCCGCTGCGGCCCTCGCCTCTGGCCGGCGAGGTCTGGCAACAGCCTTTCCCACCCTCACCGGTCACAAGCGACGAGGGCTGGGGAGGCCGTCGCTGCCCTCGCCCCTAGCCGGGAAGGGCCGGGCAAAGGCAGCCCCGCCCAGATCTGGGTGAGGGGAGTCTCACCCGGCCCTCGCCAGCCAGGCGAGCCTCGCCTAGCCAAAATCTAGGCAGAGAGCCTTGCCCGGCCTCTTCGGCCATGGGCGAGGGTGACGAGGGCTAGGGACGCCACCGCCACCCTCGCTTTCGGCCAGTGAGGGCCAAGCGCCTTAGCCAGATCTGAGCAGGGAGCTTTACCCGGCCACGGGCTAGGGCGGCAGCGGACTTTCCCACCCCCGCTGCCCTCGCCGGCCATGAGGGATGAGAGCTAGGGAGGCCACTGCCACCCTCGCCCACAGCTGCCCTCGCCCGAATTTGGGTAAAGGGAGCCTCGCCCGGCTGAGGGCGAGTGCGATAGCGACTCGCCCCCACCCTTGGCCAATGAGGGCCAGGCGAAGCTCGCCTAGCCCAGATTTGGGCGGGGAGCCTCGCCTGGTCTCTTCGCCCACGGGCAAGGGCAGCGGCAGCCTCCCCCACCCCCGCAGCCACAGGTGAGAGTGGCGGGGGCTGCGGAGGCCACCGCTACCCTCGCCCTCCGACCGGAAAAGGCCAGGTTAGGGCAGCCTCGCCCAGATCTAGGCAAGGAGAGCCTCGTCGGGCCCTCGTCGACCGAGGGCAAGGTAGGCAGGGGCTGGGGAGGCCGCTGCCGGGGGCTGAGGAGGCCACGGCCACCCTCGCCTCCAGCAGGCGACGGCCGAGTGAGGCTCGCCTTGCTTAGTTATGGGTTAGGAGCCTCACCTAGCCCTCCCCGGCCACAGGCGAGGGCGGCAGCAGCCTTTCCCACGGTCGCTGCCCTTGTCGGCCACAGGCAGCGAGGGCTGGGGATGCCGCCGCCACCCTCGTCCACATCGAGTGAGGGAGGCGGGGGTTGAGGAGGCTGCCGCCGCCCTCGTCCCTAGCCGGGAAGGGCCGGGCGAGGCTCGCTTAGCCCAGATCTAGAAGGGGAGCCTCGCTCGGCCTCTTCAACCACGAGCGAGGGCGGCGGCGACATCCCCCACCCCCGCTACCCTCACCCGAGGCCGCCCTTGCTGGTCATGAGCGAGGGTGACGGGGGCTAAGCAGGCCATCGCTGCCCTTGCCGACAGCGGGTGAGGGTGGCGGGGGATGGGAAGGCCGCCACTGCCCTCTTCCAAGGCTGGGGAGGGCTGGGCGAGGGCAGCCTGGCTTAGATCTGGGGGAGCCTCACTCAGCCTCTTTGACCACAGGTGAGGGCGGCAACGGCCTCCCCTGCCCTCACCCGACCGCCAAAGCTCGTCGGCCAAGTAATTTTTTAAGTAATAGAAGAGAAAAAAAACATAAAAAAAATTTGTGGTCCAGTTATCACCGATGAGGTCCGGCGTGCCACGTCGTCGCCATATAGACATTTTCTAGCCAAAATCTGTCGGAATAACTTGATCGGTAAAGTTGTAAAAGATTAAGACTTATTTGGCATAAAAAAGATTTAGGATTAAATCGGCAAAATAGAAAAAATATTTAGGATTTATTTGGCAATTGTCCCAGCCATAGCATTAGGTCTTTCATGGAGCACCTTCACGTAACGCAGAGCCAGAAATTGCAAACATATGGTTTCTGCAATCACCACCAACTTATTTTTATTAGGATTGGTAAGATATAAAGAAAGTAGTTTGAGATCGGGAAAATCGTATGTTCTTAAAGGAGTGGATAAGGGAATTTCAATTGCTCGGCCCTGTGTTACCTTGAAAATGGAGGGGGTGGAAATAGCCACGACAAAAAAAAAAACAACTTGAAAATATTCATAATAAGAAAAAAAAAGTTGTGGGCTTTTTATGCAAAAATTTCATAAAGAATTCCTTTTATGTAGATTAATACTCATTTAGTTGCGAAGATTGCTTAATAAATTCAATATCTTTCATCCCATATGAAATACATTTACAAAGCACGCGTATGCTTATCAATTGAAGTGACTGTCGCATTTCTGAACTGTAGAATTTCTATCTGTTAGAAGTTGCGGAAGCGTGCGTAGTTGATATGTGTGTGTGTGTGTGTGATGTGTTTTAGGAAGTAAGGGAGTAAAAGGGAACAATATGCTATATTATCTTGTGTTAGTACAAAGGAGACATGTAGTTGGACTTACTCCTGGATTATAACATTGGACACTCCTAACTCCTATTTATAGGAGTCCATAAGTTCTAGAGAATTCTACGACCTAGAATAATCTAGCAACTAAGGAAATGTCTAGAGAATTCTACATTTTTAGACTTTTCTACATATCTCTAGGACTTCTCTGTATTATTCTAGTAAGAGCACATCCTAGAGAATTCTAAAAATTGGATCAACCATTTCAACACTCCTCCTTGATCCAATTTTGTGATACTCCCAGCATACTTCGTAGTGTTTCAAACTTGGCTGATGATGTTGCTTTTGTAAATATGTCGGCGACTTGATCTTCAGTCTTGCAATACTTCAGCTCGATCTCTCTGTTACTTTGTACTTCACGAATGAAGTGATATTTGATGTCGATGTGTTTAGTTCTTCCGTGGAAGACCGGATTCTTCGATATAGCAATTGCAGAATTATTGTCGCAAATATTGAAGTTGGTTCCTTTTGTACTTCTCTGATGTCTTCAAGAATTTTTCGAAGCCATAGTGCGTGACTGGTGGTCGCAACAGCTGCTACATATTCAGCTTCCGCAGTAGACTGTGCCACTCAGTCTTATTTTCTAGATGCCCATGAAAATATTCCAGAACCTAGTGTGAATGCATACCAGTAGTACTCCTCCTATCATCAGTTGATCCTGCCCAGTCACTGTCAGTGTAGCATATGAGTTTGGTGCTTGCACTTGGTCGATACCAAATACCATACTCTGAAGTTCCTCACAAATATCTAAGAATTCTTTTGGCAGTTCTAAAATGAATCTGACTCGGACTATGCATGAATCGTGATAATAAACTTGTTGCATATATAATATCCGGTCTTGTTGCAGTGAGATATAGAAGACTACCAATCAAACTCCTGTAGAGCGAGGCATCAGCTTTGTTTGCTCCATCTTTTTTTAGTAGCTTTTCATTTCTGACGAGCGGTGTTGTAACTGGCTTGCAATAGTCCATCTTGAATTTCTTCGGGAGGTTCTCGGTATATTTCTTTTGTGAGATAAAGACCCATTGATTTTGGTTGATCTCGATGCCAAGAAAGTAGTGCATCAATCCCAAGTCCGTCATCTCAAATGTCTTCATCATTTCTTCTTTGAATTTTTTGAATTATATTTATATTTTTCTATATATATATATATATATATATATATATATATATTAGATCATCTACATACAGAGAAATAATAAGTGTGTCGGACTTACCTTGGGTCTTGACGTAGAGCGTTGGCTCGCTCATGCTCCTCCTGAATCCTTGCTTGATGGAATATTCATCTATTCTGCTATACCAAGCTCGTGGTGCTTGTTTAACCCGTATAGCGCCTTTTTAAGCTTTAGAACTTTTTCTTCTTGGCCTTTGACCCTAAAACCTTGTGGTTGTTCTACATATATTTCTTCTTGAAGATATCCATTTAAAAATGCTGACTTTACGTCTAGTTGATAGATTTTCCACTCTTTTTGTGCTGCTAAGGCAATGAGCATATGAATAGTATCAAGGCGAGCAACAGGAGCAAAGGTCTCGGTATAGTCAATACTTGGTTGTTGTCAGTATCCTTTCGCCACAAGCCTTGCCTTGTACTTCTGAATTGATCCGTCTGCATTGAGCTTTGTCTTGTAAACCCATTTGACGCTAATGACCTCTTTGTCTTCAGGGCGATTGACGAGCTCCCAAGTTTCATTCTTCTCGATCATCTTGATTTCTTCCTCCATTGCTTTAATCCAAACTGCTTCTTTGGCAGCCTCTTTATAGTTTTCTGGTTCTAGTGTAGCAAAGTTGCATGTTTCATAAATCTTTCTAAGGGATTTTACTCTTTGTACAGAAGACTCTGTAGTATATTCTTCTTTGTTGCTCTTGGAGAGATTGGTGGAGTTGCGCTTTGAGTAGTGGAATTTGTTGCTTGTCCTTCTTCTTGTATTGTTGACTCCTTTTGTGGAGGTGGCGTGTCCGACAAGGTGACATATTTCTTCTCGATCTTTTCCTCATCCCAATTCCAGGCTGCATTTTCATCAAACTCAACGTCTCTACTAATCATAAGTTTCTTAGTCCTGAGATTGTAAACCCAATAGCCTTTCGATTGGTCACTATAGCCGAGAAAAATTTCCTTTTCCGTCTTGTCATCAAGCTTACTTCGTTTTTTAATAGGGATGTGGACGTAGCATATACAACCAAACACTTTGAGATGCTTTGCTGAAGGCTTCCGTCCACTCCATGCTTCAACTGGGGTTTTATTTTGAACGGCTCTAGTTGAACATCTATTTAGGAGGCATACGGCTGTGTAGACTGCTTCTGCCCAGAACATATTGGGAAGGTTTTTATCTTTTAGCATAGACCTTGCCATTTCCATGACGGTCCTATTCTTTCTTTCTACTACTCCATTTTGTTCCGGGGCATAGCCAACAGTTAGTTGATGATGAACGCCTTCATCTTCACAGAATTTATTGAACTCATTGGAGTTGTACTCGGTACCTCTGTCACTTCTTAGGACTTTAATCTTTACGGCCACTTTGATTCTCAACGTGGTTCTTGAATTTTTTGAAAATTGAGAACACCTCCGATCTTTCTCGAAGAAAATATACCCATGCCATTCTTGTATAATCATCAATAAATAGGATGAAATATTTATTCTGACTGGCTGTAGGGGTTCTCATTGGACCACACACATCCGTGTGGACTAGCTCTAAAGGTTTATTAGCTCTCCATACACCTTCAGATGGGAAGGACTGTCTTTGTTGTTTTCTAATGAGGCAACCTTCACAAACATCTGAAGTTTCTAAAATAGCTGGAAAGTCTCTCATCATATTTTTCTGATGGAGAACTTTTAGTCCAGCAAAATTGAAGTGGTCAAATCTTCGATGCCATAGCTATGAATCATCAAGTCGAGCTTTCATGGCTTTATCTTTCATGTATTTCCATCGTATAGGAAATTCTTATTCTCCATCTTAACAAAGGCAATGATATTTTTATATTTATCATAGATAATGCAAGCATCTTTTCTGAAGTATAGAGAATACCCACTTTGTATCATTTGTCCCACATTCAAAAGATTTTGCGTAAGACTGGGGACTAAATATATATTATGAATATATTTTATAAATATATATTCAAAAGATTTGGGCATTTATTTGTTTCAACAGCAATAGTCCATTTTCCTTTCACATCTACTAAGACACCATTGCCCAATTTTACTTGAGATTGCACCGACTTATCAATATTGGTGAATATATTTTCGTCCCCCGTCATATGATTGCTACACCCACTATCGACATACCAAGTATCAATTTTCTTATCATTTGCCGCTTGGCCTGCGTAGAATATATTATCACTCATTTCTTTTTCTTCAACATAGTTAGCCCGACTATTCATTTTTGAGCGACAGTCTTTTTCTACGTGGCCATATTTTTTACAATAGCGGCATTGTGGTTTATATTTAAACCAACAATCCTTCTCCAAGTGATTTGTTTTCTTGCAAACGCCACAAGGTGGATACTTTTCCTTTTGTGTAGTTTCTTCTCCTTTTTTATTTTCCATAGACTCCTTCCATCATTTTTGGATTGATGAGACCGTATGTTTACTTTAGATTGAAAGGCATTTTCCATTGAATCTTCATCTTGTGCCATCAGTCTTTTCTCATGTGCTTCTAGAGAGCCAATTAATTCACTTATTGACAGGGTTGTCGAATCTTTACTTTCTTCAATAGTTGTGACGATAGGATTATACTTTTTAGTAAGCGTCACCAATATTTTTTCAACAACCCTTTGATCAGTAATAATCTCCATAGGCTCTCATTTGATTAACTAATTCCTTAAATTTACCGCAATATTCTTGAACGGTCTCATTATTTTTCATTTTCGAATTCTCAAAGTCTCTTCTCAAAGTTTGAAGGCGAATAATATGTACCTTTTCCGATCCTTGAAATTCTTCTCGAAGTGTCTCCCAAGCTCCTTTTGATGTCTTTGCCCCAAGTATTCTCGGAAACACTGTTTCCGAGAGTGCTTGCTGAATAAAATATAAAGCCTTTGCATCCTTCTATAGTTGATCCTTCGGAGCACTTGCACCTTCTTGCGGAGCCTCATAACCATTCTCGATGATGTCCCATAAGTCTTGGGCCATCAAGAATGTAGTTATCTTGATGCTCCAAAAGTTATAGTTATTCCCATCAAAGATAGGAATAGGAAATGAGGATGAGGTTGAGCTGGCCATAGTTTAGTTACGAGAAAATTAGGTGGATAGTTTTAGGAACGGATGGTTCAGACAAACGCCTGATACCAACCAAAGAACGTGGCTCTGATACCATTGTTAGAAGTTGCGGAAGCATGTATAGTTGATGTGTGTGTGTGATATGTTTTAGGAAGCAAGGATGTGAAAGGGAACAATATGCTATATTATCTTGTGTTAGTACAAAGGAGACATGTAGTTGGACTTACTCTAGGATTACATGGACACTCCTAAATCCTATTTATAGGAGTCCATAAGTTCTAGAGAATTCTACAACCTAGAATAATCTAGCAACTAAGGAAATGTCTAGAGAATTCTACATTTTTAGACTTTTCTACATATCTCTAGGACTTTTCTGTATTATTCTAGTAAGAGCACATCCTAGAGAATTCTGGAAATTGGATCAACCATTTCAACACTATCTAAAGTATGATTGTTCAAGACATTGTCTAAGATCTATCATTCAAATTTGTGAGAAGCGTGCAAGCATGTCAATTTACGCTTTTTTTTTCCTTCATAGATAATGGCGCTACACTAGGGAAATTAACTCTTTAGGCAAATGTATCATGAAATCTATTCAAAGAGTGATGAAGAAAATTACTTGTGATTAGATAAGAGATAAAGTAGGTGAGCTATTCTTATTAACTGCTTATTGTTCCATCAGGGGTTGGTTTCGATTTATTTTCTGTATAACTCACGTTACTCTTAATTCTAGAAGAGAAAAATTCGATGCTGAATGCCGGGACTCACTTCATTTTTTTCATACTACAACCACATCCATCACTTGCTTTTCACGTCTCACTAAGCAGGCACAAACACAGTCGCCCAGAGTTCCCCCAGAAATATTTCGAAACAGCCACTTTCACTTCCCTTCGCCAGCTTGCAGAGAAGTTAGGAAACCCCGACCAACGTCGTCCGAGTCGAACTTGCCGGCTTCTGCTCCGGTGACTAACTTCACCTCCCCCTCCGCTGGTGCTGCCGGTGGAGGGATGGTGGTGGAGGAGCCTGACAGTGGGGAATGGGATTTGGGGGACTGATTCTGCTGGTTGGAGTTTGCATTTTCATGATTTTCTTTTATCGGAGGAGAAAGAGGAGGCGGCTTGAACTGGGGGTGTCAACCCTCCAGGAGGGCCTCCTCTTGATAATTTTTTTTTTTTTTTTTTACTTTGCATGATGCGAGTTTTTTCGAGTTCGCTGTTTGTTCATAATTTTCCTGTGTTGAGTTCCCAAGGTCTTAACTCCTTCTGAACCATTGTCCAAAACAGATATGGGTTCAGGAAGACCTCCTCCAGAACCATCTCCAAGCATGGTATTAGGTCTTTCACAGAGCCCCTTGATATGGATGGTTTCTCCAATCTCTACCTACTTGGCCATGGTATTACGGACACCAACCCTTTTTATTAGTGGGGAGTGCTTGTTGATGCAAATTGCATCAACCGATCACCCCCAACTCAATTTAGAAAAGCAGCCTGCCCAAAAACAATTCTCGAAATTTAGAATCGCACAGCTGAGTCGCTCATCGAAGGATATGGACCATATGGACAAAGATGACATAACTTTGCTATCAACCTCAATAGAAAGGGAGGAAAATTTCGAGCATCCACAACAAAACACGAATGATACAGTATAAGAAATTCGTCATGAATCGATGGATGTAAGTTCGTCTGTCTGTTTTCCTTTTTTATAACCAGATTTTGAAATTTAACACAAGCATCCCTTGCGATTGACTTACTCTACAGGTATCATAAAACACAAGTGATAATTATCAGGTTGACCACAACATCAGACCTTATTCGACGGAGCCTCCAGCAAAGCCCCGCCTCAACAATTACACTACAAGATGCTTGAAATTGCAATGGATGGCTTCTCCAATCTCAACCTACTTGGCCGAGGTGGTTATGGATTCTATAAGACCTTGTTCGGTACCATCCAAAGGCGTAGCCTCACATCTTTCACCATACACCTTCACGTAGCAATGGATGGTTTCTCCAATCTCCACCTACTTGGCCGAGGTGACTTCGGCTATGTCTACAAAGGAGTGCTTCCAAGCGGGAGACTTGTCGCTGTCAAGCGATTGAAAAGCTGGAATAAGTCAACAAGGGGAGAGGGAATTCAAAGCAGAGGTGGAGATCATCTGCCGCATCCATCACACGTTGCCTTATTTCCCTGATCTGTCACTGCATTTCCGGCACACTCAGGGAAGGAATTTCATTTGCATGGGAAGTGTCAGGAGAAATTGATTTACCCAAAGGTTAAAATGCTCTTTACTGACGGAAGTATTTCGACTCGAACATATTCAAGAAATACTTAGGCATTTTGTACGCAAAAATATTTATAGATTATTTCCCTTAATGTATATTAATACTCATTTAATTACAAGAGTGCTTAAATATTATTGAAAAAAGTGTTGCGCTGTGCTTCACGAGATTTTATTTCAAAGGCATTCTTTATTAACTTATGACAAGATTGGTACAGAATCATTTCTTAACAATTCCGGCTATGAGTCCGTGGTGTCCTTAGCGTTCTATTTTGATCGATTAAGTCCATAACGATTGCAAATAATGTGTAATTAAATCTTGAGCTGGCAATTTCATGTGCTGGAATCAGAGTTCATATTGAATAAATAAATAAAAATCCGAATCGTGGATCCACATCCAACCCAGATTTTCTGCAGAACACAAGAAATGAAAAGCAAAATTTCTTCTGCTGTTGAACAGACAACTAGAACTGGACCCCCAACAGTCGAGCACTTCTTGCCACAAGACAAACCATTCTCCACCCAAGTCCCATCGAAAAATTAATTTTTTTTTTAGAATCTTGTTTTCTTTTGTGATAAGCTGGGTCTTAAATTTTTACGATTTTATGCTCTGTAACTTAGTCTATTAGACACAAGTTTATTTATTTATTTATTTTTGATAACCGAGATGTCTGGGCCAGCTTGCGTACACCTCGACTATTTCTCGGGGGAGACTAGCACAGCAACCCACCACCATGACCCCCCACTTAAATCACAGGCACTTCCCCGGAGAATCGAACCCAAGACGTCAACGAAGCCTGAGTTCGCCCTAACCAGTTGGGCTACCCATGGGTAGGTTATTAGACACAAGTTTTTTTTTTATGACCGAGGTGTCCGGGCCAGCTTGCGCGCACCTCAACTATTCATCGGGGGAGACTAGCACAGCAACCTACCGCCATGGCCCCCCACTTAAATCACGAGAGCTTCCCTGGGGAATCAAACCCAAAACCTCAACGAAGTCCAAGTTCGCCCTAACCAGTTGGGCTACCCATGGGTAGGTATTAGACACAAGTTTTGAGTTCTTGTATCTACAATAATACGGTCAACCAATACATATTTGGTAGTTTTTGTCTCTCTTTTTTTTCTGTTTTAATTTCTAATTGATCCAACATTCCCTGGTCGTTTGACTTTCCCACTATCATTTCCCCACTCTAGCCTAACTTCCCATTAATCTTTAGTTTCTAGTTGGTCTTAAAGCTTTCAATTACGTGACATGGTCTATTCGACACAAATTTTGAGTAGTTTTTTGTCTGAGAATATGGAGTCAATCATTACATATTTGGTAGCTTTTGTCTTTTTTTGACATTTCTTTTCTAGCTTTTCATTGATAATCTTTAATCTATAGTTTCTTTTGATAGTTTGGTCTTAAGTTTTTAAGACTTTATAATTCATGACTTAGTAGATTTTCGAAGGGGAAATTTGTTAGACACGAACTTGGGCATACGATTGTGTCCGCAAATATGAGGTCAATCGCTATATCTTTGGCAAGACACAATTTGCTCCCTTAAAATGCTCGGAATATTCCGGATGGCGGGTACCTAACTACTCTAGTTCGTCGGATTCGAGATATGGGAATAATCATCCGAAATACGTACTACTTCTACATTTTCATCATGAAATTAATTTCAAATCATGTTAATTTTATTGCGCGTGCATTTTCCTCTGTCCTTAGTTGGAACTACGATTTAATGAGTTGTCATACACATTTAGGTTCTATTTATTTCGCGCAAAATGAATAGTTTGAAAGATCTTTTTTTTTAATTAATTTTTTATACTACTTGAAATAATTAGTCAACAAAAAATATTACATTATCGGGTAACAATTTATGTGCATATATTTTCATGGACAGTGATATTTTTTATTCATTCATTTTTGTAAGCAATAAAATTGATCATTTTTATAAAATACTTTTGGAAGCTTTAGTTTTCATGATGAAATAATAATTTTTTCATGGAAATGATTTTTAAAGAAAAAGTTCAATTTTCATTTTTTTATTGATTTAAGAAAAATGATTTTCTTTTTGTTAGAAGGAAAGTTATTTGTTTTCCAATTTAAACTTATTATTCTCAATTCATGAAAATCTTTCCTATAGTTAGCTCGGAGAGGATGTTTTTCAATGGTGTAAAACAATTGTCGTCATCATGCATGCTAGGATGGTTGCATCCTCTCTATGACTCCGTTTATTTTGCAAAAAAAAAAAGAGATTATTTAAATAAAAATTATTTATAAAAATTCGTTTATATTGTTCAAGATAATTAATTAATAAAGAATATTTTCATTGTCAATGACAATTTATATTTGAACATTTTTGTGGGTGATAAAAATATTTTCTACATCATTCATTTCCTGTGACATAAGTATACATCCTAAATTTTGAAAGGATTATAACAAAAGCCCAGCATTATAATCCTTCCTACTACTTTTGTTTAATCACCAAGATGTGCAAAAATGGGGATAATTCCTTTTCTTGGAGATTCGATACAAAATCTAAGGAGAATGAGTGGAGAAAGATCTAGCCATTTTTCATGTGAAAGCAGAGGACATGGAAATTCTGCAGGTTCTTTCGTAGGGCTAGACTCATCATGTGCTCGTCTGTGAGAGAAATTCGCCTGGGTCGGATTTGATATATACGCAGTTATCGACATTGTAAATCTTAGCAATTCGGAAATGCAGATGCTTTGGGTGTCGTTCTACTTGAGTTTGCTGAAAAGGTTCATGCTGCATAATGATAATTTTGGCGAGTTATTGTGCAAATGGCAATGTATTGCGTCGTGGCTAAGTGATGAGTCATTGGCAGGTTGTTAAGATCAGACTGCAGCAACAAAGGGGTTTGAGCCCTGAGCTTTCAAAGTACAAGGGTCCTATTCATTGTGCCCAGAAGATTACTCGTGAGGAAGGCCTTCGTGCGCTGCGGGCGGGGGCTGCAACGACGGTGACGCGCAATGGACCCACCAAGGCCGCCAACTTCACAGCCAAGAATGCTTTGGACGAACTATTGTGGAAGAGGCACGAAGGTGATGGCAACGGCCTCCGACCATGGGAGTCCATGATTTCAGGCCTTTTCGTCAACTGTAGGTTCCGCGTGCACCTGGCCCTTCGATGCCGTCAAGATGAGGCTGATGGCTCAGAGCCGACATGGCAGGGAGTTGAAATGTGTTTCAAACGATGTCCAGAGAGGAAGGACTCCGCGCTTTGTGGAGGGGACTCCTGCCTGCCTCGGCTCATGAGAATATCTCCCCGGCCAGACCATTACGCGGGCTGTTTTTAATCAAGTGACTGTATATAACAGGAGATTTGTCGAAACTGCACCAATCTTGTCATTGATTGACAGTAGTCTCCTTTCTCGTTCTATTTTGAGGCGATTTAGGAGGTAGTCATCGGTCATTTGATTACATTATCTTGTTTTCAGTTTTTCAGATGAACACCATTTACCTAGATGCAGTCCTTGGTGATTTTGAATAGTATTTCTATGTGGTCTCCAATTGGCAAGCTTTCTAAAAGTTTGACAAGGAGAAATGAAATGGGGGTAGTTGTCCAAAAAGTTATAAGCGTTTTGGAACTTTGCCGATTCAGTCCTAAACATTTTTTTTTTGCCAATTCCGTCCTAAACTTTTTGGAACGTTGTCATTTCAGTCTTTCCGGCGACTTTGTGCTGGAAAATGCCTATGTAGATGTTCGGTATTTGACGTGACAAGACATCTACGTATGCATTTTCTGGCACAAAATCGTCGGAATGATTGAAATGACAACGTTCCAAAAGGTTTAAGACTGAATTGGCAAAAAAAAAAGGTTTAAGACTGAATTGACAAAATTCCAAAATGTTTATAACTGAATTGGATAATTGTTCCAAATAAAATGGAAACCTTGTGCTTTGCTCATTGATTTTATTTGAGTTCAACATTTGTCTTTGACCTAAATTATGCATGTTCATAAATAATGCTTCAAATCTACACTTCATTGACGTGTGGTCATTACTTTTGAGAAAAGCCATACTTCAAATGTCCCATGTCGTCGGATAAAAAGTTTTAAGATATTTCCAATTCATTGATCATCGCAATTCTCTACCCTCAAGGTCCATTAATCGATAGGTATTACCAGTTAATACATCAGTCACTTGATATGGTCCTTCCCATGTCGGGGACCCTTCACAGAGTTCTTCATTTTTCTTGTTAATCAGTGATAAAGTTTGCAAATTACTTAAAGTCATGATGTTTTGTGTATGCTTTGTCAACTCGTTTCATTTGAGCTATGACAATGGTCAAGTGCTGACATTCGAACTTCATCAAGCTTGTCGAGACTCGTATACACTGACTGCTCGTCATCCTTCTTTAAAGCATCACTTTGCAATCTAACTCTGAAGGATTGAACATTAACTTCAAAGGCAATGACAGCTTCTAACCATTCGTCAATATACAAGGGCTTATAGTAGTACTAGGCCTCTTCGACGTCCTGTATGCACAGACTACGGTGGATAAGATAGAATTACTTCAAGGTATTTCTTAACAGGATTAACTATAATCTCCTTAAAAGCTTAGTCTTTGTCCATTAGCCTGAGCACATAAGGCATAGAATGGATAGTCATCATCCCTTAGACCTCGAAAAAATCTATACATTTCCTAGTGAACCACGAGAAGTACAAAGAAAAAAGCTTGAAAGTGGGAATAGAAAGCGAGAATGGAAAGTAAGAGTAACACTGAAGCTTCCCTCCTTCATACTTATACATATGAAGTAAGAGAATGGAAAGTGGGAATAGAAAGCGAGAATGGAAAGTAAGAGTAACACTGAAGCTTCCCTCCTTCATACTTATACATATGGTCAAGAAATCATGTAAATAGATTCATCGAAGTTCAGAGATGTCGTCATTATGGGTTACTGAACTTCTTTGTCCCTGCAATCACAAGGCACGATGAACATCTTCTCACGCTTTTGGAAATAAGAAGCCATTCACGGTGAACCCTCCATCAACACAAATGGTCTGCCCCGTTATGTAAGAGGCCGCAGGCATGCACAAGAATGCCACCAATGACGACACCTCCTTTGGGTCGCCAGTGCGACCGAGTGGCGTCCTTGCTATCACCTCTTCATGGAACTTCTTGTTGCCAAGTAGCTGCAGCAATAGATGAGTTAAACTTCGTTAGCACGACAGCCAACACGATCAAGATTCATGTGGTGAACTATTCTTTTAGTAGTAGAGAAAATTCAAAGCCTTGGGAGATCAAATTACAGGCTCGGTCAGTGGAGTCAGTATGAACCAAGGTGCAATAGAATTGCTTCTTATATTGTCCTGAGCCCACTCGCATGCCAAATTCTTGGTCAACTGGTTCATTGCTCCTGCCAGTTCATTCGGATACAAAAGGTTAAAAACAAACGCAATTTGTATAGCTTCACATCAACAATATTTAGATAGCTATTAATGAAAATGGTAATGATAATGATAATGGTACATTACCTTTGGTGGCTGAGTAAATTGACCCTACGTTCACTGAAACAACGCCGCAGACGGATGACAAGAACACGATACTTCCAACTCTCGAGGCCTTGAGGAGAGGATGCGCGAGCTGGCTCAGATGGTAAGCCGATTCGATGTTAGTAGCACTGATGAAGGAAAAATCTTCCGCTGTGTAATCCACGGTCGGCTTTAATACGTTGGTCCCAACGTTGTTTACCTACCCCACATGAAAACCAAGAAAAAGGATCTATCGAAAGACAAGCATAAACTGCGACGACCTTGCTATCGGATCACACAGGATCAAAGACGACTTTGGACTTACCAGGATGTTGAGCTTGCCGTCGAAGGCGGAGGACACGGCAAGCATCAGCTTCTCCCGCTCCGATCTTGAGGAAACATCGCAGGCCGAACCCGCGACTTGGAAGCCCTCGCCCTTCCAATCTTTCAAGCATTCATCCATTTCGGCTTCATTTCTGGAGCAGGTATACACAGTGGCCCCAAGCCTCGCTAGCTCCTCCACAATGGCGTGCCTGATCATGGTACAGCAAAATGATTCTTTCACAATCTTGGGATTGC
This sequence comes from Melaleuca alternifolia, assembly GCA_019926035.1. Taxonomy (NCBI): domain Eukaryota; kingdom Viridiplantae; phylum Streptophyta; class Magnoliopsida; order Myrtales; family Myrtaceae; genus Melaleuca; species Melaleuca alternifolia. Next base: position 944,648 of record JAGKPW010002372.1, on the reverse strand, counting down.
GATCGGGGACGTATTAAAGCCCCATCTCCTTTTCCAGTACAATGATTCCGCGTCGCAATTACTGGATTCAGAGGCATCGGCCGTCACTCGTGCGGTTCAAACGATCTTGATGGTCGGAAGCCCGAACTGGCACGCTCAGGTCAAGACGATTCTTTCGGGCTCGAATATGATTTAAAAAGTAGGGAAAAAAGAAAAACCCACTTGAGGTACTTAGGGTACATTTGGTAACGATTCTCTCGTTCTTGATTTCTCGTATTCAGACCAGTTTCTGACGAGAAACCTATTTGGCAAATTCTTATTCACATTCTGTTCCCGGGATGAAAAAATGGTTGGGATGGATTTGAGACGAGAAATAAGAACAAAAAAAATTTAAGTTTTCTATTTCTGGGACGAGAATAAACAATATCCAAAAATAAGTTAATTTTTTTAATTTTGTTCTTATTTCTTGCTGCCACCTCTCGTCGGCCGGCGTCGTCGTCAGTGGCCGCCACATTTGTTTTATTTTTTTATTCTAGCGACAAAAATTTTGTGCAACTACCAAATGCATTTCTGTTCTTTTTCTATTCTAGGGACAGAAATTTTGTACAAATACCAAACACGTTTCTCTTCTCAAAAATTCATCCGAGAATCATTTCTATAAAAAAAATCATTCTGAAAAAAAAAAACTACTTCTGGAACGATAATCGTTACGAAACGCACCTTAAAGTTATCCATCTTGGCTGGATTTGTTCTGGCTACAAGTACTAGTCAGTGCATAATCTCACCATCACTTAAATTATTATAACGAGATGGGATTTCAAGATTGTCAAGATGTTCTCTCTCTCAACCCTATAATTACAAGGGCCGATCGCTCATAGGAATCGACATAAGAGAATGAAGCGTTGTGTGAGAGAGAGAAACCCGATTCCTTTTGTTCCGCCGGTGACGAGAGCGGTCATTCCTCGAAGCGACCACCTGTTTTCGTCGTCGCCGTTGCGGCTGCTGCATCTGCTCGCAGTCCCATTACCCTCATGAGCCATTCTCTCTCTCTCTCTCTCTCTCTCTCTCTCTCTCTCTAGAATTGGATTTTTCTCCTGAGCTCTTCTGTCTCCTTCCTTTCTGAGTCTAATGCGCTTCTTTGACTCGGACATATATCGTCTGACTGTCAGACGGCTCAGGGATTACGTTATCTCATCCGGACGGCTGAGAAAAAAAAGAAAAAAAAAAACTAGAGACCACTTTCAGGGATCCGAATCACCTGCTGTGCTCACAGCAGGGTGATGTGCTCATTCCAGCCGTCCGATTAAAATTGGACGGCTGAGATTTTATAAAAAAAGTTTTTTAAAAAAATTCAAAAAAAATTTGACTTTTTTTTAAAATTTTTTCAGTCGTCCGATCGGAATCGGACGGCTGAGATGCAGAACATAGCAGCCTACTATACTTCGTACGCACCCCAGGCGATCCAATTCCCACTTTCAGACCACCGGCAACCGTGTTCTGACCATCCCTGACATGACCCGTGACATGAAAATTTTCCTCTTTGAAACAGGAGTGAATCTCCAGCCGTTCACTTTAACGAATTTCACGGTAGATTCTAGATTCACAGATTGGAATTTCACAACGCGAGCAAATGGGGAGATATGTTCACGGAACGGCGTCGCCAGGCTCGAGCCAAGGCTGAGTGCTCCCCTGCATGCATGAAGGGTCTCCGGTGGAGATTTGTGTTAGATACCACATGCAGATTAGAGTAGATCGCAAGCTAAGGTTGGCCATGTCGAGGCCGTAGCCATAGAGAGGCTTCTCGACGTCTTTGTGCATGCCGAAGTGAACATTACAGTAGTAGCATGGAAACAAGCCTCCTTGGCATATGGTAACCCATTCTAATATTTAGAGATTAAACTGTTCATAAACTTCTTTGTTCTTGTGATGACGATGCGTGTTGAACAACTTAGAGGTATAGGAAAGTAGGACTCATGCTCTACGAAGAAAGAAGCCGTTTACGGTGAATCCCCCGTCGACGCAAATGGTCTGCCCCGTTATGTAAGAGGCCGCCGGCAAGCACAGGAAGGCCACCAGCGATGATACCTCCTCCGGGTCTCCGATGCGACCGAGTGGCGTCCTTGCTATCACCTCCTCGTAGCAGTTCTCGTAACCAAGTATCTGTGACGTCAAACGAGTTGACATCAGATCACGACAGCAAACACCATCGAGAAGTGAGCTGTTTTCAAAGTAGGACAGAAAATCTAAAGGCGTGTGATATTAAATTACAGGGTCGGCCAGTGGAGTCCGTATGAACCAAGGCGCGATGGAGTTGCTCCTTATGTTATCTTCAGCCCATTCGCATGCCAAGTTCTTGGCCAACTGGTTCATTGCTCCTGCCGACGTATTCGAGAAAGAAAAAAACGCAGACCGAAATTTGTTTAGCACCATAAGTAAGCGGTCTTTAGATAGTTGCTTACGATGATGTTAATCTACCTTTGGTAGCCGAGTAAACCGACCCGCCGTTCACTGAAATGACGCCACAAACGGACGACAAGAACACTATGCTTCCGGCTCCGGAGGATTTGAGAAGGGGATGCGCGAGCTGGCTTAGGTGGTAACTCGATTCGAAGTTAGTCGTCATGAGGAAGGAAAAATCCTCAGAGGTGTGATCCACGGTCGGCTTGCTTATGGTGGTCCCAGCATTGTTTATCTACCACATGGATCACCCCCACAAGAAAATGAAAACCAAGTACGAAATCGATCGAAAGAAAAGTACAAACGCAAGTTTATGGATCCATGGGATCAAAGACGTCTCGGACTTACAAGGATATCGAGCTTGCCGTCGAAGAGGGAGGACACGTTGAGCATCAGCTTCTCTCGCTCCGATTTTGAGGAAACGTCGCAAGCCAAACCGGCGACTTGGAAACCCTTGCTCTTCCAATCTTTCAAGCGTTCGTTAAGCTCGACCTCATTTCTGGAGCAGGTATACACGATGGCCCCAAGCTTGGCTAATTCCTCAACAACGGCATGCCTAATCATGGCGAAGCAATTCGACTATATTTACCGACTCGTAATTGCAAACGGACAACAGATTAAGCCTTTTGCTTTTGCAGTGGAATTAAGATATTCGCAATGTCAAGAACTTAAGTACATCCGACACCAAAGGAAAGTGCGGAAGATTCGGTTGCAACCCGCAATCGAAGTCAGATCCACTGGATTTCATTTGGGAAATCACATAGTGTTGAGCTTCCTAGCAGCTTTCTGATGTGTGATATAGGCTGCAGAACACTTCCTGGATGAAATCTTATGTCTAGTTAAGTGGACGACGTGCACTAAATTTCGGGCGTAAGCCAGAAAAACCCGGATTGGACTCGGACCAATTCATTTCTGTCTGAGCTAGTTTGATAAGAGAGTTGAATCCTACGTCCGATGCTTGGACCATCGTCTAGTCTGATATCACTCAAATTATTATAAAGGAACGAGATTTCGTGATTGACCGACATCAAATATCTAAATGACGGTTCTTTTTTCCTCCAACCTACAAATCAACTGCATAAAATAAGGAAGTGTTCTGAGAGAGAGAGAGAGAGAGAGAGAGAGAGAGAGAGAGAGACCCAATTCCTTTGGTTCCAAGCGGTCTTTCCCTGAAGCGACCATCTATTGTCGTTGTCGTTGTCGCGGCTGCCGTATCTCCTCGCAGTGCCTTTCCCCTCATGAGCCATTCTCTCGCTCTCTCTCTCTAAAATTGGATTTTTTTTCCCCTGTTGCTCTTGCTTTTCTTTCTGGTCTAATGCGTCTCTCTAACTCTCCACGGCGTTGTATAAGTCCTCCGCTCCCCGGGCCGGCAGAGAGCCCGCAATTGGCCAACCCAGTCCTCACAACACGTGGCGACTCCTTACCTGCGGACGGCCATAGGAGCCTGCTGAGCATGAACAATGACAACAACGGTGACCATAGTAAAATTTAGGACCCTCGACGATTTCGAGCCTGAGAACTTTGGTAAATCCAAGAAGCAAGCATGTCCCGCAAAGGTTGTCGCCATGTTCCTTGTCCGGAACAACGTGTTTCTGTCAGGAATGGTCAAATCAATTTCGGTTGAAGAGGAAAAGCCCGAATTGGGCTTTAGTTCTTGACAGAACCAGAGTTGAAGAAGTAAAAAAATTCAAAGTATCGGTTTTAATTTCATCAGTCTTGGCCAATCGCATGGCCTGCAAAGTGCATGGTCTGCGTTTTCTTGTCCTCTTCGAACTGCCAGAGAAGAGTTGATCCAGTGGACTAATTAAAAGGAAACTCTTGTTATCTTATCAGAAGTCGGCATGCATGGTGGCGTCGTTTAAGAGGGAATGTCATGCGTGAACTTGTCGCTGGTTGGCCTAGAGACGGAGATATCAAATTCTACTAACTTTAATTAGGCGGACTTGTTTTGTTGAAAATAAATACTTTGAAATATATTTTTTAAAGAGTAATTGCTTGTGAAAATGAAGAAAACGAAAAAAAATTCGCCCTCCATGAAAATCTTTAAATACAAATTGTTATCGATAATGAAAATATTATTTATTGACTAATTGTTTCAAATGGTCATTTTCAGAAAAAAAAACATTTTCTGAAGTTATGTATTTTTTTAGGAGCAAATCGAGCCTTCATTGGACAATCTTGCATCAGTCGATGTTTCGCTTAGGAACCTGAGAGAGAGAGAGAGAGAGAGAGAGAGAGAGAGAGAGAAGCTTGAAGAGTGAGAGCTAGTTAGAGTGTGATGTGTTCTCCGTGTAACGTCTAGGGGTGAGTACAATGGATCACCCAACACGGGGATTGTCCCAACTGGACCGATCGGATTGATCTGGTTCTTTAGAGTTTTGGTTCGATCTATAGTTCCTAAAAATATAATCGGTTCCCAACTTCTAGTAGGGCGGGATCGGAACGAACCACCTGGACTGGACCACTTGGACAGACCATTTTTATGAGTTGTTCAGTTGTTTAGGGTCGAGAGAGAGAAAATAAAAGTGATACACACCATTAAATTCGAGTCCAATCTTGATGGGTCCAGTGAATATTTCTCTTCAATGTCTCATACTCAAGGCCCTGAGTTTGCCCCTCTCTTTCTCGTTCACGAACCGAATAATTCAAAGAATCAAAGTCAAGCTTTCTCTTGAGTTTCTCTTTCTCAACCCGGGAGTGCTTTTGAGTCTTAATGCGTGACTTTTATTTCCTTAACTTAGGAGGATATCGCAATGTTGGGACGAAATGTTTATTTTTCTTTGAGTTTTTGCATGTCCCATTGGACCACCCAAGAACCGATTCCCAGTCCTAAAAGCTAGGGATCGGTCCCTTCCGTCCAGTTCCCATTTTCGGGGAGAACCGGACCGCCCTGGACATTAGTAACGCCTACACAAAAGGCATTTTGAATATCTTTTTAAAATCATTGCTGTCAAGTACCAAAATTCTACTTTTGCAAGAAAGAATTTCACTAAAAGTAAAGAAAAAAAAGTTTGAAAGTGGGTATAGAAAATGGGAGGAGGTGACCATTAGGGTAGCACGGAAGCTACAATCCTTTCTATATAGTCAACAAATTATCAACGGACACATTTTGATATATTGCGATGTTTGCCATTATTGGTTATAAACTTCTTTGTTCCTACCATGTCAATGCCCAATGAATATCTCAGAGATAGAAGAAAGTTGGACTTAATGCTCTCCGATATGAGAAGCCATTCACGGTGAACCCTCCATCGATACAAATGATTTACCCTATTATGTAAGAGGCCACAAGGAATCACAGGAAGGCCACTAAAGACGACACCTCGTTCTGCTTCCGATGCATCATACGTGCTATCACCTCCTCTTGGAATTTCTCGTTACTAAATAGCTGTGACAACATATGGGTTAACTCAAGATCATGATGGAGCACGTGATCAATGTCTATACAATGAACCACTTTCAAGTAGGAGATTGCGTTTAGTTCAGCTTTTAAAAAGGGACATTGTGAAAATGCAAATGCTAAAAGCCTAAAGGGGCCTTAGGGAAGTGCAAATCGCGTTTGATAAAACATCTTTTATAAAGTGACCATCATTGCAACCTTGTCGACGCCTCATCAGCCTCTCGTTGGCCCTTAACCGATCAAATGACCTCGTTGGCCCTTGTCGGCTGCCCTACCATGAAGAACATGCACAGTAACAACGACGGGCATAAATGAAAAAGTAAAGAATTTGTAAGGGTAGTTTTGGAAGAAAAAGATCAAGATCGTTTAACTCTAGAGATGACCTTCCACATACGCCGATAGTCAAAGCAAGTCCCCACCTACCTTGAACTTTTAGTTTCGCCAAGGCCATCATTTGGTCAAATGCCAAATCAAACGCCTCATTGTTTTCCTATTTAAAATCCATTGAGAAAGCTAAACTATATGCACTCTTAGAGCCTTAGGAGATTACTTACAAGGTCAACTAGTGGAGTCCAAATGAACCAAGGTGCAATAGAGCTGCTTCTTACGTTGAGGTCACGATTGAAGTCAAACCCAATGATTAAAGCCTCTATAGGCAGCGACTTTTTATTTGAGAAATTGCATAGGCTATTTGGTAATCCTTCTCATTTATTAATCAGAAAAATCATAGTAAAGATCTTTTATACAAGTCATAATTTACATTTTGCGAGAGATGAGCTTTTTAATTTTATAATTACGTGACTCGAGCCTATAAAAAAGAATGCCTCCTTTAATAGCACCACCTAGGTCAAAGGGACAACAAAGAAGATTGGAAGTTGTAAAAGTAAACATTTGTTAGTGGTTCATCTTCGCAAAGATTGGATTTCATAATCCTTTCTTATTCTCACAGAGAAAATTTGGATCCCTTTTTCCATCTTCTTTCTTCTTAAGTTCATTACTTCCATACGTAATTAGATGCATAACAAAGTGAGCATCAATTCATATGCAAAAAAAGATATATTTGAATTAGTATATTTTATAAGCTAAATTGTCTTAATAAATTAAAAATGTGAGGAGAAATAAATGAAATAATAAAATGTGGCACACAATCATGTGAAATGGGTGCATAAGGATATTGTGCTCAGCCTAGAATACAATCATGAATTAGCACCGCATGTTATAATTTTAATAATTATAATCATTGAACAATGTTGAAATATCACTTTTCTATTGTTAGCACTAATATCAATACATTATTATATATATGAATGAAGTGAGGCATTAGTAGACCTTATAATATTTCTTTTCTTAATCATACGACACAATTCGCACGATGCACACAAATTATCATATCCAAGTGCATCGGAAAAAAAAATTCACTCATTGTTCGACAGGCATAACCTATTAGGAGAATCCGATTCGAAAACATGACTTACTACATTCAAATCGAGTGCTTTATCACTTATTTTTGCAACTTTGCAATTTATTGTTGGTTAAGACCGTATATATCAATAAACATGATGTGTTAGAAATATGAATATATTGAAATTTTTTCACATACACAACACGGTTCTCAAAGTTATTATGAATAGGAGATGTTCTTATTCGAACATGGGATTTGCAGCATTTGAATCAGCTGTGTCTAGTTGCTATTTTATAATCTATAATTGATCGAGATTGTATAGTTTTGAGAAATTTGATGAATTAGAAATATTGAACCATTGAAATTAATGTATATAGATTTATATGACCACAGGAAAGCGTGATTATCACTGGCTAAACGTTGTATGAGTATGAAATGATGTGATGATATGGGTTAGAGGCAATTGTGTTTCATGATAAATAAGTTGCAAATCAAGAACCCGAACAACACATCGCCACAGTCGGTTCACAATTTTAGGAAACGGAATCGAAGCGGTTCTATTAACCCTAGATTCGAGCCTAATTTTAAGAAATATAGCTGTAGTTTTAGGAAAGCATGCAATGTGAGCAATCTCTAGGCCAATGGTTAATGCATTGTAGGTTTCCTTCCTTGTTTAAAACTCACCTTGACCATAGCTAAGGTAATAACAAGTTTCATCTCAGATAAAACTGACCATTTTCAATATAAAACCGAAAACAGAACCTATTTGATTGCCAAATTTTTACCTCCGACTCCCATTTGATTGCTTTACTCGATTTTGTCCACTCTTTCCGCACTAAGGAGGGATGGAGTGCAATTTAAAACTTGCGGTAATGGATCCACGCCAAACCCCCGGGCTCTCGTTAAATTAAAAAAAAAATGAATATCGTGATCACATGATCAATCAATCATTAAGAAATTCATATCTTGATATTAAATTTATAGATTTGCGGATTCACGTGAAATCCTAATCTCTCGCAAAACGAAGAAATCAAGGGGGCGATACAATCACATTAGCAATCGATCGTTAAGGAACCCGTGTTTTAACGTTAAAATATGTAATACGATATAATTAAGTGGACAATCAACCATTGAGGAAGCCATGTTCCAATGTCAATAATGTATAGATTCTCTTCAGTTGTGGGTGGCACCACTTTCTTGCAGCTACTCAACCAGACAACTTGAACCGGACCCCACCATTCAAGCACTTATTTATCAGGGAAAACATATAATTTAAAGAGTGGCTCTCATTCATCCATAGTAAATTTCCATTGTATATCATTAAAGCTATAAAGAACACAAATGGTTATGAAATAAAATTAATTTAGAGCAAGAGAAAATTCATTTTATTGAAATATTTGAGTTATTTTGAATATTTGATTGTTTTAATATGTCGCGTTCTAGATTTTACATTATAATCCATGATGGATTCGGAATGAGTATAGCCATTTGAAATCCGTCGTATTACTTTAAAATACTCACCACGTTTGCATTTTCCCTCGCCGTCGATCGGAATCACACTTATAATTTATGAATTATGAATTGTGATATTATCGGAGAATTAAGTGAAGTATATAAAGACTTTGTTTGTTGGGTGATAAAATGATTTGATTTAGAAAATATTTTCTTAAAAACGGTCGAATATATTACTTGTGAAATCGAAGGAATGAAAAATATTTCTATCAATCGCAAAAAAATTTAAATAACAAAATTATAAAATGATGAAGACGTTTTACATTGGCTACGTTAAACGAAACAAACGTTAATTGTCGTTGAAACAGACATGTATTTAAGAATGGTGAAATGAATACATGCCGCCGTCAACGTCAAGAGAGGATTGCGAGAAGAAAAGTAGCCCTCGCCACCGTGAGCGACGCCAGTCACCAGACGGTCGCCGCCCCTAGTACGTTCTTGCCGCCGCCGGTCGGAAGTTACCGGATTCGCTGCGAACTTCTCTCCGCGAACTCCATCTCCGACGCCACCCCGAAGCTTCCGAGGTCGACACCACCGGCCAGACAGAGAGGGAGAGGGATAGGGAGTGACGCTGCAGGGGAGAAGACGAACTTCGACACCTCTCTCTCTCTCTTCTCTATATAAGCCGGCAGCCGCGGTGCTCTGCCCAAGCCCGATCCTGTCGAGCACTGGGCAGCTGCCATGGCGAGCGAGCCGCGACCCTCCTCAGATTCCGACCGCAAGCGCGCGGTCCCGGCCTACATGAAGGCGATCTCGGGCTCACTCGGGGGCACCATGGAGGCGTGCTGCCTCCAGCCGATCGACGTCATCAAGACGCGGCTCCAGCTCGACAGTTCGGGCGCCTACAAGGGTATCGCCCATTGCGGCGCGACCATCGCCAGGACCGAGGGCGTCAGGGCTCTCTGGAAGGGCCTGACGCCGTTCGCGACGCACCTGACGCTCAAGTACACGCTCCGGATGGGGTCGAACGCCATGTTCCAGTCGGCTTTCAAGGACCCGGAGACCGGGAAGCTCACCAACAAGGCCAGGCTCCTGTCCGGCTTCGGCGCCGGGGTGCTCGAGGCTCTCGTGATTGTCACTCCATTCGAGGTTAGCGGTTGAAGTGATATGATTTTGTGGTTTTTGAGTTGATTTGGGGGGAAATTGGTTTCTGGGTAATGTCGATTATGGGCTTATTCGTTAGGAATTCTACGGCTGAGAGGGTTAGATAAGCTCAGCTCTGTTGCTTGTAATTTAAAAATGGCATCTTGATTCTGCTTCATATCACCAATTCAAATGGAGAGTGGAGCCTGTCTTAGCATTTTTGTAGCGTTCTCTTACAAAATTTGAGTCAATACTTGAGTCAATGCTTGTAGCCGCGCGTTTTCTTCTGAAATCCTTGCAGTGGTTTCCTGCTTTCATTTAAAAAGTGCCATCCCTTTTGGAAGTGCAGTCCAGTGAAGACTAAGACGATGGGAGTCAATCTTTATGGATTATTGTAATGCTCCATAGGTGGGCCAAGTTCTCTAGATTCTGTTGCAGAATTTGTGCTTGTTAGTTGAGCCCACGTTTGGGACTGAGAGTTGGCTCTCGAATTGTAGGCCTTGAAAGTGAAGAACGGTAAATTTCATTAATCCGCTGCTTCTCGATTTCTCTAGATATCATTTTTAGCATAGCCTGCTTCTTGGTTAGAGGGAGGCCACATTTAAATAAATGGATGATGGGCTCTCTATCCGTTGATGTGATCATGCTCGATACCTTGCTTGCAAGATGTTATATCTGACAAAAGCTAGTGAAGTATGGTGGAGCGGAGACAAGAAGAAATAATATCCTTGAGAGCACGTTTATGCCTCGATGGAAGGCAAATGGAAGGGCTTAAAGAGGATGCTTGTCGATGGTGTAAAAAAATTATGTCGTGATGCGTGCTAGGACAGCTGCATCCCCTTGAAATCTTGAAAGGATTATAATCAAATAATCCTTCCTACTGCTTTTATTCCATCACCAAGATGGACAGATATAGGGATGCTTTCTTTTCCTTTGAAATTAGGATCAAATTTAAGGAGAACGAGTGGAGAAAGAATTAGTCATTTTCATGTGAAAGTAGAGTGCATGGAAATTTCGCAGGTTCTTGTAGGCCAGACTCATTACTTGCTTGTCTGTTAAAGAAGTTCACTTGGATTAAATAAGTATGTAAGAAGTAACATTGTAAATTTTAACAATGGGTGAATGCAGATGCTTTTGGTGTTGTTCTGCTTGAGTTTATTGCTGAAAAGGTTCATGCTGCATAGTTAATTATTTTGACAAGTTGGTCTGTAAATACGTGTATTGTGCGGGAGCTAACTGATGAGGTCATTGGCAGGTTGTTAAGATCAGGCTGCAGCAACAAAGAGGTTTAAGTCCGGAGCTTTTAAAGTACAAGGGTCCTATTCATTGTGCCCGGTTAATTATTCGTGAAGAAGGCCTTCGTGGGCTGTGGGCAGGGGCTGCACCAACAGTCATGCGCAATGGGACCAACCAGGCTGCCATGTTTACAGCAAAGAACACATTTGATGTACTATTATGGAAGAAGCATGAAGGTGATGGCAAGGTCCTCCAACCATGGCAGTCCATGATTTCTGGATTCCTTGCAGGAACTGCAGGTCCTGTGTGCACTGGGCCTTTCGATGTCGTCAAGACAAGGTTGATGGCTCAGAGTCGACATGGTGGAGAGTTGAAGTACAAGGGCATGGTTCATGCCATCCAGACAATTTTTAAAGAGGAAGGACTTCTCGCTTTGTGGAAGGGACTCCTGCCTCGGCTCATGAGAATCCCACCCGGCCAGGCCATCATGTGGGCTGTTGCAGATCAAGTAACCGGATTTTATGAGAGGAAATTTCTCAGAAATGCACCAGTCTAGTCATTGATTGACATTAGTCCTTTTTCTCGTCTTTGTGGCCATTTAGTGGACAGTCAGATCAATTATTTGATTAGATTATCTTCTTTTCAATTAGTTAGATCAAAAAGATTTATCTAGACGCAGTCATCAGTGATCTTGAATTGTAAAAACATGATGTTTCCAATTGGCAAGCTTTCTTAAAAGTTTTGACGGGGATGAAATAAAATCAGAAGCATGTACTTTGCTCATTGATTCAATTTGAGTTCGATTCTTCATCTTTAATTTACATTATGCATGTAAATTGCTGATCCTTCGATCCTAGATTTCTTCAGCCTGTTGACATTACTTTTGAGAAAAAAGCTATAATTTGTCCCTGGATCTAAGCTCGTCTTTTAAGGGCTATTTGCAGTGCTAGTATCAAGAGTTTAAGGTTGACTTGGTAAAGATAATTGAGTTTGTTTAGAATCAAATTTATGCTGAAAGAGTACAAAAGAACTTCAACAACCTATGTGATTAGTTCATTGGAGTTTATAAGGTCCCGTTTGACCTATTTGTCCATATAGTCAGTCTTGAAGGAGTAATAGATTTCAGCATGCATCATTGTGAGAAGATTTAATAAATGTCAGAATAGAACACGAAAAGCAATATAATCACAAGTTTTACTATGTAATTTGGGCTTTTGATCGAAACAGATGATGTACGTGTTCAAAAGAGTCCGCGCCTTTACATAGTTCATTCTTCTTGAAGGTACTTATATTTTAAGATTGCTTGAAGAAGCAATTTGTCAACCATTTGTCCACCAGGTGGCGCCCAAGATCATTGTTTGTTCTTCGGTTTTTGTATTTAGGAACCGTCCCTTGCTTGCTTGCCAATTGATTATCCTTTTCATTTTGTTGATATATTTGCAAGAAGAACATGAATGAGAAAAAAAGAAGACTTTGGGGCAGGTCCCTAATGAAAGCGTTGCTTGGTCTTTGCTACCGCATATAGTTGAGAAATTCTGGAGATAACCGTCTGTCTAAATCCCACGAAATGCTTGTGGCAACAAAAGTATAACAATGGTGGTGACAATTGACATGATCTCAAATTTCATAAAAGTCGTAGAACCAGAATCCTTAGACTTGATATCTCAATTATACGCCGTGATCTGCTGGTTGATGATTTGATTGAGATAGAGATTACATCTCATGCTCGAGTCTGTCAATACTGATTTGGAGACTGGGTAAACCAATGATCCAATGTCCGGGTCAGGTATTAAGCATGATGGCAGACAGGATGTCAATCAAACTTAGATGTTCAAACTGGTCTCCACATGGCTTGCATTCACAAAATGAAAAATTATGAAAGTGTAGCAATATTGTGCCAATCTTTCTAGGCTTTAAACATGGAAAATCACAAGACACTGTCAAGGTGTCGCCTCCACAGTACGGGCCAGTTTTGACAAAGAACAACTCCAAGGTGTACTGTCGCTATCCCAAATGAGGAACAAACTAGCGGATACCAAAAGAAGAAATTCTGAAATTACAGGTAGGGAAAAAGAAATTACATCTACAAAGGACGACCCTAATCTAGGAACCATAATGGCTATGCAGGTAAAACAGAGAGAAGATCTGTCATTATTAGCGTGAATTCATTAGTAGGAAATGACGCAGTTGGAGGAAACCTGCAAATATTTTTTAACAAACACCAAGCCTTTTCTAGTTCACTGGAATGTACTGTTCATCATAACGCAATCGGTGGCTAGCTCTTCCTCCATGCGGACTCCCGTACCTCTCGATGATGGTTTCATGGACTATAGAGTGATCAGTGGCTGGTTGCCAAAGCAGTGACCAGCAGACCAAGCACAAGGAATGGCTGGGCACTAGCCTGAGATTATTGTGTAGATGCAGTAGTTGAGTTAAAGATGTCACTCGATTAAAGAATTTCTATCCCCAATGCTATAGATGGTTGTTTAACACTGCATGCATTAACAAGATGATATCCAGTGCCAGTATTAGTTCACAAGACGACATTGCTAGCTCTAGGAACTAAATGCTGACTTGAGTGACCTCACTACCATTCTCATTGAACATTCAAGACATTAGAAATCGCAATACTACTAATCACAAAAGTTGAGAAAGCAGTTGATATTAGCTAGATACATGTCTATGTCATCCGACAGGAATGACATCAATCCTGTAGAATGACAAAACTAATATGGAACAGATAAACAACCGAAGCACCCTCATAGCCCATTTAGCTTCTCAACAGATGATACAGATGAGGGAAACAATACCTGATATTTTACATCATACTTCGCAGGGTCTTTCAAAAAGTATTGAAACTGCACCAAGATGAAAAGTATAAGCAAACCACTAGTACAAGTTAAATCAAGATGACCAGTTCTCCAAAAGATACAAAAATTTGATGCCTGCAAAAGCATTTTTTGACAATATATAGTTATTTGTGTGGAATTGTGACACCTAAGCACATGGAGAAGAATAAGAAAGCATTGGAACCACAGAGAGGTGGATAAATTCCATTTAAACTTAAGAGTCTCAAAAAGAGGCCTAGAACATTTATTTGGACATGGACGTTCAAGGATAGTTAGGCCTAATTTCAGTAGGAGAAAGTGGATGATTCGTGAACATATTTGTAGTACTTGGAAAAAACACTTATAAGGAACATCATCTCTGTCAAAATACAATCTCTCACGACTTTGATACATAGGTAATTACCTGAAAGACAACTTGTGGAATTATAAGAGCAAGGAGAGCCAAAGCATAGAATGGTTTACCAGCCCCAAGTAGATAACCTGGAGCAATTATTTTTAATTAAGATCAGAAATTCTGAGAAGCTCAACAAGATAAACAATTTGAACATTATGAATGGTCAAAGCATCTCATGTTCTGTTTCCACCGGGTTGGAGAAAATGAATTCCTTCTGTGATCTTAGGAGCACCCCCAGGCCTAATGCAAATAGTTTGAGCCCACGACAGCAGAAACAGATTCAGAGGTTAAATCCTTCCTGCCATATCTCTACCTCTTCCGCTACATTTATATTAAACTCCTCAACAGGTTTTTTCTTCTGGGCACCTTACTCTAATAAATGGACCCTAACACAGTTTTTTTTTTTTTATTAAACTAATTCTTCTCAAGAATGTCGACACTAATGATTTGGCAGTTATAATTTAACCAAGGACCAAGAAATGATCGAATAATAGGTTCATTGATGAAGTTCAGATCACTCACGCAGGTCACATCTACGCTAATTTACTGTATTGTCAAATAGACTCACTGCATCAAATGACAAGAGAACTCTGACCAACTTATTGATCACACTGAGTTCGTCAAATGGTACAAGGATATTTAATGTGGTCCAAGTTATATTGATTGCACCACTTGCAAGATGTCTGTCTGATCTTGATTGCTGCTAGACAAGTTACTGGCACAAGAATATAACATGATGCTATTCACTGATTCAAAATAATAATATCAGCAAAAATATGTTCAGTTAAAAAACTAAAATGGTCTTGAGAATCGACACTATACCAGCCACAGATAGTTGAGTTATGTCAATAGCACCAACACATATCCATTTGGCAGTTTCAGCACCAAAAGCCACTGGAAGGGACTGTTCAAAGCAGAGAGATTGTGTAGTGAAAAAAGACATGTTAAGGATGTTCACCATTGTTTAAATAAGCAGAGTTTCCGAAAAAACTATGCAATAAAAAGTACAAAAAATACCTGAAGCCCCATTGCCTTGTCTCCTTCAATGCTTTTGAAGTCGTTTACAATGGCAATCCCAAGCTAAGAAAAGCAGAAAGTAACAGTAAAATATGGTTGCCAATATGCACTGGTCACATAAAAAAAAAAAAAATACAGATTTCATACTGCACTTGGCAATGCTTCCCAAGGAAACATACCCCTGCTATGCTATACAGGAGAGTCAGCACAACTATATCAGGTGTAAGGGTCCCAAATAAAGCTTGACCAGCCCACCTATCAGCCAGAAGAGAACAGGAAGTTGTTACCTTTAAATCAGATTGTACCCATTAACAATGATTACTCTTCCCCCATATGCTGTGAGGTGACTTAAAGACAAGTCACTCTACATCATGTTTTAATTCAATATGACGGAGGGGACTCAAATCCATATTTTGCCTCCATTTGAAAGATATTTGTAAAACTATTTCACTTCCATATTTACTCAAGGAATTGGCTTTTCTTTGGATAGCCAATCCTTCATAAATAACAAGGATGACCAAGCCCATAAGCACTCTCCTGAATGCTATTCCATCGACAAATAGAAGCACTTGTATATGTTAAATTTTTGTAGCCAAATCAACTTGCTATTTTGATGTAACAACAAGTCAACACAAATTCAGACAACAATACCAAGCTTGGTGATTATCATCTGTTTATTAGTGTCATTGGAAAGGCTGAAAAGAGAGGGACACACCATGGCAAACTGATATAGCTTGCTCCAAGAGCAAAATTTCCTATCCACCCATTTTGCTTCAGCTGCAACCATGTAGATGTCTCACTTAGGAACAATAGCTAGAGTACATATTTTATGAGTTCAATAAAGAGAGACGAAAGCAAAAGATAACTGGAAGGACTACCTTTAAAGGTGGAGCAGAGTATATGTATGATAGCAATGAACCACCAACGGCAAGGTAGAAAACTATGGGAAAATCATGCCCTGCCTATAGTAAGCATGGATTCAGAAACTGACAGTTATGTGCTTCACTTAAATAGAAAGGAAAAACGAAACAATTTAGCACTGAAGTAAATCACTTACCCATACATCTAATATACCAGCCAAGCCAAGGCCTGCTAAGAGCAAAACCCAGATTTGAGTAATAACCTGGTATGGAGTAATAGTCAGATGAAATGGCGCCGTTGCCCCTTTCCAGACATAACTCACTTGGTGAAATCACGCACCTCATTTTCAGAAATTGCCCCCGATGGAATCGGACGATAAGGTTCATTAATCGCATCAATTTCTCGATCATACCAATCATTTAATGTCTAGAGATGCCATGTGAGCAGAAAGATAAACCTGTGAGTTCGAGAACATATTGTTTTACTGTTTTGATGAGTTTTACATGTTTGAAAGGTACCTGTGTATAGCCTGTGAGACATGGGCCTGACATAATCATGCAAACAATTGATTTGGCCACGTCCTCCAGATTCCAATGAAAGTTTCCTGCATGATGTAGTTATTACAATTTGCAAATAGTCGCACAAGTTCTGCAGCATCATTACTGAAATTGATTTTCCACGGCATCCTGGGAATCAATGAAGTTTATTTGACTGGACAGCATCAAAACGTGTAATTCCTTATTTTCTTTAGGTCGCCGGAAAGCTTTTTCGTATCATACATGAGCCATTGCCTCAGCTTGATGTTTAACATCTTTATTTCCTTCTCTCTTTTTTTTTTTGGTATATCATGAGGGAACAAACAATAAAAAGTCAGCAATAGATTCCATTTCATGCATTACATCGAACTTTTGGAGAAGTGATCAAAGAAGAACTAGAGAACGCAATTCAAAATGTTGGAACTTTTTTATCTGCACAACAAAACTAAGACATTTCAATCAGGATAAAGGCATTAGCTATTCAATTTCATAGCTATGACTGAGTTCTGAAAACTGCTGTCAAATGCTCTTTATGTCTTACAGTATTGGACATGATCAGAGACCACCATTATCACACTGACTATGGATTCATTAAAGCAGGGATGTTAAAGATGCACGTAAGATCCATCCACATAATATACAAATGTAACGGCACTTGAAGGAGTTTAGAGATACGAGAACCATGTGTGGGTAAAGATGACATCTTTGATGCCAACTAGTATGACAAGATACCAATAAGTACTGGCCATATTAACAACTTCATTTGGAGTCTGCTAGACATACCTGAAGCAGCAGCTCCACAAACGACTCCCCAGACCAATGGAGGCCAAGTCACAGGTTTCGTAAGTTGAAGGCGAATCTTCCATTTATTCTGCAAGGTTCATCTTGCAGTATTTAGTTCCAACGTTAGCTGAGATATTACCAAAAATTCTTATATCCTTAATTCTTGGAGAAAGAAAACATCAAAGCAAACAAGTTCTGAATATCCAACTACTTCTAGGTGCAATTCGCAGTCAAACTTCACTAGATTGAGAATTCACTCCGGTAGCAGGACTCACACTGGTCCTCATCCAATAATTAAACGTTCAGTAAGCGAAGACTCACAGTTTCTTGTGAGGCTCCTTTGATGCCAAGAAGCTGGTTGAAGCTGGAACCATTTTTAGCCGGTGCCTTGTCTGGTGCCTGAGGATTCACTGCCAAGTACAACCATTACCATATTTTCAGAAACGAAATCCGACGCAGAGAGAAAGTACGAGCATGTATAAAGAGATTCTGCAGGCACCTTCGTTTGTATCGGTCTCTGCAGCTCTAACAGTCAGCCTTCGTCCTGAACAGAATATACAATTCGCAACATTAATCAGGTGCGCTCACGAATAAACCGTCGGAGCTCAACAGCAGTTTCTCACAGACTACCAAATGACACTTCAAACATCCAATTCCAATATGAAGACAAAAAATAACTATACTAATAAGAATAACCGCCGGCGAGTCCTCGTTCGAATCCTACGCGACGCTCTCGATGGAGTATAGAAAGACTCACACCCGAGGAAGTAAACCTAAGGGACGGGAGACTCACGGGTGAAGGAAACGGAAATAGGCGTTGGGGACAGTTGACTTCGAGCTCGAGCACGCGCTCCATTGGTGGTGGCGCCGGGGAATGTGACGGTCGCGACGGTGTTGAGCACGGACGCCATTGAAGCAGCTCCGGAGAGCCTCGAGAAGAAAGAAAGAAGAAGAAGACGACGGGGATAAGGGGAGCGTTGGAGGTTTTCCGACAGCAGAGTGAAGCAAAAACAGCTCAAAGCTCGGCCTGCAAACAACGATCCTGCTCGAATTGGAGAGGAGAGCTGGTCTACGGTGTTGGCCGCTCGGGCTTGGACAATGGCGTGAGCGGGTTACGTGGCTGCGTGCGATTGGCTGATCCGTTTGGTTCGGACAAAGAGCACGTGGGCTGGGGGTAGCGGATCTTGCGAAGTCGTGCGTGCCCATCGACGTGAACAGAGTCGATTCCCTTGCGGGCTATTCAGAGTCCGCATGGTAATATTTCAATTTTTCAAATTTTTTATTTTTTATTTTCTAAAATAAAAATAATAATAAGAAATCCTCTTTATACGTCGACTTGTTTTTTTTTCCTGGAAATAAAAAGATGTTCCCGAGAATGAAAATAAAAAAAAATTGCTTCTTATTCCCGAAAACAATTTTAGAAATAAGCTGTTTTGCTTTTTTCTTTTTTTCTTTTTATCTCTTGCAGCTGTTGGTCGCACGTCGCCCCGGTCGTCGGCCGCCGCCTCTGCCGATCACCAGCCATCGTTGTTGCCGTCAGCAGCGCCAATCGCCCACCGCCGGTCGTCGGTTGTCGGCCGCCGCCGCCGCCAATCACCGGTCATCGGCGCCGCAGGTCGCCGACTATCGTTCTTGAGCATTAAAAAAAATAAAAGTAAAAGTAAAAAAAGTTATGAATTGTACCAAACGCATTTCTATTCTTTTTTATTCCAAGAGTAGAAATTTTGTGTAATTACCAAACGCCTTATTTTACTCAGAAATTGTTTCAGTAATAGAAATGGAAAAGAAATGTTTCTAGAAAAAAAAAAAAACTCTTATCCGAAAGAGTAGTGTTACCATGCACACCCTAAATTTTAACTCTCGTGCCAGATTCTCTAATATTCGCATGTTAGAGATTAGACTAGTCAAAGCGGATAGCTCGATTCGGATTAGATCAAATCGAAAATGATCTGATTCAAATAAGTCCATCTAATTCGTTTTGGTTCATTTATATACACTGTAATTCTAATGATACATGTCAGATTTGATTCACGATACTAACAATTTTATGTTTAATTTCATATAAGAAAACTTGCATCCAAAGTGAGAGTGTAGAGCGAAAGAGAATGAAAAGAAAGTAGTGAAAATCGGTCGGGTCTAAATAAATTATGAACACATTCATTATCGATTTATGACCTATTTAATATTCATATTATGTTTAAGACTTCGTTCATTTCATGAAATATATAAATATTTTTGCAAAGTTCATTTGTCAAAGGCTGTCGGCTCACCGATTTCGAGCGAGGTCGAGACATGCTACTAGAGGCCGTGATATTTATTGGTAAATAAAGAATATGAAAAAAAATTTCTCCTTTTAAAAAAGCGGAAAACATTTTCCCTATTTTTGAAAGTGTTTCTTCCATTAATGGAAAATATTTTCCTTGACTATTTTATTTTCCATGAAACAAAAGCCGAAAAATTCGGAAAATATTTTTCTAGAGATCATTTTTCATGAAACGAACGGAACCTATCTACTTATGAACCATTTATAAAACATAATTAATCTACAGAACAATTCGGCTGGTCGTATATGGATTAAGAAATAGAGTTATGACCTATTTTGATAGGTCCACGTTCAGATTCTCCGTTCGGTATCGTTGTGATCGAGTTGTGTCATGACTCATATGCGTTAGCAAAGCGTGCTTTGTAATGGCATCACGTTAAAAGTTGGCAACGCGGCTTTTAAAATGAGACGATGCGCTTATAAAGAGCTCGCCGAAAATCTTACGAAAGCCGTACTCATTGTTCACGGCGGAAAACTTCACCCGACAGGCTCCTGTTATCTTGCTAAGAGCATTTTCCAAATGACGCAACAACGTATCCTTCTTCCTTTTTTTCTAATTAGAAATGCTGCACTGCAAATTCAACTTCCTCGGTGTTTTGACATGTCTCTTCATGGCCACTGTATGATGAATTTTCTCTAGGTTTCAGACAAACCACCTGCAATTGTCGTAGCCCACGGTGAGCTGAAAAAGGCCTCGTGGTCGGCCTCATGTTGCTGGGCCAAACAAAGGCCCACTTGATTAATATTGGGCCTAAAGGGGTTTGCATTGCGCACTACTGCACTAGCATCGTGCACGCGTGCCACGTGCACCACCCCAAGTTATCATAAAGAATGGTGCAGGCATTCTATGTTCCTGTTTCTACTTCATTGCTTAGTTCAATTAAAAATCAGCTACGATCAAAACATGAGATTTTGTGGGCACAAAATCTCTCAGTCCCCCATCAACTCAAGCCCACCTTTCCTTCAAATAACTCGATGAAAAGCAAAAGGCAAATCAATGGACGATTCGACTAACCCAAGCAGCAAATAAAGAAAAAAAATAGATGGAGATGTGAGTGGCGGAGTTATCCGGTGAAGGCGAGGAGCGTTTGCCGGGGGTCCAAGGAAGAGAACAAGAAATGGCTCTCGACAAGCTTTTTAGAATGATAAAATGAGGCAGGATCGAACTGAATTACCCACCAATTAAGGAAAGAAGTGCATCTTTCGAAAGTAACGGTCTAAAGTTTATTCGGTGAGAATATTATCGGATAGTTGACATTTTGAAAATTAGCCTATTTATGACATCAGATGACAAAAATCGCGAAACTGGGCACGGGATTTGTCAAAGCCGAGTAGCATAATCACAATCTCCAAATCCAAACGCCAAGGATGATCTTCCATCGCTCCAAAGAATATGATGTTGTTGAGAATTAGCCTATTTATGATATCAGATGACGAAAATTGCGAAACTCGGCACGGGATATGCGGAAGCCGAGTAGCATAATCACAATCTCCAAATCCGAACGCCAAGGATGATCTTCCATCGTTCCAAAGAATCTGATTTTGTTCCGTGGACATCATGCACACACCCATCATCTGTTGGCTTGTTCCGACCTTTTCTAGCCACATCTCCAGTTCGTGACGGGGCCGATAAAGGGGCATCGTTCCGCATCCCCACTATCCAGCATCCGCATTGGCGCATATTCTCTATCATATGCCCATCACCCTTTTTCTCTTTAACTAAAATCAATCTTGATCATAGCTTTTAGGTCAATTTTAAAAAAATGGGTCTCCTTTAAGGATTTGTTTTTAGCCCCGGCTTTAGGGTGCGGGATTCCGGGCAATAGGCTAGACGTTGAATTTGCAATGCTGATTGGTTTGAAAATCCTTTCCCTCGGCCTCATGGTGCTGTTTTGTAATAGGCCCTATCGATCGGTAGGATGCCGGGTGGACTCGTTCCGACCCGTCCGAGCTCGACAGGTCGAAACAGGTGGCCCACCGATTAATTCTTTTAAGTGATGAGCGAAGAGCTGAGCAACGACACTTCGTTTTTCAACGTTATAATGAACTTGCGCGGAACTCTCTCGTTATCATTTCGCGCTTTATCAACTGAAAATGGTATCAACGTCCTCTATTTTTCTATTTCTCGAGACGTGACCTTTGAGATCAGCAAACAATCCATCTGTGCAAGTGGCTCTATTAGCATACCTTCTCAGCAACTGCTCTTGATTCTTTCTCTTCATTTGCGAAGCATCTTGCAGGTCAAAATTCGAATTTTTTTTCTTCTTCTTTTGCAGGAAGAATTTGCTTTTTTATAAACAGAAATTCCCAGGAGGTTGTCGGGTGAGTTATATTCTCTTGAGGAACTCTCGGAATAAGTATAATATCAAGAATTGTTGCTTACATTATCTTCCAAGAACCCTAGCAAGAAGAATATCTTGATTTACGAGATGGGACAAATTGAGCTCGAGAGAGACAGCAATTTCTTTAGTGTTTTGAGTTTAGTGAAAACGACAATGGAGCAAAACATAAAAAAAAAAAATATTAAAAATAGATGAGCAGAGAGTCTTAGAGGCGGACACATGTCGCTCGTTCGAGCCCTCCTTTTATTATTTTTTAAATTGTGTAGTTATGACTAGTCGCGAACTCATATGATACGTGGATACTGTATTAAAATGAATAAAATGGTACGTATAGTATGAAAAAAAAACTATTATGTGTATACTAATATCACTTTGTCTAGATATGCCAATCTTTTATTATAGGGGAAATCACCAAGAAATCACTTACAATTGACATATTTCGCTGTACTTTTTGCCCGCAAGACAATGAATTTCTTTCTTCCGATACAATAATCACGAGTACAAATCGACGGCTCAGCAAGAGAGACTATGGAGGATATTACAGGCGAAATTACTTACTAAAGGCCGCGCTTGTATGTATATATATATATATATATATATATATATATATATATTCTATTTTAGAAACAAAACAATAATTTTTATCTTTTTCAATTCATTTAGACTTTATTCGTTTCACAAAAAATATACCATTTCCAAAAAATATTTTTGAGAAAATCATTTTCCTGAAAAATGATAATATTTTCCGTATTCATTTGTCAATGGTGCCGACTCGCCAGCCTCGAGCGAGATCGAGGCACGCTGTTAGAGACCGCGATATTTAAAGGTAAACAAAGAACACAAAAAATATTTTTCACTTTCAAAAAAGCAGAATACATTTTCCCCATTTTTGAAGGTGTTTTTTCCATTGGTGGAAAATATTTTTCTTGACTATATATTATTTTCCATGAAACGAACGCCGGAGAAAATTTGAAAAATATTTTTCTAAAAGTTATTTTCCATGAAATGAACAGAGCCTTAGACACGTATGATCTTTTTGAAAGTCATATGTTCCTCAAAGAACACAATAAAGGATGAAAGTTCAAAGTTGTTCTTCAATGGCATCAAAAGCCCTCTTATTTATCATTTTGGAATTAATTAAAGCAATTTGAGAAAAAAAACTAATCCTACTATCGTTTCGCAAAAAATAAATGATTTAAAAAGTATTTTTCAAAAAATTATTGCTTTTATTGCTTTAATAATAAAATAATAAAAGTATTTTTATTATCTACAAGAATATTTAGATATAATTTATTGTCAACGATGAATATAGTTTTTATTGACTAATTATTTCAGGCAATACACGTGATTACTTTTAAGAAATTTTTTTTAATTTATTATTTTTCGCAAAATAAATAATAACTCAAAAGGGATGATGAAAATATAGACATGTCTGTTCATATTACCCCCTCTTACAAATATCATATTCTTTGATCGAGTGAATGTCCTAACACTTCCTGTCTCACCATTAAAATTCATGTTTTCTTTTGCTTAATCCCTTCCGATTGAAAGACCGTTCGAAAAAGGTCTGAAAAGGAGGTATCTTAAACTCATCGCGATCTTAATAATCTCGGATACGCGTTCTCCGTGCCGCCACATTTAGAGTAGGGGAACTATACAATTTAACGATGGTGTTTAACCACAAACAAAAATTGGGGTTTTCTTTTTCTTTTTCCTCTTGATTTTTCTAATTAGCATTTTTTTTATCGCTTCGTTTTGATAATTTTAGTCCATTATTCAAATTGACTAGATAATGAGCACAAATAGAACACATTAATCATGTTTCTTGACTTAGATGAAACATCCTTTTCTTTTCATTGGTAAAGAATGAAACATCCTTTTCACCCTACACAAAAACTAAAGTCTCAAGAAACTATCAAATAATTGACCCGTGTGTTATTTTAACGTTTATTTACTATCATTTTAAATTATATTCATCAATTATTCTATCATTAGAAAAACGTGGATAATCAATTATTCATTTTGTCGACACAAGAAAAATGTGCCAAGTAGTGAAGTCAAATCATTGTGCGAAAGGAACAACGGCTCCGTGACCATTGTGTCCTACGAAGCTTTGTTTCGATTTCCATCCTCTCCAGCTTTGGGCTTTCTGCAAATAATGTAACGTTTTTCGATTTCACTTGTAATTTCCTTTTTTGATTCGGGCTTCCGAAGAAAAGGAGAGCCGAATCGATCGCCACCCTCCGATCGCCCGAAACCAGATCGTGTCGCCGACGGCGATCGGACGAGCTCCAAAGAGTTCCCTCTCGAGTTTTTGTCTCGTTGTCCGACAAGGGCCCCGGACACGGATATTATTTTCATAGGTTTCCGTTGCCAAGCATCCTTACAAACTCTTTGTTAAAGCTTTTCAATTAGACAAAAAATTGTCGTTCACGATGCGTCGTCCCCTCCTGCGATGTAACGATCGGTGCGCCAAAAAGATGTTTCGATGTCGAGGACGATCGGCGAGTGCTTTCGCAACACGTGCGCCCGTTGCGGATAACGAAAGTGACTCACCAATCCACGTTCCCCCGCAGAAAGCGCTCTTCTCCAATGAGTACCTACTCGAGTGTTTTTGGACCGATGCCAACCTCGCCTTTTGAGGTCCCCGGCGGGCCAAGTGCCGCCAACTGTGGCGGCGGGCCCCGTGCGCGATTCAATGATCGGGGACGCGGCGGCTCCGTTCGTGGATCGAGTGCGTGCGAGGATCGTTCCCTTCCGCGAAGATGAAAGTCCGTCCGAGCGACCGGGGGAATGTGAAATGAGGTCGTGTGCCTGGACCTGGAGAAGCCCCGACGTGGCTCGGTTCTTATCCGACGAGATGTTTGAGCCGGGTCGCCGAATAAAACACGGCTTTGTCGATTGTGTAGTTTTGATGTGGACAATCCATCCCTTGCCCAATTGAAGAGATTGACTAAATCCGATCGACTAATGCTTATCGATAATGAAGACATTATTATGGCGGCTTTGACTTCTAAACGTTTGTCAAAACATTTTATGAGATAGCTCGTGCCAAAATCTGAAATGAATTAGTCAAAATCTAAGTGGACAAATATGTAATACGACTGTCGATCAATCTTTCATCTTCCATATTAAAATGCATTATAATTTTCATCAAATCCTGTGGATCCTCATCCTTTTAATCTCATTGGAATTCATACTTTGAAAGTTTAATTTTAATAATAATCAAGCGTCACTATTGTTCTTTTGTAAGAAAATCTTGATTTTGGAAGCAAAAATTGAGTCGGAACAAAATTGAGAAACTAGTAAAAGAGAATATGTGTACGAGTACACCCAAAAAAAAAAACATCAAAAGTACGCGCGGAGATATGAAAATTAGTTCCAAACATAAATAGCATGTAAGAGATTGAAATCTAAGATATTCATGAGATTAGCGAAAAGAAATTATCTGAATGTTCTAGCGTTCCTTTTATTTCTAAGCTATGTCCTAATTTGAATATGAACATTTCACGATATTTGTTAAACAACACTTTGGAATCAGAATTCATGTCAAATCTACTTTTCGTACGGTGAGATTCATAAGAAGAAAAAAGAACCACCATCCGAGATTGTTGAGTTAAGAGCTGATCGTTTTGAATCCCGATTCGATTCGCTCGCGTAACGAATCCAATCAACACTTTTGAATGCTCGCCAGGGAGATGCCTTGGTCGATTATGCATTTCCAGCGCGGCTAAGGCAAGGGACCTTTCATCTTTGGTATGGTCAAATAGCTCAAAAAAAAAATCAAATCAGCATTCAAATTCCTAGGAGTGATCATGTGCATCAGGGTTTGTTTAAGGTTGTCTCTTTCCCCCCTTTCCTTTTCCCCTTTTTTTGCTCCACAGTAAAGAAATCAGCGATTGTAAAACCCCATGACCGTCCACGCCGTATCTCAGTGATCAAAGCAACTACGGCACTTCCTCTTGTCAAAATGACAAAAGTTGCCCCCGAAAGCGGCGACCGTACAAAGCCAGCCTCGCACCGGAAAAAACAAAAAGAATTTTTAATGATTTCTCTTCTTCTTTTTTTTACCCAACTCACCACCCCCAAAAAGCAGAGCACTAAACTCTCACGTTAAAAAATGAATCTGACCAACATGGGGGCCCAAAAAAAAAGAATAATGACAAATTATTTATTATTAAATCCAATTGAGCAATAAATTACAGAAAAAAATTAGTGAGATTAAGCTCAATTAGTTAATTATCACGGACGTTATATCGAAGACGTGTTTAGGAACCACATTTCCAGAGCCTCTTGGACTCCGACAACCCCTGAATAGATGTATATCATTTTTTGTAGGGAGCTCTAGGACATGTAATTGCATTTCCAAAAGAGGTCCAAAGGTGTTTTTGAGCTTTCAACATTTTCGAAATTCGGATACATTTATTTCTTCCGATTTGGCTTCTCTAATCTTTCATAATCTTGAACATTGCGGTTTACTCAAGCGATCTCACTTGTGAGGCCAAATCTGACTGCTGGCGATTGGCCGCAGGCTAATTTGGCACGCTGGTAGTTGACTTTTTGCTGGCAAAAATCTAAGAAATCTTTTATATAAAAAATAGCAAAAGCCCTTCATAAATCGTGATTTTAATGTATTTTATTAAGTGATACAAATTATTTAAAAATAATTTTTTTTCGATAAAACAAACGAAACCTAATCCCCTTTGCATTCTTCCTTGAAAGGGCTTTTTCCGCGAAGGGTTTCCAAAGGCATCTCGATATTGAGAATATAACAAGGGGATATAAATTTAAAATAAGAGTAAATGCTGGAAAAGTAGCTAAAAAAAAATTGGAAGCAAAAAGGCATATAGGAGAGAGAATATGTCTCTCTCTCTCTCTCTCTCTCTTCAGGCTATAAATACCGCATCAGGCCTACGTTGATTAAGATTTAACACAGAGCAACTCTCTGCTCTCCTGTTCTGCTTCGCGGAGCCCATAGAGAGCGTCTCTCCAATCTCTCCAGAATCGGTACATTTCACTGTGTTCCTCACGAAATCCACAGAGGAGAAGAAGCGGGAGACACAGAGAGAGAGAGGGGGAGAGGAGAGAGAGAGAGGGAGAGGGAGAGAGGTAGGGGGGAGGAGGAAATGGATGCTTACACTCTTCACCTGGCCATGGCGGCCCTGGTCGGGGCGTCGTTCGTCGCGGTCTCGGCCTACTACATGCACCGTAAAACCCTAAATCAGTTGCTGGAGCTGGCCAAGACGGTGGAGCGGGAGAGGGAGCGGGACGACGACTCGGAGGGGGAGTCCCCGCAGCACCTGAGGCGGCGCCGCGGAGGCGTGCGGCGCAGGGGGAGCGGGTACCGCCGGGCGTCGGCGTCGCTGCCGGACGTCACCGCCATGTCCAGCGGCGGGATGGAGGGGGAGGAGAGGTGCAACGGGCCGATGGCGCTGGACGGGATCCCGGCCGGATTGCCGAGGCTCCAGACTCTCCATGAAGGTATGGTTGGCCGTTCTATGGATCTCTTCCTTTTTCCCGATGCGCGCGCGATCGGCGCCCCTTTTTTCGCTTGCTAAATGATAGTGGTTACTTGTTTTTTTATAGAAAAGGTGATTATCACATGAACGCCTCGGTCCTTGCGTGTTGGCTTTCTTACGCGTCTGTTTACACTTCTATTGATTTAGAGAGAATGGTGGACTGAGAGCGATTTATTAGGAAATTGCAGTTGAATTAAAATCTGTTCTGAGCCGATTGATGCAGTAACGAATTGTTTAGAGCCAATGGTTTAGTTCTGGAACAATCACTTGGCAGTGTATGTATGGTGACAAATACGATATGTATAAAGGTTTGCTAATGTCTACTCGTTCTATTTGGCTGCAATGGTGTTTGTAATAACAATTTGCTTTCTACTTGTTCTGTTTGATTGGTACAACCATGCTGCCTGAGATTGGATGGCATATCCTGTTTGGAAGCTGTGGATATCGTGTACAACTGGTCCAAGCGTTAGGTTTAATACTTGAGCATATCCAACAGCGAGAATATTGTGTACCCTCTACTGTAGAGGGTTCAGATATAATTAGGAAAAGAATGAAGTCCCCAGTCTTTGCTGTCAGTAGATTTAAATGAGGCTCTTTGTATCACTGGTCCGTTTTGTCTAGTGGCTTCCCCTTAGGGTCTCTACACCGACTGCTCTTTTTTAATCTAAACCACTTTTCTGCTGGTTACTTTGCATTTTCTAGGAGAGGATGGACTCAAGTCTGTATCATTTTATTTATATGATTCATGCAGTCAACTCTTTTATGGCTGTGGTATTTGTTTTATAAGGCTTCATACGCCCATTTTAGCATGCTGTTCTATAATGGCATCATATCATCTTACCATTCTCTAGCTCGATTTTCCTCATGTCATTCTCATGGAGGAATCACGCTTCTAACCATATATGAATGAGAGCGAGACTATATTGTACCTCCCAGTACAGATGTCCTGGAATACATGTGGAAGCTCATGATTGGTTGTGTGCCTAGTGTACTTTTATTTGTAAATTAGATTCTGGAGTTATCTTTCCTTCTTTACTTGGGGTTTATTTTAGAATCCCATTGTGGTGGCTGGCTATCATTAAGTTATCTCCATCACGTCTGTTTCAGGAAAATCTACTCCACTCTCTTCTTCTGTAAAAAGAGTTGGGAGTCTTATCAGACCAATTTCCCCGAAGTCTCCTGTTGCTAGTGCTAGTGCCTTTGAGAGCTTGGAAGGGTCAGATGATGAGGATAACATGACTGATAACGCTAAACTAGATCATACGTATCTCCATCTGGATGGAAATGCCGTGAGTTCTCCTTAGACTTGTGGGCAAGTCCTCATTTACTCTTATTTCTGACTTTATACTCGTATCTACTGTAAATAGCTAGCCCCTTTCTGTTTGAGTCAACAGATGCCCATTGCTGGTGGTGAAATTGGAAGTGTAGGAATGAGTAGTCATACTACTAAGACATCCTTCCCACCAAAAACATGAATCTGATCTGGATAAGAAATCAATATTGCTCTATTGCACGCTTTATTTTTCATGTTTTCGAAGGCTATCTTCGATAATCAAAGCTCTCAGATTTTGTATTAAATATCATCATTGCAGGGACCAGATGGTAAAAGCTTGTTGCCAAATGGTGAGCAAATAGCTATGGCGGCATCGAGCATGATTAGGTCTCACAGTGTATCTGGAGACTTGCATGGCGTTCAGCCAGATCCTATCGCCGCTGATATATTGAGGAAGGAGCCAGAGCATGAGACTTTTGTACGCCTTAAAATCAGTCCAAGTGGTATCTTCTTTATACTCTATTAAAACATCTCATGCTGATCTTGTTGCATCTCAACTTCTGATCATAAGAGG
This sequence comes from Melaleuca alternifolia, assembly GCA_019926035.1. Classification (NCBI taxonomy): domain Eukaryota; kingdom Viridiplantae; phylum Streptophyta; class Magnoliopsida; order Myrtales; family Myrtaceae; genus Melaleuca; species Melaleuca alternifolia. The sequence continues at coordinate 915,108 of JAGKPW010002372.1, read as the reverse complement.
AGTCAATTGGCTTGGAATTTGGATGCTAGAAAAAGTTCATGAAGATGAACATTTCGAATGACTCAGAAAAGCTTTCTAACACTTTCAATTGAGAAAAAAAGAAAAATGAAAAGAAAATCCTTTTGAGGCTTCCATGCTTATGAAGAAGGGTACCTCTTCCTCTCATACATCACATGGTAAATGAAGTATTATCAAGCTGCTTTGAGTACTCACATTGATGGAGGCATCTGCAATGCCTCTCTATGCAACAGTTTAGTTTCAACCAATTCCTCTGTTTTTACAAAATCGTCTGCCTAAGTAAGGGATGTTGCTACTGCCATTTGACATGATACTGTCATGTTCTCTCCATTATGATAATTGTTTTATAATTTTCCTTTTGTCTCTTCAAAGATGATGGGATCTGGAGGCTTGGCTCCTGTTTTGTAATGTGAAGATGTCACTTGTCACTTTAGAAGTGCATCATCTATTGCAGTAGCTGTCCAGCACTTTTAACAGCTGCAACTATACGAGTTTGTGCTAGATGAGAAATCTGTGATACTGAGGGGGAGTATGAGAATAAAGGAAGTTTTATAGACTGGAATTTGACTAGTTAGTACTTCAGTAACTTTTGACAAATCAAGGTTGGAGCATTAGTCTTTAAGCCAGTTGTCTCCCTTGTATTGCTAGAGACGTATGGCTATTTAGGTTCATTGAGTCATGGGGATGTGGTCATAGTTTTTGAAGACAATGAATCTGCATATGGTATGCTATTGGTGGTGGGTTAAAATTTTCAATCATAATATTTGTTTTTTTTTTTTTTTGCCAGAGTCGCCGGCAGGTGATGAAGTTGAGTCCTATATGATCCTTCAAGAGTGCCTTGAATTACGAAAACGGTATGTGTTCAGGGAATCGATTGCTCCCTGGGAAAAGGAAGTCATATCCGACCCCAGCACTCCGAAGCCTAATCCTGAGCCGTTTTCTTACACTTCAGTGGGAAAATCTGATGTGAGCAAAAAAGAAGTTGTGAATTTTACAATTTGGATACCCTTTTTTCATTCAGTCAAGAAGAAGCTTATAGTTCTCTTTCATGACATTCGTTTTTGCTGCAGCATTATTTTGAAATGCAAGATGGAGTCATTCATGTCTACCCGAATAAAGAATGTGAGAGTTTCTCATTGCTATTGATCTTCTTCTTTCAATGATGAAAAACTTCTATCTATTACTACCCCTTCAGAGACTTTCCTTCTGTTGAAAACTCATGCATCTTTGATCTCTTTTCTTCCTCAGCAAAGGAAGAGCTTTTCCCTGTTGCGGATGCAACAACCTTCTTCACAGATCTACACTCCATACTTCGAGTTATAGCATTGGGAAATGTCAGAACTTTGTGCCATCGTCGGCTTGTTCTTCTAGAGCAAGTGCGTCGTTCGCCTTTTACAGTTGGTTTCTTTTCTCCCCAAGAAGCTCTAATGGTCATTAGTTTTCTGACAAACCTTCTTGGATACCGTGCAGAAATTTGGTCTTCACTTGATGCTTAATGCGGACAGGGAATTTATCGCTCAGAAAAGTGCTCCACACCGTGACTTTTATAATGTCAGAAAAGTTGATACTCATGTTCATCATTCAGCTTGCATGAACCAGAAACATCTTTTAAGATTCATAAAGTCAAAGTTGAGGAAAGAGCCTGATGAGGTATAAATTTGTTGTCATACCTTACATTCTTGTTGCTATGCATGAGTAAATATCCTTGAGCCTGTGCTGTATGTCTTTGATGGAAATAGATTGAGAAGTTGTGCCCCATCAGGATGTGACACGGATTTACCTCTGTGACTGGTGGAGATCTACAAATGTGGTGTTAGAAAGCTGGCTTCTCATTATGGAACCTTTAAAATTTGTGGCATTTTGTGAATCTTTACGTACCATTTGTGTCAAACTCTTCGGTATGAGTAATTACTCTCCAATCTACAAATAGAAGACAAATATCTGGTCGCATAATCAGGCAATTCTTCCTGCATACATGCATGTCATCTATGAAGTCTTTGTGAGTGTAGATCTTTGAGGTCAGCAAGTTGCTTGGTTGTGTGAAGTACTCAATATGCACAAGCCTAGGCATAGAAAAAGATGTTTTTGACTGGGGCACATTACCTTGCAAAAATTTGAGGGAAAATGCCGTTCTGAAGTAAGATGCATTCATGTCTTTGGATGGTATTCTTGACTCTGTGTTGGTACCAACTAAGAACTGAAATTATATCAATAGGAGAAGTCTTGATTATTCATTAGTAGGAGGAAATTGGAAGTTCCTTTAAATTGATTACTTGGTGATAACAAATTGAACTGGCTATCTTTTTTGTTTACAGGTTGTAATTTTCCGTGATGGGACATATCTCACCTTAAAAGAAGTTTTTGAGAGCTTAGATTTAACAGGGTAATGAATCTTCTCCTGCTCTTGTACTTGTCTATCTGTATTGGTTCTTGTAATCTTAAAGTCAAGGTATAATCCTCCTTTCTTGTATTTTTTTGACTAGGTATGATCTGAATGTTGATCTTCTGGACGTTCATGCTGACAAGAGCACATTCCATCGCTTTGATAAGTTTAATCTCAAGTATAACCCTTGTGGTCAAAGTAGGCTCCGAGAGATATTCCTAAAACAGGATAACCTCATTCAAGGTATGTCCTATATGATCATGTTAGGCTAAAGTGCTAGAACTTCTTTAAAATAGGTCCTATAGATAGTGATTTTCTTTGGATATATAATGAAGGATTATATTAAAGGGAAAATCTAATGCATTAGAAATGTGCAAGAATAGAAGGAGAGAACAAACGGACAAAAGTAAGTCGTGACAATACTAGACAGAATCGAAGCAAGATGGCCCAAGTTGAATATACGAGTGCAAAACGAAAGTGATGCAATATTCCTCAAGCAATGGTCTTTCCAAATGCACCACATCAGACAAAGTAGTGAAATGTTTTCAGGATATCTTGGAGATCTGAGTGATGTCTATAGGCACTTCTATAGCTAAACAACTGGATGGCATTTCCTGGCATGATCTAAACCATTTTTCATAAGCTGATGATATAATTCCATTAGTTGAGGGAGGTCACACAAAGGATAAGATGATCCCCAAAGATACATCTGAAGTTTGCACATATTATGCCAATCCTTGAGGATGAAATTTCCTTTTTGGAGATACTCAATGGTAAGCATGTTGACAATCTATGCTACAAATCAATAGAGGAATGAAATTCTGTAATTATTACGGAGCAGGTTTCTTTTGAGGGCTTAAGGCGAAGGGAGAAACCCCCAAGATATCTGTTAGTGAACATTTATCTACTGCCTATCGCACCATATTGTCCTCCAAAAACCATGGACTTCTTTTTGAATAAAAAAGAGCTAGGGAGGAATCAATCGATGATAGCCTCTGATCATTTTAATATGAAATCAGATTCAAATGAATGAAAATCGCCCTCCAAAATGAGCATATTTGAGTCGACTTTAAACCTTTCACTTTTCCTTTTTTTTATTCTCATTTTTTAGTAGGGTTTAGAATTTAGCATTAATTTGATTTCAAATGTGGACCCAAACCATACAGGTATTGACATACTGAGTCATTTTTAGTTTTCAAATTTTGTGAAATTTTTTTCCTGATTATTGGAGAAATTTGTTTTTTTTTTTTTACCAAACAGACCTTCAGTAATAAAACCATTGCACTGTTGTTGGCACTTTTGAAAATAAACTAGGGAAAAGAGATTTAAGAGGTGCTTCACTGCAATGCATCTCAAGACAAACCCCATAAGTTGAAGAGACTTCCTTGGGGCTCCAGCCATGGAGATATAATATGGGGATTTTTTTTTTTCTTTTTGCATGTTACAGGAATGTGTCGACCTACATTAAGACGTTTAACACTTTGCGGAAGTTGACTGAAGTGCAAAGAATACAATAATCATTATGTGTTCGAGAAGCATTTGCAGGATTGTAAATGTGTTTAGAAGACAATGCAGTGAACGTGTTTGCAAGTTATTTTGAAAGGATTTTGGGAGAAAAAAATGCAGTGGTCTAAGAAAAGTTTCAAATTTAAGATGAAAGTGAAGCATAAGTGGTAGTCTAACCAACTGAATAATTATGAATTTTTAAGTTGTCCAATTTCAGAAAGCTTACAGTAGTATAAAAACTGTGAGATCCATCATGACATAGAATTGAATGAAATGGGGTAAAATGATTTATGCTATCCACTTGAATTAACAGGATAGAACTCAGTTTTTTGTATTCTATATAGTGGCAAAAATATAATGTAGCGTGTTCGATGTTTTAGTTTGGTTTAGATGGAAAAAATTGAACAGTAGTGATGACGACTGGATTGGAGGATTAGAAGGAAACACAACTGCGACAAAGGTATACTCACCACTAGATGGAAACAACCAAAGAGATAAGTTTTAGGGATACTCTAATCGAAGAGATCGAGTAGATTTAATCTGAAACTTTATTAATCAAAGTACTCTTAACCCTCAAGAAAACTTTAGAGGAGTTCTAATGGACTCAATTTGGAATGACACTCCAAGCATAGGCATCAGTACAAATGTTTGTACTGATTCAAAAGTAACTAATTTCTTTTTCGTCACTTAGATAGATATGGCATGTGAAGGAGAGAGATAGTGAGATTATTCTTAATGTTAACTGTAAATATTGAATCCAATTTTCTGATTGGGCAGTTAACATAAAAGGATGTGTTTTAGCCAAAATGGCTGCTGCCTTGGTGCAAACTAATTTTATTATCTCTTCATGCTGGATAGGCCGTTTCCTTGCTGAGCTGACGAAACAAGTATTTTCTGATCTTGAAGCAAGTAAATTTCAGGTTAATCTCACCTTCCTTTCAAGATGTGTCTTTTCATAATATATCTTAGGTTTGAGTCTTCTAGAGTCTTTGTTTCTCTCACTGCCAGAAGATAATTACAAATTGGATGCTGCTTTGCCGTCTCTCCTTTCCCCTCTTTCTGAGAAGGCAGAACATGCAGTCAGATGGTCCCTCACTCTGCACCCTGAAATGCACATATGCATCCAAACACATGCTAGTGTTTTCTTTTGTGATCCTTTTAATGCATCCACATATGCACATCGACACCTATTTACCCACCCACTCAGACTGATTCTTGCCTTCTTTTTCCAGTGACTAAGAGCATAATACCCTTTCCTTTTATGTTGGCTTTGCTTCATGTCAGGGAGCATCTTGAATGGCTAAAAATGTTTTTTTTTGTCTTTCCGTTCATACAGATGGCTGAGTACAGGATATCCATATATGGTAGAAAAATGAGTGAATGGGATCAATTGGCTAGCTGGATAGTGAACAATGAATTGTACAGCGAGAACGTTGTATGGTTAATTCAGGTAGTTTCCTTCACTCTGATGCCTTTCATTTGATGTGACTTTCCGATTTTTTCTGGTATTAGCTTGTTTTCAAACAGTCATAGATTCTCTCTGTGTCATTGGGCAAGTGAGTAGGGACCCTTTTGGCATCTTACCTTTGTTGTGTTTGATCCCACTTGTCAATACAACATGATAGTGTATTTTACCTCTGTGGTGTTTAGTCCCACTTGTGAATACTGACCTTGGACCCTTGGTAAATGTTGAGCTTCCTTTGGACTCTAAAGGTAAATGTTGGTAGAAGAATTAGTCATATGATGGGCATGGAAAGAAAAACTAAGAAGAGTAACAGTGTATTATTTATTGGAGATACTATTGCCTTACATGGTTACCATTATGGTCTTTGAACTTCTTTATTGTTGATGTTGACGAGCTTATCTTCACTCCTAACGTCCAGCTTCCACGGCTGTACAACGTGTACAAAGAAATGGGAATTGTGACATCTTTTCAGAACATCCTTGACAATATTTTCATACCTCTCTTTGAGGTCACAATTGATCCTGATTCACATCCACAGCTACATGTTTTCCTTAAGCAGGTATGAGGCATGTGTTTTACTGAATTTGGTATGGAAGTTCCTGAAGTTTCTCCACTGATCCTAGTGTTCCTTGAGGCACTCACTGAACTTATCCCTTTCAGGTTGTTGGTTTGGATTTGGTGGATGATGAAAGCAAGCCTGAAAGGCGCCCAACAAAACATATGCCCACACCTGCTCAATGGACTAATGTATTCAATCCAGCATTTTCGTACTATGCTTACTATTCTTATGCCAATCTCTACACCTTGAATAAGGTTTGTACATTTTTCCTTTTAAGATAACATTCTTAAGGAAACTACTGTCCTCTTTGTTCCTGATGTGCTCATTACTCTTGCTTTGACGAGAGAAAAGACGAATGAAAAACCACATGTTTTTGCTAGAGCCTTTTTTTAGATGGAATAGTTGCAAAATTAGGGGATTATGTGAAGAGGTTTTGATTCATTTCTTCTAGATGGTCGAATCTTCATCTAAAGCTTACTCTGCAAGATCATAGTTGGTTCATGAACTAAGAGAAGATTTCAGCTTACTTTAACCAATTAAGACACAACAATGCTACTGGTGGTGACTCGCTTATTATTTGTGGAATAGCCCCTCTTTATTTTTACAGTTGTTAGAGACTTTTGTCTTTTAGGTGTTTTTTCAACATTGTGTACATTCAAAATGCTAGAGCTGGTGATGACATAAGCTTTAATAGTTTTTATTACAGACATTTCTGTCACGCTCCTTTTGTTGAGCTATTAAGTTGGCAAATATAGATTAAAAGTTTTGTCTCAAGTGCTGACCAGCTACTCCTTTTTCCAGCTTCGAGAGTTGAAGGGAATGACAACTATAAGATTTCGTCCACATTCAGGAGAGGTACTCATGGTCCATTCTGACTGTTTCCAAACACATCTTCCAGATAACTGATGCTATTATTTACAGGCTGGTGACATTGATCACCTTGCTGCAACATTTCTCACTACTCACAACATTGCACATGGGATCAATTTGAGAAAGTCTCCAGTGCTCCAGTATCTTTATTATCTTGCACAAGTGAGTAGCACAGTTGAATTTATCTGCCAATACTATTTATTTGTCGTTATCATGTTCCAATATGAAATTTGTACCTGATGTGTTTCACCGGTAATTGTTCAGATCGGTCTGGCCATGTCTCCTCTGAGCAACAATTCTTTATTTCTAGACTACCACAGAAATCCATTTCAACTGTTTTTCCTAAGGGGTTTAAATGTGTCTCTTTCCACGGATGATCCACTTCAGATCCACCTTACGAAGGAACCTTTGGTTGAAGAGTACAGCATAGCTGCATCTGTGAGTTCTCTTGACATTTTCCATAACCTCTCTTTGAACTTCATGTATCTTGTAAGATAATTGTGCTTGTGAGTGTTGAAATTATACTAATGTTTTGTTTTTGCAGGTTTGGAAATTGAGTTCGTGTGATCTATGTGAAATTGCTCGAAATTCTGTACTGCAGTCAGGTTTCTCGCATGCTTTAAAGGTACATACAAATGCAGATTTATCAAATTTAGTAACATTAAACATCTGGAAGTTGGTTTAGAGTAGTCTGTGTTGATTTCGTTCTACAAAAGTTTGAGGAGCATCTCCTGTACTTCTCAAATCACCAAGGTTATTCCTTTTAGGGACATTTGAGATTTCCAAGTTATTTTTTATTCAATTCTGAGGTGACTAGGTGCTACTGCAGCATGTGGATGTACGTTGTTTTTTGTGATGGTAACTGTCACACAGGTTATAAGTTGCATCCGATTTAAATGGTCAAATCTCCAGTCAGGAACCATGAACAATTAATATTGCTTATTTCTGATATCAAAAGAGCCGCATTGCTGACAACTACATTGGATGGGTACTTTATGTAATGGATGATTTTGGAGGAGTTGCTTGTAAATAATTTTGCCCAGCTCTTTCTATGTACTCCATTCTATGAAGGCTCCTGAAGTCAGTTTGAATGTACTGCCTTCAGCCTTCCGCATAAATGAGTTACTGTTGGATTACATATTTTTGCGGTGATTACTAGGCATCATTTACTAAGGGTGCTTCCTATCGATCCTCTGAATTTATGTTTCAGTCTCATTGGATTGGGAAAGAGTACTACAAGAGGGGAGCAGATGGAAATGACATCCACAGGACAAATGTGCCACATATCAGGATTGAATTTCGTGATATGGTAAGCGATTCTTGTGCTAGTTTTCTACCAGTGATCCAAAAAAGCTGCTGCTTTTTTCTAATGCTTGATTTCCGTTTGTTACTTCTCCTTTTAAAGCTACTCTTTGTTGGATTTTTTACTTGTAACAATTGTCTACAACTATGATATATCTGAATAGAAATTCTTGAGCAAAGTAAATCAAACATTAACTACATAGAAATTACAAGTAGCTTCGGAGGTAAATGAAAGGTATGTGTGTTGGGAAAACAAGGTCTGTGTTAGTAAATATGCACGTTTTCTCTTTCAGTCAAATGGATGGGCGTGATGGCAGGGATTTTACTTTAACCTCCCAAGTTTTCTTGGCATCACTGCTTAAAAGCTTCATCTACTGAGCTAATATGATTTCTTTCTAAGGGAAACTTCTGCCCTTGAGTTTGCTACATGCAACTTGGAGGATTGGCTATTTGGATCTTGATTTATAGTAGATCGAGATTGAAGTAAGTGGAAGTTCATGTGATTGATTACTTTGCAGATCTGGAGAGAGGAGATGCAGCAAGTTTATCTAGGGAAGGCTATATTCCCCAAAGAGCTCGACATTAAGTGAGAAGGTATATACAATATGCCTGGCATTCAAAGTTGGCACAGGACGTGGTGCGTATAAGATTGGTTTCTTCATTACAGATCGTGATATCACGCAATTTGTTCATCCTCGTAATCATATTTCCTGTGATTTGTGCAGTAAATGAGCTTTCCATTTCTCTATTATTAACAGCCCGATTTTTCTGCAGAAGTTGTCATTGCTTTAAGCTATTAACCAAGAGAAATTAACTGAAATTTGCGGATGAGCTGAGCCTTATACACAAGGATATCGAACTTCATGTGGTGCACGTGAAGTTCTCGTACATGGTTTGGAGTCTGCCCTTGGGAAAGTATGGCCATCCTGGGAAAGATCCTAGACCATAGTTTCTGTAATTCCTTGTACACAGGCCAAATTTTGTCCCCTCCAGTTGTCATGTAAGATGCTAAGATAAACGGCGAGATGCAAAACAGATGCTTGATGATTTCGGGCATAATTGCGGTCCCTTTGGCTACTATTTGATACACTGCTAATTATTTGATGCTTGGCCACATGTTTTTCAACCTGTCATGGATGGTCATCTTCAAGTTGCTCGAAATTCTCCACGGGATTTCAGCATTTGAAAACATCTCCATTTGCATCGTACAGGGACTGGGCACCACTACATAGAATCAGATGCGATGTTATGGTACCACGCCACGGCATGGCTTGGCTTTGCTGGATCATCGCACTGCCTATGATAGATGCTGATAATCTGATACCCTCCACCGTTAGGGCCAGCTCACTGATTCTCAAGCGAAATTGTCTGATTCTAAGATGATCTTGCAATAGATGGGGACGAGAACCGACCCTTTTGTGATTAAAATATGTAGTTCAATCGGTTCTTAAGTCTCTTCAAACGGGGTGAATTAGTAATGCTGGCTAAGTCTTTAACTATTATGAAAAGTTGGCGACACCAATTAATATAGCATTCTGGGAGTGATTTTCAACGAACGGGTAATATTTAATGCTACATCATCCGACGGTAGATTCCATAACTCGGCCTTCCAACGGTGATGTGTTTGGCAATCTGAAATTCGCCGTTATGACTGCAAATGCTCAGTTTGCCGTTTCTCCTATACAAATTTTCGTTCTTGGTGATAGAATCGGCTATTGGGATATCAAGTTCAAGGTCTCTCTCTCTCTCTCTCTCTAAATGACTCTTCTACTCTGTATCTTCTGCTGTCAAAATCCCATAACAGGAATTTAGATTGTACTCGACAAGAGTGCTATTACAAATGACACATGATATGTAGATAGTTTTAGTTGGTTATAATGAAGGAAAAACAGAGAAAGCAGCTGCACATTAGATGGGTAATTGTTGATCGCAACCGGTGCGTCAATATGACAAAAATAAGCAACGAGTTCATGACTATGAGATCTGCCATTTCGTTTTCTTCTTAAGTCTGGAGGATATGATTGTCGTATTCTGCTCTGTACTAGGGATTATGCGTATAAACCGGTGTACTTGCAATAATAGTGAATGGTAAGTGATAATGTGATGAAAAATCAAGATAATTTTTGGCACTTTTCCTAATTTATACAATAAAAATTTCCAAAATTCTGCTGCAAACTATGCTTTTTCTCAACCAAGGAGCTATCAAATACTTCTCAGCCGCAAACAAATTGCAGGACAAGTAGCAAAGCATCTTGTGCTCGGTGCAGCCATCATAAGCCAATGATGACGTAAAGGTGTCGCTGTACTCGCATATATCAGATAATTCAGCAAACAGTCAACATATAAGGCTATCGCTTCTAGCAACAGGAGAACGTGAATATAATCTTCCTCTTAATTGTATTAAAAAGATAAAAAGCCGGAAGTTCCAAAGACATCTTTGCTCTTACAAAAGAAAATGTAATCGGGGCATCAGCATCCCCAACAGTGGGCAAACTCTGAAACAAAGTCAGCATCAATGTAGCCTTTAGTCAGTAGACAGAAACTAGTAAATGATGCAAGCAACATTCACTACCATGCCTGAAAGAACTCCTCGAGTTAACCCACGTTCCCTACTCAAAAGAATAGTTTACTTTTGCTTTTTGTATTGCTTTATTTCATTGATCACACCATCTGTAAGGGCATCAATGTCATTATTCTTGCCAAAAAATTTCACGAAATCCATATCTGGACCCATCAGGTACCTGCAAAACAGCTATAATGAGGTCCAGCAAAAAATCAACCCATTAAGCACTCCAAGAAACACAGGAGGGGGGAAAGAGAGAGGGATGTAAAAGTATTGACATTGATTATCCAACTTGGATAATTTGAAGAAGATCTAAAAACATCAAGTCACACAGAAAAATCTGTTCAAAATTTACTACATGCTGATCTCACTACAGTAGTAACCACTGATTAAAAAAAGTAAGCAACCAGATCGAATAACAAATGCAGGGAGGGTACTACATACATGACTATGGAGTGATCAACTAGATAATCCGAGTCTTCCTCTGCTGTTTTCATATAGTAGACTCGATATGCACGAGCAACTTTTTTTATCTCATCTGGAGTACCAGTCAAGCCAATTAAAGTTGGATGGAACTCTGCAACAGAGTACAATAAAATGGAATTAAGTCATGCTCTCCAACATAACTAAGCTAATGAGATTATCTGAAGGGAAAGAAATATTTCAAGTGCTGATGCAACACCTTTGACGTATTCATGGACCTGCTCGACAGTATCTCTCTCAGGATCAACAGAGATAAAGACAGGTACAATGTCAAACCCTGCTTTTTCTTCTGCAGGCATCAAAGAAGAAATCTTGATGCATGATAATCACTAGAAAGTATACTTAAACAAACTAAAACATTCAAAATTTTAGAAGGCATGATATCATTGGCGTTTAGAATGCCAGCAAACAAATTGAAGAGCTCCCCTCAAGCAAGTTCTGACTACAGACCAAGTGTTATGCAAATGTGCAGCACCAAAGAAGGTTGACAATTTAGAAACTATACAAAAGAACAGAGGTCAGTGAATGAAAATATGTAGAACAGATAGTGAGTAGTCTTCATAACAGGCAAGAAAAGCATCAATAGTCATCTGAAGTCAGGTTTTTTATCCAAAAAGATACGGTTTCAGTCCAAGATAGGGTGCCACATATCAAATGACACCAATATGATGATCCCTCTGTATTATGAAAGCTACCAAACCACAAGTACAAGAAATCATCAGGAGCTCACTTATTTTATCAACTGCAGCCGCCAGCTTCTGTAGCTCATCAGGACAGATGTCAGGGCAGTGAGTGAAACCAAAATAGATCAATTTCCATCTCCCCAAGAAGTCCTTTTCAGTTACATTCTTCCCGTCATCATTGATAAGATTAAATGGCCCACCAATTGCAGCTTTGCCAGCAGAAGGTCCTTGTTTGACTGCTTTTGAAGCATTATTTATGTCTGCAACAATAAAACTTCGATAGGTAAAAATCTACACGCAACAGCAGATGTAAGATCAGATTAATTATCACATTTTACAAAGACATCTACTCAAATTAGAAAGTAAACTCCTAGCAAGTTGAAAGTTTGGCCTACAGTTCTTGAGAAATAGGCTCAATTAATCAAGACCACATGGCTCTTTCTGTTCATTTTTCTCGCACAGCTACCATGTCAACACCCTAATCCTTTACCAAGACTCTCTAAGTAATTCCTAAATTTAGTTGCATATCAACCAACCTCAGACAACAATACAATAAACAACTAAGCTGCCAAAGCAATGTGCATATTGACCAAAACTACGTGAAACAAAATCCAAGTGGCATTTCGTGTCCACCACAATGAGACAAAAAACAGCAAACATAAATAGCATTAGAAGTTGAAAAAGTATATATAAAAGCCCATCTTCTTGAACAATGTAAGTATCACTAATAGCAATTAGGTCACATCCCCCCCCCTACCCCCTTCACCTCTTCCACCCTACCCCTTCCCTAATATAAGTGTGTAACGTTCCATGTCCTCCACATCAGAAAATCCTCACATAGGAAAGCCTCAAGTAATTGGAACGATCCCCCAAAAAGTAAGGGAACCAAATAAAAACAGGCATAAGGTGTCCGTTTAAAAGTGAACAATACAGAGGATGTAATTCTAGTCTGGCCAGGTAAGCTGAACTTAGAAGTAAAAGCACAATAAGAATAAGCAGTTATATATCTGGAAATTGTATCTCCCAGAGGCATATTAAATCTGCAATCCAATAATTCCTGTGTATTACTAAAAAACAGATTTATCTTCATAAAAACATCCTAAGATTATTTATAAGAAAGCCAAAATGAGTTCAGTTCCCTTCTCAAGCATGTCATTATAGATGCAACATAAAAGAATAAAAAGGAAGCCTCTTCAACATAAATAGAATGGCTGTGCAGATTACCCTAGTATTAAAGTAATAACAGCAAGTGAACAAACTTCTGTCATTATATGTGCAGAAACCTTACATCTGTGAGTTGATAAAGAAAACGAGTGTCACTATTAAACAGGAGTGAAGATACCCGGAATTTTCAAATCAACTTCTGCATCTTATTATAGATGCGTAAAATCCTCGAGGAATTATAGCAAGTTGATTATGGATGAGCTTATATTTAGGCAGAGAAGCAGACAATCATAAATAAAAAGAAAAAACCACTAGAAACCGTCATATCATATCTGATATTTTGTTAAACAGAGAATATAAACTTAGCCGGTATATACATGCTTAACTAAATTACTGAAATGCATTGACATCAATATGCCAAGATATGTAGAGAGAACAAGGGCATGGAAACTGATCCCAGTTTGCCAAGGAAATTCTATCACAAGAAAAGATCATACTATCACAAAAAGACATGTACTTTCCACATCAGCAGAAGCAAGAATCGAGTTTGAAAAAGAAACCCCACCATCAAACCCACGAAAATATACATGAGTACCTACTCACCATAGTAATCTACCTTCGATATGCTGTTTCTTTTCCCTGTCATAGTAAAAAATCACTCCTGCTCCAGTCGCAATCAATAGAAGAAAACTCAACCACGAAACAGGCTGCAAAGAACCACACAAACAAGCGTCTCATCATTTTCGGCAGCATACTCGAATAATCTCTCCATAATGGAAATGCCAAAACAGCAGGAAGGAGAGCGAGTGCAGAACATTACCCCTCCGCGTACAGGTTTTCCAGCATCACTGCCTTGTTTGGATCCTCCGGATTTCTCTTCCCCTGCATGAGTAGTCTCAGGGGGAGCTTTCGCCTCCGAATCTCCAGAACCAGCGGTAGGTGCACTTGCGCTAGAGAAGCACCTTTCATAGAGCCACAGTGACTTCACTCCAACGCCCACAGGCATGAGCTGCAAAGGAAAAAAAAAATACAAAAAGCAGAATAACGTCATCGAAGAACACGAAGAGCAGCCAAAGTAATCCAAAATAAGAGAAGTCAATCTAAATGATCCAAGCTCAACGTATTATACAAGCGAACAAGAGAGACAATTCCGATTTCTTCCAGCTCGAACAGATTCCAGACGAAGCGAGCATCGATGTAAAACGGGAAATAACGAATACGAACCGAACGGAAGATCAGAGAGGATCGGCCCCGAGCAGCACCGGGAAGCGGCGGCGATGGCTCCGAGGGCCTGCTCACCGAGTGGAGACACCGTCGCGCGAGGCGAAGGCGGCTCGCGTTTCTCGATAGGATCGTCGCCATTGGAGAGATCGACAAGAATCGGAAGAGAGCTTCGAGAGGGCGATCGAGCTGTTAACCCCCCCCGCACACAGATTTTTGTGGGGTTTTCGGATGAGAGGGAAGAAATGAAAGACGAGGAGTTGTGGGCCTTGTGATTGGGCTTCGGACATGATTTTGGGCTCACATTGGACTAAACAGAAGCCCTTTTCTTACATTTTACCTTGAACCCAAAAAAAAATGTGAAGGGAAAAGGATCATTCTGCTGAACGGGTTTGTCCGTGCACTTTGAGAAACGGACTTCATAAGAAAAAGATTCGATCTTTAAAGTATTAATTATGCATGTCGCCAAGACAATCACTGCATTGGCAAATCCGGATATCTTAGTACTTTGGGTTTACGTAGGTAACTCAAATGGCGCAGTTCGAAAAATGGCAAAATTGCAGAGAATGCGAATGAAGCTTTCTGTTGGATTCATTTGTCTCCTTTTGATACATCGGCCCGCTGAACAAGTTTGAATTGCATCTGGATTGACCAGAGAAGATAGTGAAGGAGACCCCTCTCCCCTCCTGGTGAAGCAAGTGCATTGGTTTTTTGAAGAAAAGATGATACCAAAGGGGGAGCTCACAATGGAGAGAGACTGCTATGCATGGATGCTTGACATTGGCCCTATCTGGTTTGCGCCAGAGGCAGTTGACTCGAAAACTTTCGACAGTATTTCACTCGTAAATTCTACTTAGCTGAGAAAGAATGACCAATAACTCCGTGCAACTCGTTGTGTTTCTTGGAGTCAAATGCCGATACTGACATTCAATGTGTTATTATCTTTGATGCACCTAAAATACTAATCCTGCTGCAGTACAAACTATTCTATACCTGTTGTTTCCATGTGCAATTGCCAGGCATAGATTCGGATATATCAAATCGGTTATATTTAAGAGGAAACAGGTTCAGAAATCTCAACTGTTCACAGATGGGGCTGGCGCCAAGATTTTTTAGGACCGCTCCTTTTTGGCCCAAATCATCCAGCCTATCTAAGTTGTAAGAGAATTATAGCACCACCAGTGGGAATACCAAGCTGGAGTCAACTGATACACAAGCTTCATGCAACGCAGTGCAAGGAAAATCCCTGGCTTTGGCATTCAAAATAATCTATTCTTGTGAATCCATCATGGGCAGTAAAATAGCACATGCTATGGAGAAGAGAGTCACACTTCCATGATGAAATTGGAACGGAACCAATCGGCAAAGAAATGTACAAGCAGCCATGGAGATTGGCTGAAAAGGTCATGTATGATTACAGAAGAGATTGAAGTACTCTAACAACTGCATACAGAGCACACTATATTGCCATTCCATTGAGATTTTGATGGAAAATAATCAATCAGAGATTTAGTATATATGCACCAGATTAAGTCAGTGCTCTAACATTAGACACGATAAATGGGGCTAGACGGGCTTGTCTGAGTAGAATCAGATCACTTTGCTGTTAGCGTTGTAATTATGAAGTATCTGCTTCAAGTAAAGTCTCCTCAAAGGAAATCAAACCTTGATGCATAATTCTCCTGGTCCAATTTCTGAGATCCTCTGTCGCAATTTCAAGTTCAAAAACCAATGCTTTGCTTAGCAGTTCTTGAGTAAAATGATGCAACATCAGAACTGGAGAGAAATTATCGCCTAGGCTCGGGATTCTCTGTCACAGATTCCATTGTTCCATTTAGGCCTGAGAGACAAATTTGCTCATGAATCTCTTTCACTTGCATTATTCGAATCATATGTCATTAAGGAGAAGCTTGACTAGTCCAAACCTGCGAGATTGATGTCATTTTCTGAAAGAATTTCTGTAACTGTTCCTGGAGACTCTGAGAGACACCGATGAGCCCCTAAATTGTTATCCCTTGATTCAGGAGAGGACCTGTGGACCATGACACTGATCATATATTGCCAAATAACTAACCATACGGACAACTGAAGCTATAGATCGCTTCAAAGCCAAAAACAAAAAGAAGCTAAACTACAAGATTTGAGCAATAACATACTCTGAGATTGTTTCTGGAGAAGCATCCGCTGTTGGCTGGCTAGAAAAATTCATCCCATCGTAGTCAAAATCAAAATCAACTAAAAATTCAGAAAATGAGACGCCAAATGCTTCGAAGTTGGGAAAATCTATGTCAAAAATGTCAACGTCACTTTGAGATTGAGATGTCGAAGGATTGTCAGCCTGCCCTTTGCCCGAGCTAGTTGCCACGTCAGGATTATCAAAGTCCAATCTTCCCTTAACGTGTTCCCTTCTATTGAGTCTCTTCAAATCTGTCTTGCTTGGTGAGGAAGAAACACAGTGGCTCCTCTCAATCGTGTAAAGGCCACCTTGCTTATAAGGGCTTACGGTAACTCTTTCATAGGAAACTACGGTGCAGCGAGTTGGGGTGGCCTCTTGAGGCGTAGTGTCGTTACTGCAGCCCGCATTTGAAGACACTTCTACTGAGGATGCAGATTTGTCAGGCAGAGAAGAAATTTCTTGTGGTGGCGTTTTTGGACCAGATGATTTATTTGGAGTACATGGCAAAGGCTGATTGAACAACCTCTTAACGATACTGGACCCTTGAACCACTGAACCACCGGTTACACTTTTCTGGGTTAAGCTCTGTACTGAGCCGGAAAGGTTAGCATTTCCTTGATTAGTGCTGCCTTCAATTGACTGTCTAATTATACCTACAGCTGCAAAAGACTTGTAGTGAGAATGACTTTGAGATTGATTGTACAGAAGTAAAAACCATACTCTTCCTAAAAGCACCTACATTTGTCAGGCAAACAGCTTGAGGATGAAAGAGCGCGAGTTTTCTTTGCCAATGAAGTAGCTTCCCCGGAAGTGTTTGGACCCTTCCTCTTGCCTGAATATGGTTGACCTCCTGAATGCAGAGAGCACTTCTGCGGATTTAAACCAACTTTCGAGGACATGGATGGTGGCACAGGAGAGGGCGTATTGTATGCAGGACAACCTGACCCTAACAAAACATTAAAAGAAAGACATTAACAATAGTCCCCCCTCAACAGCCAGTCATCGTTCATCTCCTGGTTTGTCATGTAACAGCTTTATATCAACTCGGAAGAAAACTAAATCAGCAAGTAAAAGAAATTAAGCAATTTTGCAGCATTGATTAATATCCTGAAAATCATTTTGATGGGAACTATTTTGTTGCATAATCAGTCGTGCCCCATGACAGCATTCATTGGTTTTATCGAATTCTGACCAGAGTAACTATCCAATTCTAAATCCAATGGAGTAATTCCCCACAATCACAGCAAACTGTTGCTTCATACTCCATCAGAATCGGATCAGTGCTAATATCTACATCGGAAAGTGTCCCATCATCTAGTTCCACAAAATGGTGATTCCCAGTTCCCTCCATATTAGAAAGAAGCATAACAATTAAACTGACAGAGGCCCTGCATGATTACTTCCTCAAACTGACAGCCCAACTATCATTTCCCTCGTTTTCTCATTTGTTATATGATCATATCATTCTCACTGGCCAAACCTTGCTAAGGTTTGGAAACCCATTCTTACCCATATAGAAAAGAAACTGCAGCCTCCTAGACATTTCAAAGTATAATCCCTGTTTTCACCATCGTCCAATGCATATTTATCATTCTTCATTCAGCAAAACCAGGTCAACCCATGAGAAAGCCAGCAAAAATTGTTAAGTAAGGAGCCCATGGCATGAATTACGGTCCTGTTTGGCAGAGAAGAGCATGGACGGCCTAAAGAGGGCTTGGCTTTGTACCTGTAGGCGATCCGCTGCTCGGGTTAGACGGAGCATGAGCAACCACCAAATTGGCAACGGGAGGAGCTTGAATCGCCAGAGGGGGCGAAGCAGCACTGACATTGTAAGCGTTCATGACGTCCTGCATGCCCTGCAGCAGCGTCTGGATCCTCAGTCGCTCCTGCTCCAACTGGACCCTCTCCTGGTCCATCGCCACCTTCTGCTCCTTCAAGCTTATGTACTCGTTCAGCATCGCATCCAAACTCAGCAGCCCCTTCGGCGCCTGCTTCAACCAACAAAGTAACACGAGAAAAGAAAATTTCAACGAAAAAAAGAATCACACAGCAATCCCCCGATGCACCGGTGCAGCACGAACGAGCGCGCCTTCGCCGAGGCACAAGCGCCGCGACTCACGAAACATAGGAGCCGGAAAGAGACCGAAGTAGGGGGCGCACCTCGTGGAGAGGGGATTTGGCGAGGAGGGAGGAGCCCTCGGCGCGGAACGCCGACCGGCTCTGCCCGTAGCCGTTGTCGTGGAGGTAGCGGTCGACGATGAAAGCGATCTGAACAGGCGTGACCTTGCCCTTGCCGACGTTGTCGGGCTTCTTGCCGCCTCGCGGTTGCTTCCCCATCGACGATGCAGAGGAAGCAGAGACCGAAAGTGAGATCTGAGGAAGAAGAGGGGAAGGCGAGGGAGAGGGAAGGTTGCGCTTTGTAGGGAGAGAAAACGCGGGAGCGTTTGAAATATTTTGGGAGAGCTCTGCTTTGTCGCGGTTAATTTGGCGTAAATTTGAGTTCAGAAAAACGCTGTCGTTTCTATAGCTCCTAGCATTGCATTATACATCAAGGGAAAATATAACTTTTGGAAAGTAAACAATGTTAGACACGAAACTCACGTGACTTAAGTGAAATAAAAAATATATATTTTGCCTCGTTTCACAATAATTAATTAATGAGGAGCACAATTAGTTTACTTAAAATAACAAAAATTAATTAACTTGTCAGAAAGATGTACATAGAATAAAATATAATGATGATAGCTAACCTAGCCAGTGTAAAGAAATGCCTAATGATTCTGGTGAAAAGAAATTCGTCACATCAATAAATAATATAATTTATGTGATCGATTGTTTTTAAATAACCTTAAACTTAATTCTTCTCACTTCTCGCATTCCAAAATCACCAGTATTTCCTACCATAACAAATTAATAGATAGTTATGCTTTACTTATATGTCTATATAATTGAAATACAATAGCTGATAATTACACTATTAATTTACATTTCACTAATGATACATCAAGTGTCGGATTAGTTAACAAAGTACAAATAAGTATGCAATTTCTATTTCCAACCTATGATTAAATGTTTATTTGCAATGACAAGTGTATTATGTTGCCATTCGACGTGACTGCTTATGAAAATTTTGATATTCCCTATTCCATTTAAAGAAGATTGTCATCCCCCAATACAATCAAAGGCAACAGAAAAATTTCAATTTTGTGGCCCTAGAGTACCTTAGGTTAACCCTAAGGTAATTCTATCATCTTTTTTGTAGTGTCAGTTGATTGGAGAGTTAATTCGTTGAATCTGGGAGGTTTGGACTAGTCAAGCTTCTCTGTGTTGGCCACTCTAATGAAGTGGATTCCAATATTTATAGTCTCGAATTATCAAAGAAGTATAATTCCTTGATGTTCTTTCATGAACATGAAAATCATTTGTAAACATGTCATAAGTTCAAGAATACTTAAAAAAGGAACAAAGTTAAAGGTTGTCGTGCCTTAGTCTTAAAGTTTTAAGCTTTAACAATAGAGAGAGAAAGGGAGAGAGCGCCATCGCCACCGTCACCGATGGCACCGACGCAGGGGCGGCTTGGCTAAAGTTACATATGGGAGCTTGTTGATCTCGGATGTGAGGTCGGCGACCTTAAATTGAAGGCTTCGCGTGAGAGGAGAGGAGAGACCAGTTTTGTCTGAAATTTTCTCAAATCTCAGAATATGCAGCGCATGTATAGGACTGCAAAGCAACAAAAACTGAAGATTTGAGAACGTCTCGCTTTTGCTTCCGTGGACTAACCAAACAGGAACAGTTCCAATTCCTGATGGCCTAACGAAGAAGCTTCGATCAAGATATACCACGATCAGTGAAAGCTCTGAGCATGGTTGAGTGACCTCCAATGGCTTAAATAGCATACAAGGAGAATCAGCGGATGGGGTCGCGTCCTTCTCTCTGGCGATGGCTCTCGAACCCACCAGAGCCTTTGACGTGTTGGCTTCTGAGAGGGCGAACGAGGCGTTGCGAACAATCGAGGCTCATTTTGCGGACTCCGGCCCAAGCAGATAGGCCCTTTCTGTAGCGAAGCACCTCTTTTAGACCTCCACAAGCTTTACAGCATGATTAAGATGACGTGTGCGACAGACTTTCTGAAGTCTGTTGTCCTGCTTATGAGCAAGCTATGTATTAGATCGTGTCTTCTCCACAATCGATGTTCATATAATGATCATGTCCAAGGAGATAAAACCATGCGCTCATGGCTTGGTCGATTATTTAACTTCTTGACTGATTTATCGGAACTCTGCTCTTAGAAAGACGGTAAGAAAAGTTGAACTCTACTGTACATGGATAACATGCACGACCAATTGAATCATTTGCCAAAAGGGTGGTCAATGCTCGATGGTCGAAATCTCAGGTGTTATTGTACGTATATAATTTGACTACCGTTTTGGGTCAAGCGCGAATCTGTAATGTCTCTATAAATGGGCATATAGTATCCGATTCCATGTATCGGGAACTCCGGGCAAACACCAATGGATGCAATCGGCGTAGCGTGACGGATTGGCTCTCCGTTCTTCGGTCAATGCCTTGCCTCCGCTCTCTGTATAAACCGATGCATGGCCGTCGACCCGGTAGTCGGATAGCTGTGTTATGTTGATGAAAGTGACTGAGACCCTCATCTTCTTCACTATGCTGGAAACCACATCAGGCATCCTGTCGCTGCCCCACATTCTCTTGATCTTCACTGCCGGTTTCGTTTCGTTGTAGCATTTGACGCCATTTTTATTGCCCCAGTCTTTGCTTCTGTATGGACGGAGTACGTAAGTTTTTAGCACGCATAGATGGTCGCGCCGTGTGCTTAAAGTTCATGCCATTTAGGGAGAGAGAGAGAGAGAGAGAGAGAGAGAGACCTGAAGTGATTGGGAGACGAAGTAGTGAAGAAGAGACGGGTTCGGTTGGGATCAATGGCGTAGTCGATCCAGTTGGCCCAAGTCTTCAAAGCAAGTCTATATGCCGTCAATCTGTCCAATCCTTCGTACCCTTTCTCTGCATCTGCGAACGATCCCCACCTGCATCAACTATATTAGCAAGTTTTCCATAAAAAAAGATACTAGTGTTGTAGCACGTTCGATATGTGTCTGGGTCATCGATTATGTTTGAAAATAAATAGATTGTCTTTGAACGAAATCGAGTCATTATTTGATCAAATGGATGTGTAGGTGGTAATCATAACTACATGTGAATTGCGTTGTTAATCGTCGAAGCGAAAGCAATGAGTAATTTTTAACTTCTAATGCAAGGGTCTTTGTGAAAAATAAAAGTGAGACAAAACACATTTTTAGCTTAGTGATGTAGATATAGATACTAGTATGAGTAACTATTTATCACCCTACTCATTGCATAGTTTTCAAAAAAAAAAAAAACACCTTGTTAGTATGTTATATCATTATGCTCTACACGTTGTTCATTGGAGAGGCAGGAAAGAACGAGTATTACAGTGAATTAATATGGCGACCGCTCATCCACCATATGTAGGTATTGAACACCAGGAAGTCCACCCCTTTCCAGTTTTCCGCATGCTTGGAGATCGAATCAATTCGCAATATTCTCTTATTTGGGTCTGAAATAATATGCTGATCCGAGTTTGATTCCACCAGAAACGGAGCCCAGTAGAACTCAATCGTTGTGTTATATTCCTGCGATTTGTTGCAGGCAATTGAAATCTTATGGAAGACCACTAATTTAACCTAGGAATGAGGAAGAAAGTAGAATGACTGTGAAATGAGCTCACTAGGCTAATGATTGATTGCCTTCATCTAGAAAATTACCTTGGCTCTGAAGACAAAGTGAGAGCGAGAGCGAGTTAGGGACTTTTGGTCCTTCGGTATGATGGATTGCACCATGCAAACGAAGGACATCCACTGGCCTCTCTGTATGGAGTCCCCAACAAACATTAGCCTCTTCCCACGAAGCTTCTTCAGAGCAACTCCTGGATTAAATCTGCAAATTACAGTAATTGGCATAGATGAGAAAAGGAGGAGTCATGTTAATAAAATGCCCTAGATTTGCTTCCCTTCAACAATGTAACGTACATAGCTTAGCTATGGATTCTAGTGGGTTGTGCATGGTTTTTTTCCCCTCCACGACGATCGAGCCACAATCTATACCTGACGCAACCTTGTTCAGAATGAACTAGATTGTATATGCATCGAGAAGATGCATTTACTTTGGGACACGAAAGTAAGACTTGCGTGAGAGCATTTGGAAAATGACTCAAAGGGAAAATGATAAACAGAGGTATCATTGGATATATGTGAAAGATAATCAAGCAAACTAACTGATATGTCACTGGCCAAAAAGAAAACCAAGTGAATTCTCCACTGACTTGGGTAAGTAGCAATCATCTGGTTGCCACTCCCAATGGAGATAATCTGAATCGGGCCGTCCATTTCGTTTGCAGGTCACTTGCTTCTCCAGATAAGCACAGCTCTGGTCCGAGTAGAGAGGCCTGAGTGAAGCATTGAACACCCACTTGCCTCTCACTATGTCGTTGCACTCTTCCCGGTCGAACTCGGACCGGTCGTCGTCGATCTCGGGTCTATATTCTCCACTTCCAACCCCTGCATCAATGGGACACAAGTTGTCAGCTATAAAATTCTCTCATGTATGGGGCAGAGAGCGAGAGAGAGCGAGACTTAGCTGTATTTGGGGAGAGCATCTCTATTGGTGCAGGATATGAGTCGGAAAATGGAGAAGGAAGAGAGAGAAGTGATCTTCTCCGTGTATAAGAGAGCTATAAGTGCACAAGTGCATATCAGGACATAGACTACAGATAGAGGGATGTTTCCTCTGCAAGACTTCATTTTGCTCAGGGTTAGAATGAATGACAGCATTGTATCTCAGAGAGAGAGAGAGAGAGAGAGAGAGAGAGAAGAAAAAGAAGAAGAAGAAGAAGAATTTGATGATACTGATGATGGTGATGGTAAAGGTGATGATGGACTTGGGATCATGAGAGAGGAGGAGATAATGGATGTTATATATTTTCTGGAGTTTGTTCATAAGAGTAGGAGTGAAGTTAAAGCAATGCAGTTGCATGGGATTCGACCTTTCTGGTTGTCCTTTCAAATGATGATAGCAACAATTGCATGGGTTGAGAGTTTGTGCGTTGAAGCATCCCAACAGCGGGTAAGTCGAGAGCTAGCAAAATCTTGCATCTAGGATTTTACAGCAACTGAAGAGAGAGGAAGCTCAGCGACAGCACCGGTTCCATTATCGCGTGTTTACAGTATATCTTACTTTATCCTGATTTGGTGAGAACTCAATCAGTTGCACGCTTTAAGAAATTAGATCAGGTTTAACAGTTAAGAGTTATATGAATCTTAATGTTCTCTGTATAATCCACTGATGGAAGGTTGAGCCAGTCATTCAAAGTATTATCCGCTTTGAGCCTCAACCGGTGCGATCAATGTCTTAGGCCCTTTAACTAGAAGAGATGTGTCGTTTATGTGATAAGTTAAGAAACTCCCTTCTAACCGATTGAGGATCTGGCCCTCTCCAACCATCCAATCAAGCTTTGCAAGTTTTTTGAGAGCAGGAGACTCTTCGACGGCTCAAATTCGATATGTTGCTGGCAATTTAAGTGTCGCATTTTATGCAGAGCACTACAGCAAAACGTTCTTTGATTGGAAGTTTGAATCGGCACTTTGGCTTCCAGTTATAATTAAGGTACTATAGTTTCTTATGGTTAGTGTACTTTTTGGTAATTGCAAAGTATAGTCAAACGGTAAATCCAGAATTCTTGACAAGTTCTTCTCATTCCGGTAGCTCCAACGAGATTTTAATCAGTCATGTACGACGAACAATAAAATAGTGCGATCTACCAAGTCATTTTCGTCCATCACACGAATCACGGAATATCACTACGGTGAAATCAAAACTCTACAAGGAATCACGCATGTGGCTTAGGCATCAGACAAGTAGGATCTCATCTCGCACCTCTTTGAAGTAATCAGTCTGTGTCAACGACAGCTACAAACGACCTTCAGTTGCAATCCGCAAATTTTTCGAAGGCATGGATGAAAATCATAGAAATCTCCCCATGTTATGCATGTAACGAAATGCAATTTTTTCCCCATATGTCATATCTTTTTATCTCAACCAAGTTCATTATCCAATCGATGTCTAGCATCGGTAAATAATCAGTACTTCATGTATTTTGCAAGACAAAGAAGATGACAAAGTTTGCTCTTCCTTATTCTCAAAACAGTACCTGCTCTGCGCCGATGCCAGATTTGCGTTTTGCTGAATCAAAATCAAAGGGCATAGATCACCCCAAGTACTAACTTCGATCAGCTGGACAATCAAAGGAAATCACATAGCCGCATCCCTTTTACCCGTTATGACGGAATATTCACTATCCTTCATAGTCCAAGAATGTCACGCCCATGTGCCTACATGCATCAAGAACTTCACATCCTTGATGGACATGCGCCTAATGATAGTATTTTACATTTCATGCTGCACAACAACAGTCCAAGATCCATATCATATCATCCAATTTGGGCACAAAATCATGGCAAATTATCTGAGAACAGTGCGGTTTTGGCACATTTCGCTCTTGTCGGGTGCCATGGCAGCTTATGTTATATAAAAGTGCATAACAGACAACCTGGCAAGATACAAAGGTATAGGGTCCCCGTGTTGCCTATTTACATCAAACATATGAAGTGGCTGTGCTATCTCAATTGGCTTGTACTTCAGACCATCCATCAGTTCAGTGCTTTTGGTACTTATTAGTTTCTGTCATCAGATCAGTGGGTAAAGGTGATGTGATTCTTTCATTTCTTCCTGGCCAAGGTCTGCTTGAACTTGACCTACCAACATGCAATTCTTTGGCGATTCAACTTGATGCCTCTACTTCAAGACTTGAAATGATATTCCATTTTTGGATTTATCTATGCAAAGTGAATAGATCTTCACAATTCACACGACTATCTCCTCAGGAAACAAATCACAAGTGGCAATACAGGCGTGTGATGCTGAGAAATCTTTATAGAATAAGAAAGAAGATTTACCCAACTTTATTTGAAACAACTCACACCCTATGTAGACAACTGCTATCGAACCAAGCACAGGTACCTAATGTGATTTTTAAGTCTTCAAGAGTGGATATTCCATGCATTTTATGCCAGACATGATGTCAACAGTAAAGACCTGCTTAACTTATTCATACTCCAGTCTGAACGATCAAGACTGTTTGTTACATTCTTTTTCCTAATTTATCATGGTCCCAGATTACAGAATCCCCATGAACAAACAAACCCCGCAGAAGGTTACAGGGAAAATATTTACTCTGTTACAGGCGACTTCTTTGACCCGATGCAGCTGGCTTGAAGCTGGCCAAGCCCGTGATTTCCCTGCCAGTGACCAAGCTGTTGATATCATAAGTGCCTTCATATGTGTAGATCGGTTCCAAATCGCAGAATGCCTGCAGGATAACGGAAACAATTTTATCCAATAGGAAAAGTCCACCGTGCATGACTGGATATTATGTCCATATCCACTAAATGTTCATGCTCCAAAGGAACTAGAAACAATTCCCATGATCATGAAATAATTAGCTCAGAACTTGGGAGTCATCCTCCCTACATAGCAACAAACTCAATTTTTGCATTGCATGGATATATTTCAAGCCATTGGCAACCACTAGGCCTCCAAATTTTACGTACTCTTGGCCTTATAATTCACTCACCAGGTGACCTAGTAGTTTCAGGTATAAGGAGAGCTGACAACTGTTAGAATAATTAAATATTAAACCACGCATTCAAATAACAGCTAACTAGAACAGCTAGTAGTGGTCCTAAAAAATTTCACATGGTATCAAAGCTAGAGGTCCTGAATTCAAATCTTTCCAGACCCCATTTGTCTCCCTAGTTAAATATGTCCACGCTTAGTACTAGGAAAAAAATGATAAGACTAAGCGTGAGGGAGAATGTAAAAGAGCAATACCCATTTCACCTTCTTATATAAGTTAAGAAGGCTGCCCTTCGTCGAAGTATGTAGAAACTTCAGAATTGTAAAGCAGACAAACCTTTGCAACCAAAAAATCAGACAAGATCCCATTGCCACCAAGCAGCTCTCTGCCCAAAGCTACTGTTTCCCGTGCCCTCGCAGTGATCCACGACTGAAGATATAAAGTTATCCACAAGCCAATTTAACTGCAGGCTGAATTTACCAGATGTATAGTACATAGCAGGAAAAAAATTAGGTTTACCTTTCCTAGACTAGCATGGCCAGGTGTCATTTTACCACTTTCATAGAGTTTGCAAAGGCGCCAACCAACAAGAAACATAGCTTGAACATTTCCCAACATCTGGACAAGTTTCTGTTGGTTTAATTGGAAAGCGGCCAGTGGTGCACCAAACTGCTTCCTCTCCTTCAAATACCTTTGAATCATTCATAAACAGTCAGGTATTTCGTTAGAATTATATTCCCTAGTATCTAAAGAAAGAAAGCCTTCATGTGGTTTGCACCTGTGACAAATGTCATATACTCCCATCGAAATTCCAATGGGCTGCCATGCAACCATAACACGTGAAACTGCAAGCACCTGTTTCACATAAGAATATGCTCATTTAGATTCTGCAACTTAAGTCTAGAGTTGAAATGGATGACCTAACAAATGAACACACCTAAACAGAAATAAGAGTACGCAAGCGTACAATACATGAAACAAGCTTAGAAGGCGTCAATATGGATGAACAAAGAGCGAAACTGTGGCATTTTCCAACATATTATTCTTCATAGAAGTAATTCTGACTCATCTTCTAGAAAAAAGTCATTGTGAGCTCACGACAAGAAAAAAACAAAACATAAGAGTTGAACATGAATACTCAACGCATGGTTCTCACATGATTAGGGAAACCACAAGATCATCATTACCATACCATGCAATCATGATCACCAGAGACACAGGACTGATCTACATCATTTACATTACATGGGAAGCAATGGATAAGGCAGAAAAAGCACCTCAAGCACTCATTTTAAATTGTGTTTACATAATCTATACAGGGAATCACAGTCCACAAACTTGTTGGAAGTTCCACTCAACTAATAATCCAATCCTGTCAATTAAGTTTATTGAACCTATAAACTGTGCTGCAAATAGCCAGTAAATGTGATTATTAAACACCAACTGCAAATTTGATGATGTATAATGTCATTAGAGTAAAAGGGCAAGGAGGTTTTTGGCGACTTTCCAGAGGCAAAGTAGGTACTGCACTGTAAAGGGAGAAAGAGAGGATAAGCGCCAGCAATGCCAGTGATATTTCTGCCTAATGGCACCTAAAGATCCACTGATTTGAAAGCACAGACAACAATGTAATGTAGCTATATTGACGCAAAGGAAGCTCCACCTTCAAGCTGACTTGAAAGCACATCATGCTGAATATGTTGGACCGACAAATGAAAGCAGGAGGAAATGACAACCTTATACCTTGTTCGTATCCTGGAATGAATTGACACCGGGCAACCTATCACTATCAGGGACAAAGACTTTCTTCAGGATAATATCTCCATTCTGGACAATGCGCAGGCCAATTTTATTTTCCATTTTTCTAGCTGTTAATCCAGGAGCATTTTTCTTTACTATATATCTGCAACATAAACAACCTTCTGTAAATGTCCACATCTGCAGACCATGTATGCTGATAAAAATCCATTGAAAGAGTATCATATGGAGATCTGGAGGATGAGAACAGACCACTAACTATTGAAATGAGATCCTAGTACTTATCCTGTCAATAGATTCATTAATCCCTTGATCCCAGCTGAATTGATCCTGAGCGATCAAGATGGAAAATTCTGCTGTGACATTCTTACCTATTACTAAGATAAAAATCAATGTGCCTTCCACCGCCCTTTGTTTTTGTGGTGGAAGAGAAAGAAAGAGAGAAGGGGCAGGGCAGTTGGTGTCATTTGGGTTTACATGATCTAAAATGCTCAACCAATAGGTATATATCTGCATTGAGCACTTCACATATGACATCCTAAATGCAAACTCATTTAGCATACCCATTTATTTGATTGGTTGAAGTATTTCTAGCAAAAATGATCAGCACGTCCGCAAAGGTACTATTTCCAATCCAGCGCTTTTGGCCTTCAAGAATCCAACCCCCTTCAACCTGCGAGAGAGCCACAAGAAGTAAAAAAAAAAAAAAAAGTACTTCAAATATCATAAGGTTCTTTGTTTATTATATAATTACTTATTAATAGACTTGTTCTCTCTTGATTGGTCATGTTTTAGATATTGGAAGTATACTGGGTGAAAACCATACCTTTGTAGCTGATGTTTTCAAAGCACTTGCATCACTTCCATAATCCGGTTCTGTCAAAGCCTAAGGATAAGAAAAGAACAACCAAACAGCTAGACTTCAGGAGAAAAAAGTTTCAAATGTAATGATGAGAAACGCTTCAGAACTAAGAGCAAGTCTACTTACCCAGCAAGCCACAGTGTCAAATTTCGCCAAAGAAGGTAGGTATTTCTGCTTCTGTTCCTCAGAACCACATAATGCTACTCTTGATAGTCAAGTCAAGAAGGATTAGCATTAAAACCTTGTAATAAACCCCCTCAAAGGGAATTGAAAGAAGGATATAGAAGACAAAGTCCTTACCGATAGTGAGCATTGCCAAAGAAGAGTGAACCAAAATAAATGTAGAACAGCTCGCATCCACCCTAGCAACTTCAGCAGTAGAAATAGCACTTCCAGTAATGGAGAGACCAGGGCAACCATAACCCTAATTGGCCAAAACGAGTTAAGCATCAGTCCAGATAAAACAATATCAAGCAGCAATGGGACAGATTTTTTCAGGGTTCATTGAATTATGGTGAATGACATAATTAGCAGCAGCTAAACATTCGATCTGAGTGAACTGCATACGTCATATATATAAATTGACCAAGATGTGTCACGAAGCAAATGAAGTCGACGATCATGCAATACAAGATACTTGTCATTATACACCCAAATCTACATGGCCAGATGCTTTCTACAAGTATCATAGTTATTATGAGATATAATAAGAAACAGAATACAGAATCTTTTTAACAAGAATTTTCATGATTGCGCAAAACTTGCAGGGTCAGATATATTGACAAAGCAGAAAAGTACCGTTATAGTGCCACCAGCAATACGCAGGGCGCCAAGCTTTGGAATAATATGAAACGGGAATTCCGCCTTCTCCCAATACTGAAGGTGGAAAAGTCAGTATGAAACTTGTCCAAACAAAGTATAAGAAATCAGACAACCTCAAGTATCAAGTGTTGGTGACAATAGTTATATTATGGCATGACGAGGCACCACAACCACATTCTAGATGCAAATAGCAATATTCAGGACCATACCTTTGCCATGATTGGAGCAACTTCCTTTTCCATACATTCTCTAACTTTCTTCCGGACAGCTTGTTCCTCAGGAGTCAATAAGTCATTGAAGTGATAATAATCTGACGCTGAAGCACATAAATGTGAAAGAAGAAACATAAGGGAAAGAAGTATTTCTTGCATGGCCAGGAGTGAGTCTAGCAGCATGTATAGAATTTACTCCAGGATCTTAACTAATCTATGCTTTGAACTACACAACAGATTAGCAAAACAAAAATCTACCCAATAGAGCAGCAAAACAAAAATCTTTCTTACTGCAAGGAGGGAAAACAGAAGCCGGGGTTGCTTGAGGAAATCCAACCGAAACATCCAATCCTGGTAAACCGAAATAAGAACTCCTCGCATTGTTCTCCTGATCATCTGAAAGGATGACATCAAATCACATTCATCAAATTCAAACTGATCCAAGCTATCCATACGTATGATTCGCATAATGGATACTGCGGACGTCAACATCCACATAAAAGGAAGCGTCCAAACGATTCGCAACTCAGAATAATCGGAGCTCAATCCATCGGACGCCACAAGACTTGTCAGAAATTTCCCGTTCTCATCAATCCAATCAACACAAAATCTCTGCCTCATTTTAATCGACCCCAACACACTCAAACCAAGATAAAGAGAGAGAAAGAGAGGGGATTTAATCAACAACCCAGATACTTCTTTTCCACCAAACGGATCTCGCACTCCCACAAACCAAAAGAGCCTCGAAAATCTCAGCCACCCGAGAAGTAAAACTCTAAAATTAATCGAACCCAACAGAGCTCTGACCCTGCAAAGCACTGGACCGAGCTGAAAATGAGCCAACACCAACCTGGTTTCGCAGACGCACGCACGGTCATGGTGAGGCAGAGTCAAGACAACGGATCGACAAGAACTGAGGCAGAGAGAGAGAGAGAGAAACGAAACCGTTCTCGCTTTTGCTTCGACAGGCAACGGGAGTTTTATCTGATGGAGATGGCGATAACGATGACGACGACCTGGAGGTTGCTGCGCACAGAGAGAGAGAGAGAGAGAGAGAGAGGAGACGGAGAGGCTATGGCACGCAGATTTAGGCGGGTTAGGGGAGATCATATGATTGAATAGTCAATCATTCACAGGATAAACTCCCAAGTCTACAAGTAATAATTCATATATGCAGGTGGGACCGAGGGATTCGCGTTCACGTGTAATATTTCAGTCGAATCGCGTCATTAAAGATTATTCTTTTCTTTGGCCAGGTATCACAAAATAACTCAAAATACGTAGATACTTCAGTATTTTTTTAATCCTAACTTTGCCTATACCATCGGAAAACTTGTGTACGCTTGAATGATACGCTTCCATCTAAGTTATACGTGCAAGTTCGAGAATTTTCTATGAAGTAAAGATTAATTTAGGATATATGTGTCATAATAATTAAATTTAGGATTTTTAAAGATACAAAAAGTATTAGTCTCCCTCAAGGTCTAGGGGTCCGGCCCTTTAGTACTGTCCAGACACAGGGGCTACGTGGTGGAGTCTTTGGTTACAAAAAAAAAGTTCGAGTATTTATTTTGTAATGTGCATATTTCGAGATTTTTTACTGTATGCATCCATTTTTTTGTAATAGTAACTAATTTGCTGGATATGGACAAAAGTTGCAGCACAGCCATACCTCTTATAGCAAAGCGGTACCAAACATTACTGTATCCTAACTCACTTTCCATGATCAAGATGGTACATCCGAAATGCCTTAGCCGTTTTTGTGAATCTAGCTTTAATGATTTTCTCGACTTGACATCGTGTTAAAGAGAGTAGTTGGACCTGGACCAGATCCATAATATTGCCTGATCATATTTTTATATTTCATTACCGAGAGCATACCAATCATCAAATTCGGCAGTGATATTGCCAAATATGTGGATTGGGATTGGCACAAGATAATGATTGATCGAGGATCAATAAAAATTCGAGCGATGGACGAATTTGAACAAGCGATGAGTGGCTGGAGATTTGATTGAAACTTTATTTACAAAAGTTGGAGAAAGTGCGACAAATATGATCAGAACATATTTGAATGAATAGGGAGAAATTTAAGGAAATGAGGTAGTGAGATACCAAGAAGTATTAGTCGATGATACCAAGAAGTCCGCTAATGCCGATGGAGGTCCACCGCTGCAGGAATTGTCACTGTGGAGCATTAGAACCCTTTGGGATTTTGCTGTAGCTGACTTGGCTAGGCAGGGAGGTCTCGGCTTGGTGTCGCATGAAGCCTGGTGGGAACGGTTTTTATGGACCCACTCGAGAATCGGCTAAGTCGAATGGATCCATGGAACCAATGAGTGATTCTCAATTTTAATTTTTCGAAATCGATTTTTAATGCGCGTTTCTCGATTTTAGGGTGAGAAGTGCTCACCTGAATCTTGCTCTCCCCTAGTGTTGTCTAGAAATTCGAGTTCGAATGAGGGTTGCACCGAGATCACCTTTTTCGTCACCAATGTCACCACCTTTGCTGAATTGCCTACAAGCGGGAGATTAGAATTCCTGCTTAAGGTTTCCCGTATAATTACTCTCCTCGGCACTTTAGAATCGATTGAGAATCCTCGAGGCAAGAAAATGAACAAAAACTTATCATGAACCTACCTCTTCTTGTCGGATCTATTTTCATAAACCAAATTTGTTCTTTCATGCCTATTGATTCAATCAATAATTGACTTTTTTCAAGCGACCTTATATATAGGAGCTTTTCCTATGTTAAGTTACATCAAACATATGACTAGATTTTCTATAATTTAGATGATATTAATAGGATTTCTAATTCTATATTATCTTGTTCAATAACAGTCTATATGTTTTTCTTTTCAATGTTATTATGTGTTTCTGGCGAGCCTTCTTAACCTAAATGATTAGCAATTTCTTTTCCTAAGAGCACATTTTTTTATTGAAAAATTTCTAATTGAGGACCCAAAGTTCTATCAATTTCCAATCATGCACTATAATGGCTGCATAATTTATAATTAACTATATTTTCGAGTTAAATTTTAACACTTTTAGTGCATTTAGAAGAAGAAGAAGAAGAAGAAAATTCTATGCAAAGACAAAAAGGAGTTGTTCCAGGTGCGTCCAATCCGACAAGGGCGTTTCCTCGAAACGACCATAAGCCCCGAGCAAGAACAAAAGCGTCCCCCATCTCAGGATCCATATCAAATCTGGAAACGCAAGAACCTTCGAAACCTTCCGATTGGCAATCGCTGCGCGGCTCGCCATGTTCGCGAAGCGACTGTTCGAGAAAGCGATCCACGGCCCTCCCCAGGTCTTTTCTCCGCTACCCTTTTCCTTCTTTTGTCGTCTTCTTGTTTCGTTCCGTGCATTCCACTTTCGTCGCAGCTTTTCCCGCTACGGGTTGATCGGAATCTTTGTCGTCGCTTCGAGATGACGTCGCTGGTCTTTTTCGGAGTTATTCACGTACTAGCGAAGAGTGATGACTCGCCGCGTTAAAAGTAGATCATTTATGTAAAAGCATTTCCGTTGGTCTTTCTAACGAGGCATCGGAGTTTGGACGAGCTCCGAGCTTATGACGCGAGCGATGCTCACCCGTTTTGTCAATTTCCAACGTGCCCTTTTAGCCGGATTTTGCAATGCGAAAGGAGGGGCAAGCGTTAATTTGCTTATGGGCTCACCTGCTTTTTATATTTACGTGGTCTCTCGCCACCTACTAATATGAGGACTGATTTGTACATTTCCTATGCCGGTTTAGTGATTAGAGACGTTTTGCGCGTGACTGGTAGCTCGAGATGCGCGATCATGCTCCTTTGTGGTTGCTGGATTTCGTTGTGGTGTTAAAAGTCTCGCTTTTGGGTGCTTGTTTCATGTTCCTGCTCTTTTTATAATTCTTGTTTGGCGATTCTTTTACTGCGTGATGACTTGATTAATGGAAGAGAATACTAATGCAGGGTGATGCACAGCATGGCAATTCAGCATGGAAGGATTTGGATTTGCGTGTTTATGTCCATTATGGGGTCCCATCCACAGCTTCAATTCTTGCTTTTGACCCCATTCAGCGCCTTTTGGCGGTCGGTACCCTGTAAGTTGAAATGCTCTCGTTTTCTCTTGAGGGAAGTCTTGGAAGAATTGATAATCTCATACATCTTCTGGACTACGCAACTGAACATGCAGTTTTGAACTTTTCTACGTTCATACATTTGTTGCAGAGATGGCAGGATCAAAGTGATTGGTGGTGATGGCATCGAAGGACTTTTCATATCTCCTAGACAACTTCCTGTCAAACACTTAGAGGTTTGTCCGCTTCTCATGAAATGTAGATGATCGTTGCTGCTTGTCATGCTCTTGTTATATATTTGAAGAGGGAATGGCACATGTCGATGAACCTCTCAAGAAGTTTTCTATTCTAATATTTAGTTTTTCACCTTATTAAATGAAAGGGTGAATGTGCGATCTCTTTTAAGCAAAAATTGATAGGAGTATACAAGTTAACAGACTGTTGACACTCAGGGTACTTCTTTGCTTGACGATGTAACCAGCAACATGCATGAGTGAAATAGTAAAAAGTTACGGAGTCCGATAGCACTTGGCATCAATTGAATTGGCTTCTCTGAAGGATACAGTTTCTATCTCCATTGACGAGTTTACCATGAGCAGTCTCTTCAAGCTACAGCTAGAATAGAACTGGAAAATCTACATGATGTGCGTTTGAGAATGTGAGTACTTGTAGATGTAGAGCTCTGATGTCTAATCACTTAAAATGTCTTGGTTCTGCACTCTTGTTATCCAATTTATTCCTTACTTTTAGTACAGATGAAAGATAGTTTCCATGCTGTTAGGAGGGAGCGATTTCCATTCAACAATATTGTGTAATATCAATGGGAGAAAGATTCCGACTGCTTTTATCCTGAAGAAACATAGCTTTTACATGTCATTTTGGTTCATTTATTTATATATTATATATTTTTTGGAGGGGGGGAGGTTGTCGAGGGAGAGGAGAGAGAGAGATTGTCTGATGAGGTTTTGATACATGAGGGATGACTATGGATATAGCATCTCTTTAACTTTATTCTTTATAAAATTGTTATTTTTTAAGAACTATTTCTGCCCTTTGCGGCATGAAATTATTTCAAGCGCAAATCAGGGTATCAATTTGTTCCAGTCTTGAATTTCAGATGTGTATTTTACTATCCTTGTAGCTGCGGATATATGTGGTTGCTGCCTTCCATTCTTGTTCTTTTGTTTTGCATTTCTCAGGTGTTGCTTATGGCATCTTTTCATACAAGCTGCCACGTCATAGCTTTCTTTGTTCAGTAGTGAACATGTCAAATGATATGTTCTTTTCAGATTATATAATCTTGTTTGGATGCTTTAGCTTGAAGTAAGTATCTTTTTGGTTGTAACTTTAACTTACACTTAGATAAATTGATATCTCTTGTTTTGCAGCATCATGATTACAGTGGTG
Organism: Melaleuca alternifolia; assembly: GCA_019926035.1. Classification (NCBI taxonomy): domain Eukaryota; kingdom Viridiplantae; phylum Streptophyta; class Magnoliopsida; order Myrtales; family Myrtaceae; genus Melaleuca; species Melaleuca alternifolia. Next base: position 879,864 of record JAGKPW010002372.1, on the reverse strand, counting down.
GTCTTGTATTGTGTGCTTTGTCTGCTAGGTTGATGGAAGTATAGCTTTTTTGGGGCTGCATGTGCTTGTGTAGTGCTTATGTAGCCTCTTGAAATTTCCTTTGCTGAGGGCTAATTGTTAACCTCTTTTCTGACAGTTCCTGAGGAACCAGGGAATCTTAGTCAGTATCTCGAATGACAACTACATTCAGGCATGAACCAACAGGGGCTTAGGCTTCATCTGTGGGATTTCTGATTTAGGATAAATGAAGTATGATTGAGCAAACAAATTTCGTTATATTGTTTGCCATTCCTTATAGGTGTGGAATCTGGAGAGCAGAAGCCTAGCTTCCTCTTTACAATGGGAATCAAACATTACGGCTTTTTCTGTGATCGCAGGCTCCAACTTCATGTACAATCTGTTCCTTATATCATTCCAACTGATTTGCAAGTCAATGAGTTGTAAAGGCTTGAAGTAACTGCTACTTTATCAACGTGCAGTTATATTGGTGATGAGCATGGTTTGCTTTCTGTACTTAAGTGTGATGCTGAAAGTGGAGAACTTCGCCAGTTGCCCTATAACATTCCTGCAACTTCTATAAGCAGTAACCCCTCCTTCCTTTTCTGAATGGTCAGTCTGTTGCAGTATTTTTATAATTGATGAGTACTTCTAAATTTGCTGAGCTACTGATTTAGAACTCTATGAAGTCAAACAACATTGTTAAATGGTGTCTTAAGTAAACTCATGACAAAGCTGACGATGATTAGCGGTATCTGCTGATGGCTTCATTCTCATGCCATTGGCCTACCCCACCTAGGAATGATTTTTTTTCTTTTTGGGAGGCTGCTACAGATAGGATTTTGCAAATTGGTTTTTCTCTCATGCACGTGGTCATGGTTTTCCTTTTAATTATGAGGTAGTTTGTTTCTGGCATTCTTGTAGCTTAAAAAATTGAACAATGTCTCAGAGTCACAGAAAACTCTTAGGAAACACATGCCTGGAGTAATACATCTACAGTCAGAAGAATATTTTGTGGTTCTCCTGTCATGTCTCTAAAGACTATCTTACATCTTATGCAACATCACGTGTTGACAACCAGTTTCCTTATTCCTTTTGTAGGCACCTTAAGAATTAGTTCCACTACTTACCTTATAAAGGACTTTGAATAGGTTGAATTTTAGGTTGATAATGCGTTATATGCTGTCCTTCTTCTGAAGAAATTGAAAATTCCTCAAACTCTGTCTGAAAGTCATGTATCCCTTGTACTAAATCAGTTAGGTGGTTAAAATGCTATTTATCAATATGAGTACTGTATGTAACCAGAGACGTATGAAATATAAGACGTGGACATAACCTCATCAGAGTCCAGCTGGATGACAAACAGGAGTAACAGACATAATGACAATAAAAAGGAGTGCCAAGGTTCGAATCCTTGACCCAAAGCTTTCACACCATTTGAATTAACTGTTCTCCTAAAAGCTTAAGCTGTTAGGGTTGTCGACAATAAATATCAAGCATATTTACCAGATTGACAACTGGAGTGGAACTGTTTCCCTATGATTCTAGAGCATATTCAAAGAGTACAACTGATGTTAAAAGGATTGATATGTGCCTGATTACCACAATTACCTGTGTTGTCAACTTCCTTGTATTCATAGATTTATCATAATGTGGTTTGTGGTCAGAAAGTGAATTAATTCCTTTATTCTCTTTGCAGAAATTTAGGAGTCTCATTTCCGGATGATCATCATCCAGTTGTTGGAGTTCTCCAACAACCATGTCTATCGGGGGATAGGTAAGATCAATGAATTTTAGTCATCAAGAATTTTCTTCATTTATTATATCACTCTGTATTTGAGGTTTTGTGGTTATTATTTTTTTGCTGATCTAATCATCTTTTTGAGACAATCTTGTTCTTAATTTAAGTTTACTGATTTGGTCATAGCTTTAGATTGCAGATAGGAGGCATATTGTGCTTGCTGTCATCTTAAGAACGTGTATTTTGCCAGTTTGACAATTTTCAGGTTGAAGTGTGCACTAGCAAATGCAGTAGTCATCCCTTTACACACTTTATACTCCTTGAAGATGTATGCTGAAGGCATGATCCAATTTCTGCCTTCGTGGAATTCAATTCTGTCGGAATGAATTAGATGGATCCATTCTGTTATCTTTCTGGAACATTTTGTTCACATCACCTCTTCTGAATTCAATCATCAAATTCATGAATAAATAATGTGATCATCCTAACAATATGGACCATATTTTTCTCAAACCGATTTGTTGGATTTCGAATTAGTGTGGAGTAAAATTTGTCTTCTAAAACGCTCTACCTATAGCTCAAACAAGAGGTACAATTATACTACTGTACTTAATGCTATGTTGGATGATTTATTCTCATTCTACTTTTATGTCCTTAAACATAAGTCACAGGTTACTCTTGGCGCCCTGTTCATGTGCATAAACTAGAAGAATCTGAATTTTTATCCGCCCTTGTGTGAATTTGCATGGTTAAGACCTCATCATTTATAACTATATGGACAATTATGTGAGGGATTTTGACTCATGTCGTCTTCTGCATTAGAATTGAGATTTATTGTTTGGTTTTTTCTTTTTGCAGAGTACTTATTGCATATGAGGGTGGGCTGCTTATTCTTTGGGATCTTTCCGAAGGTCAGATTCTTTTCACTAGAGGGGGTAATGATCTCCACTTGAAAGATGGATTTGCTAGTTCTCCAGTCAAAGAGGATAGTCGTTTAGATGATACATCTGAATGCTATCTCGGGGAGAAAGAAATCAGTGCTCTATGTTGGGCATCTTGTGATGGGTCCATTGCTGCTGTGGGGTACATAGATGGAGATATTTTGTTCTGGAAAACATCCGCTTCTGTCAAAAAAGCCCCGGGGGCCAATTTGCCATCAAGTGATGTTGTTAGGCTGCGATTGTCATCTGAGGAGAGGAGACTCCCTGTCATTGTCTTGCAGTGGTTTCCAACCAAGAAATCTCACAACTATAATGGCCTTCTCTTCGCCTATGGTGGTGATCAGATAGGGGCCGAAGAAGTTTTGACAGTACGACATAACTTATTATAGCTCATTTCGCTATTAGTTCTTATTTCATGTTCACTTAATAAAGTTAAAATAGGACATTCATGGACATGTTGATGTGCTTTAGATGGATCAAAATTGAAAGCAACTTACTGTATTATCAGAATAATGAGTGGAGTAGGAAACTTTTAGTTATTTGACAATTTGTTGACTGGATATGTTTGGTTTGTCCTATAACTGACCAGCTATGATTATCATATTTCCTAGATTAGCTTTAATCAGGTGATGGATTAATGCAGCTGCTTGTATGAACCCTTAAATCTTATCTGTGAGATTTTGTGGGACTATTGCCAACTGTTCTAAAAGTTTAAGCTATTAGATGAAGGTGTGGATTAATATTTAATTATTCTAACACTCCTCCTTATGCTTAGTCTGGTCTTTTCACCTAGTACTAAGCGTGAGGCAAATTTGGACCCAAAAAAATTTGAACTCAGGATCTTATACTCTGATACCATGTTATACCTTGTGGGACTACTGCCAATCATTCTAAAAGTTTAAGCTGTTAGATGAAGGCATTGATTATTATTTAATTACTCTTAACACTATCAGCGTGGATTATGCTCTCACATATTCATCAACTGCTTCAGGTTTTAAACCTTGAATGGTCATCGGGGGCAGAAACTCTGAGATGTACTGGTCGTGTTGATTTCACCTTAGCTGGCTCTTTTGCGGATATGATTTTGTTACCAAGTGTTGGAGCAGGGGGTAATCTTGGTGCTGATCTTCTTTTATTGACCAATCCTGGGCAACTGCATTTTTATGATGACTCCTACCTTTCTACTTTTATGTCTCAACATGAGAGAAAACCATCTGTTTCTGCTTTAGAGTTTCCTGTAGCAATACCATTGAGAAATCCATTGCTGACTTCTGTAAGACTTTATAAGTTACCAGAATGCTCATCAAGAGACCTCTCAAAGGTTGGATTCCTGCATATCTCTGCCTTTGCTAACTTAATTGTTCTACTAAATGTTCTTTGTAACTGTTGTTTGTCCTTTTTGTATTTATACAGATAAGTTCAGGTGCCAGACCAGCAGCTTCCATACATGTTGGATCAGAGTGGCCCTTGACTGGAGGTGTGCCCTGTCAATTATCAAGTACTGAAGAGAGTGGAATTGGCAGAGTATACATAGGTGGATATCAAGATGGATCTGTGAGGATATGGGATGCGACACACCCTATCTTGCGTCCTACTTTTACTTTGCAAGGACAGGTTATTATTCCTATTCATATCCTCCATAATCTTATTCTAAAATTACTGCAAATATGCGTCTTTTAAATGAAAGCTTTGAATTGGCAGGTGCAAGGTATTCGAGTGGCTGGTTTAACTGCATCAGTTTCATCTTTGGACTTGTGTGTTTTCACACTGAATTTGGCTGTTGGCAACAAAAGTGGCTTGGTTAGAAAAGCATTTTTTTCTGAAAGTTCTTCTCTATTAGATTGTATTAAATGCATAATGCCTTACCCCCTTATTTGTTTGTCCAGGTGCTCATATATAATCTGAAGAGCAGGACAACCGATAAGAACTTTCACTTCATAACAGACTCTAAACATGAAGGTGATTTCAATATCAAGATATATTACAAACACCATTATTGAGAAAACCAATTTCTGATTGCAAACAGCACGTGCACAGTTGTTATCTTCGGAGTGAGATGTAACTAGCAGAAATTCAATTGAAAACATGGACAGTGCTTAGTACCAAAATGGAGGTATCCCTCATTTGCTTGCAGGATAAATAATATTCATCCTTTGGGTGTCAGCCATCATTTTATGATAACCCTTAAAGTTTTCCTTAACGCTGCGATAATATAATTTATCCTGGGAAGAATGGGTGCAAATTGATGTTTTTTTTTTTTCTGAGAGAGAATCCAAAATGTGAGCTGTCGCTTGTTGGAGTAATTGTAGGAATTGGAACCTGAGTGTCTGAGTGAAGCTGCAATCCCACTATCCTCCTCCGGATAGATTTCTCCTCAAGATTCTGAATGCTGCTTGCAGGAATTTTGTAGGATTTGACATGATCTTTGCAAGCATTTGAAGCGATGTTGGTTATTATTGCATTGCTATTGGAAATGCGTAAATAACAACTTCTTCGAGATTTGACAAAAGTGGCTTGTTTGCAATCTAGGTTGAATTTCTAGTTGCAGTAATGGCATGTTGTGCTTGGCAGTATGCAAGACATAATTGTTCAAATGAGCTGAAGATAATTGTTGTAGTCAGATGAGCTTATATTGGCTAGTGAATTCACTGGATTTTTCTGGTTTAGACTCTGGACATTCTGAGCATTTCTTTTTTATGGCATCTTTCCTGCAAGAGTTCCTTGTATCTGCTGGACCATTTCCTTGTGTGATAATGTAGGATTTTCTGGACCTCTACATTTTTCTAGCCTAATTCTGTTCAAACTTGCCAGTGCACCCTTTGCTTTCAGAAGAGGCATGCCAGTGTAAAGCTGTTTTTTCTCTTTTCAACTCTCCAGTTCAAGTACTACAGTTTGTGAATCACGCAACCAAACTTGCTGTTGGATTTCAGTCTGGTCAAGTGAGGATCATACTGCTTAATTATTTGAGTATACCTTTTCTGCTTGATTTTCATTTCCTTGAGAAAGCTGATTTTATGTTTCTCTTTCAGGTTGCAGTGCTTGACATGGGTACTGTATCAGTTTTGTTCTGCTCAGACTGTTCATGTGGCTCTCTCTCACCTGTCCTTTCCATTTACTGGAGATCATACAGTAACATCAATAATATGCTGAAGAGCCTAAAGATTGCAGAAGTGAATATGCCAACCGATCCTATAGATGAGCTTGTATTTGTATTGACTGAGGATGCAAAGATTCTTATTATGGATGGTGGCATGGGTAACTGGATCAGTTCTCGTCCACTGCCCTTGAAAAAGAAATCTACTCCCATTGCCATGTATGTTATAGGCAAGTGAAATAATTTGTTTAGTGAGAAATAATATACATTAAGTTCAATGGGAAGTGCTGAAGACATAATTTTTTTCAGATGACAACATTTCAAGCACTTCAGAGGAGTCGGCTAATGATACTTCATCCAGAAAAGATGCTACTACTGAAGGCAAAGCTGCAAAAGATGTACATGAGACTTCACACCTTAAATCTTCAAAAGATGCATGTTCTGCAGGGAGATTGGAGGATTCACTTTTACTGCTATGCTACGAAGATTCCTTGTGCCTCTATTCGACAAAATCTGTGATTCAGGTCTCTTTCTATTTGTTTACTCCAGTCATTTGTCATTCTTATGTTTGAAGCAATCTAATTGTTGAACTCACATAGGGAAATCATAAAACTAGTCGCAAAGTGAAACATGCAAAGCCTTGCTGTTGGACTTCAACTTTAAGGAAAGATGGGAAAGTTAGTGGGCTGGTTGTGCTGTACCAGACTGGAGACCTTGAAATAAGGTAATTATGATCTTCAGGCTTATGATCATATTTGAAATCTAGACAAAACCACCTAACTATCCCTTGGTTCTGGCTTTTGGGCTTGGTTTTTGCTTTCTGGTAAATATGTTTTCTTCACTCACTGATAGAGCATTCCTCACTATTCTGATTGTCAATTTGACAGATCGTTGCCTGATTTAGCTTTGGCGAATGTGAGCTCTTTAGGGGCAATTCTTAGGTGGAGTTTCAAGGCAAACGTGGACAAGATGATGGCTTCTGACGGTTCAAAGATTGCCTTGGTATTACATAAATGATAGACAATAAATCTAATTATTAGAAAGAAGTTCTAGCATGCCATCTATCAATTGGTTTCCCTTCATATCAATAAAACTGGTGCAATGGTATCTGTTCCATCACGATTTTCCATCTGCTAGGATGTACGATAGAACATCATTCGAAGCATTTTGTCAACTTTCCTTTGCAATCTGCAAGTTTTTGGTTTGTTCGAGGAATCACTTGTTGTAATAATCTATGACAGGCAAATGGGTGTGAATTGGCTCTAATCTCTCTTGAAGATGGTGAAGATGATCTCAGGTATTCTCCGCTACTTTGATGAAAACTTAAGTAATTAATTGATTTTTTCTAATTGTTGTGAAAGTGCAAATTTTATCAACTAATATAAGATCATTTTGTAGGGCCTTGGGAGCTTTGCCTCGTCTCCACGATCATGTTCTTGCTGCTGCTGCAGATGCTGCACTCACTTTCTCTAGTCAGAAAAAAAAACAGGTCATGTTTCTTTTGGCATCCTAGTTAAAAATCTCCAGGATTTTGTATGTTTATATAATTCTTGTCAATTTAGGCTTCTGCACCAGGAATTCTGAGGGGCATTGTGAAAGGATTTAAAATGCAAGAAGCAGCAAACAAAGGGAAACACACTGCGACTTCAAAATCTGGTGTTACTCATTTAGAGGATGTATTCTCGAAATCTCCATTTGCAGACCGGTTACCTACCCTTAGAAATAATCAGGAAATTGTGGATTCATCTTCTAGCGCAAATAATCAGGAGGTGGAGCTTAGCATAGGTTACGTCCATCTCTGCAACCACATCCTCTTTATTTATTTATTTTAACTTTGACTATATGCTAAGTTTCAGGTTCTTGTTTGCACAGATGACATTGAAATTGATGATCCTCCAGCAATGATGTCTGCTTCAGTCTATGAAACCCAAAATGAAGAGAAAAGTAATTTTCCATTTCACTACATGATTTACATGATGATATATTTGACTTTTATGATGTGATGGATCAGATTACCATTTTCTTCTGTGAAAGGGACGGAAAGGGAGAAGTTATTCGAAGGTGCAACAGATGTCATGGAACCTAGACTCAGGACCCCTGAAGAAATAATTGCCAAATATCGGAAAAAGGCAAGCAAAATGAATGCCAGATTCTCTCACTCTCAGAGGCAGACGCATTCTTTATAACTGTCAGTGAACTGGTATTAAACTTTGTCGTAAATGATTTCAGGATCCCGCCGTAGTGGCTGAACAGGCAAAAAACAAGCTTCTTGAAAGGCAGGCAAAACTGGAGGTAGTGCAATGTTATGTCTTTCCATAGATGTCGCCGGAATGGCAAGGACATTGGTCATTTTTATCTTGGTGAAAGTTATGATAAAAAGAAAATTACTCGATTTCAGATGAGAACATAACTTCAAGTTGAACATGAATAAGGTGACTGCAGAAGTCTCTTACCAAATACACAAAGACATGCAATGAGGCAGCTATAGAAATCTGGAAACTGCTTGTCATGCTCTCTATAAAGACGAGCTGAGTGCATTTATTATCTATCATTAGTGTACATGTTTATTGCGAGTGCTGTCGGGGACATAAATATGTAAACAATTACTCGCAAAGCAAGCATAACTCAAATTCTAACTGGAATGGTGCAGGCTTGGCTTAATCATATATTCAATGAACAAAATACATTGGGGAAATCATTGTGCCAAAATATACCACTAGTCATTTGCTTTAGTGTTGAATGTACACAAAATGTAGTATAACTGAAGAAAATGGAGATGTCCATAATGTTTTGTTTGTTGTGGCTGTTTGCTTAATTTTCTTGATGTGTATCAGTTGTGTTGAAGACTCTGTTTTCGTGTTCTGATGAAGTTTGTTGTTTTGCTTCTGTCAGAGAATCAACCAGCGCACTGCAGAACTGCAAAGTGGAGCTGAAGATTTTGCTTCACTAGCCGATGAGCTTGTCAAGGTCATGGAACGTCGAAAATGGTGGCATATATGAGCAAAAGATACTGTTACTTCACTATGCATCCAGCCATGGGTGGCTATCTTATTCAAATACATGGGTGGCCATCAATCCAATTAGTGTGCAGATGGCATCAACTGTGAAAGTGGAGCTTGTCAGTTAACAGGTGCCAAAAGGTAGATGCCACTATTCTCTCCTGAAGTTTCGAATTTTCTTTCCCGTAAAGCAATCAATAGTCATGGACTGTCCTTTTTACTTGATAAGATAGTTGATAGAAAATTGTCATTTTGCCGATTTTTGACAGAAGTACAGAGCAATAATATCAAGAATATGAATTATGTTATGCAAGTCAATACCAATTGATGGTTCCTAGATCATCAGTTATTCCTTGCTAGTAACAAGTTGACTTTCATCAGTATAATCATTCAAACAAAACTTACTGGAGTGTGGATTATCTTTTCGCTTCCAGGCTGAAGCACTAGACAATCATCGGTTCTCTGGGTTGGAAAGGAGTATAAGATCCTTAGTTTGTGCTTTTATTGTCCAACAGAGTAGCAAGAAGAGCATTTTCTGTTTTGCAAATCGGGTTCCATTGTGCAGACACAAAGGCATGGCCGTCCAATGATGACCCATCAACACCAGAAAATTTGTTGGAAACATAGATAGTGCTTTAAGATCTTACGCATATGGAATATTTCGTTCAGATCTCACGTATGGACACGGCCAATTACAGTTTATAGTATGTGGAATACATCTTTTAGTGGAGTCAGCGGGCGTGAGTGAGTTCCACCAGCGGAAGCTTTGTTATCCCTCGCGATTAGGTTCCATTTGCGCAAGCTATGATATCGAACCAAGTTTTGGATTTGCATGCCTACATCTGATGTTTCGATACGGTTTTTGTTAGTCTTATTCCCCGTTCTCGGACTACTCTTGCCTGGGTTAGGGCAGGTAAAAACACTTAGAAGGCCATTATGTTGTCCTAGTTTTACGGAGCAGGGAGTGTCAAATGAATTGACGCCACATCACTTGTATGCGATATTTACTTTGATGTTATATACATGACTTGTCGATGATTACTCTATGAGTAGGTCGCGCACTAGGAAGGAAAATGACCGAAGAGCGATGTAGCTATGATGAGAAAATTCTTTAAAAAGAAAAGAAAAGAAAAAAACATAGTGTGTGTGTGCTTGGAAATGTAGGTCGGGCTTCAAGTGCTCGAACACAATTATTGCATTTTGTTGTTGGTGGATATGGCTGCAATCATGGCAAATGTTGATTTTGCTGGTGTAACACTATAAAAGTAGTCTGATAGGAGGACAGGAAGATGATGGACATGAAATCGGCAGTTATGGTCGTTGCGTGCATGTCTCATTTCCATCCAAAAACTTGCGTTGCTTTGCTCTGGTGAAAAATCACACGAATTACTCATCCTCATGCACCGCGACGGCGATGACAACGGCTTCACGGTTTCTCTCTGCTAACTTTGGAATTCTTTGCTCGCTAAGCTATTCAATTATCACATAACTCTTCGCATGGCCGACTCGAAAATGCCCTGAAAAGACATTCGCTAGGGGACCTTACTGGTAAGGATAAATGTCAATCCTACTAAAACTGTTGTTTGTTGCTCAGGGGTCATCCCATTTTCATGTTGCGTCAGTGGATTGTGGTTAGCAATGATTATGCGTGGAGCATGACAGCTGAGAAAAGGCATCATCAGATTCATCAAGGAGAGAGCTATCTTTCTCCAAGAAAATTTGGATCTTGAAATGTTATTTAGGTTCATATAACCAATCATTGCTGTCATTAAGTGTGGCAGGCATAGGTCACTAGTGGGCATAATCTCTTGTTAATATATGTAAAGTAGGATCTTTAGACAAGACCCTTTGTGGATATAACTCATGGACATATGCTCTTGTCTAGGAAAAGTGTCCAAAAACATCTAAACTTATCGTATTTTTATCAATTTAGTCATAAATTTTTTTACGTTTTGCCAATTATGTCAATCCATTCAATTTTACTTGAAAATTATCAATGTGGACGTTTATCTTTTTCTGTGATATAACCAACGTTGACATGTATAATTTTTAATAATTTTTCGAATTTTTCTTGATATTTTTTCTTTCACTTTTTTCTTCACTTTCTTACTTTATTTTTTTTTCTCTTTTTCCTTGTATCTTTTTTTTTTCTTTTGCCCGTGTTGGCCTTTAGCAAGGGATGCCTAGGCCTCGATTGGTGAGGGTTGCCCTCATTGGATCGAGCAAGGGCAGCCCTCATTGGCTTGGCAAGGTAGCCCTTCACTCGATTGGGCTAGGGTTTGCCCTTGCCTGCCCATGCAAGGGTGACCCTCACTTGATTCGACTAGGGTGGTACTTGCCAATTGATGCCTTAGTGTCCCTCGCTTGAGGCTGGCAAGTCTGCTTGCCATTAAGAGGCTTGACAATGGTTAGCAGAGAGAAAAAGGGAAAAAAATAAAAAAGAAAAGTAAAGAAGGAAAAAAGAAAACAAAGAAAAAAATTTAGTAAAAATTAAATAAACATTATCAAGAATTTCACGTTAGTGCCAGCCTTTTTCCTCAACGATCTTCAATTAGAATTGGCTAAATATATTCAATTGGCATAGTTAAAATGTTGATAGCTGAATTGGCAAAAATGCAATAAATCTTAAGGCTTTTTGAACAATTTTTCCACTTTTGATTGGTGGGTTTCCTAAATAAATAAATAAATAAATAAATAAATATATAGTACAGACTTAATTGGAATTGATAAGACCATAATTGTAACACACTATATATATACATACTATATATATGTATATGTATATATTTGGTGCAAACTTAACTAGAATTGATGAGACCATTGTTGTAACACACCAATCATGGATATCATTGGAGGAGATTTCCTCCGTCTGATCCAAAAAGAAAAGCCTTGCAAGTATATAGCCACTCAAAGTGCACGCTTATTTATTGAAAGACTATGTAGAATATACCATGTTAATAAAACGATGCTCTCAATTAGAGATGGTAAAATGGGTCAAAAACTCATATTTTAATTCATATTTGATGATGTGGGTCATAAATGAATTAACTTAAAATGTTAAATGGATAACAAAATATATCTTAAATGTGTTTAAATAGGTTACATAATTAATTTTAAGTGTTATTAGCAAATCATTTTAAATGTTATTAACAAGTCATGTTTAGACTATGAAAATTATGATATTCTAATTATTTAATTTTTTATAAATAAAAATTTGATTATTTTTATTTTCCCTATTTTTATTTTATTTTATTTTCTCCTTGTTCCTTCTTTCTAAGTTAGTCGTCGACCAAGAGCGAGGGATGAGCTTACCAGATTCCAGCGACTGGAAGAGGAAAAACCAAAAAAATAAAAATAATTAAAATTTAAAATAAAAATATATTATCAAATAAATCGTATATCATAAAATTATTTAACAATACATTTTAAAAAAAATCATGAAACAAAATTTCCAAAACTTGGTTAAATATTGAAATGTTTTAACAATACGAGTTGGGTCGAGTACGGGTCGGGTTGGATACGGGTTGCTAAAATTGTATTGTATAGAAATGTGTCAATATGGGTTGGACCATTTTTGACCCGACTCAAATCCGAACCAACCCACCCATTTGACGTCCCTACTCTCAATGAAAGAGTAAAAAAAAGCTAGGGGTGTATAATCAAATCCGTTCTACTTTGAAATTGTATCAAATTGCTTAGAAAAAAAAAGGGTTAAGAATTGGTTGTCGTTAGAACTAGTACGGAAATCAGTTCTAGATTCTTGGAACCAATTGCAATCGTCAGATTCCAGATTCGAAGTGAATATCTAGCGTAGAATTGGATTGCTTGGACGAATTTTGGAATTGATTTTATAAGCTAAAATACCCAAAACCCTATTCACCACCCCGCCCCCCCTCCCCCCCAAAAAAACAGAATTCTAATGTAACCTCAGCAATTCTTTAGGCCTTCGTTGTTCCTCTTCACTTGCAATATTGTCACCTTCTCAAACTCAATCCCTCTTCTTCGTACTAAGCTTGACCAAGTAATGGTCCAAAGCTGCTCGACTTCGAATGCTCCCTCCTCCTCCTGCTCTTCTCGCGAGCCTCTCAACGTGTTTCATTAGAATGGAAACTGCCCTCATTTCTGTCACCCCTCAAGACACATGTTTTCGAGTAGACATTTGAATTGGATCAGAAAAACATGATAGATTCTAAATTCCAAAAATGTAAAAACCGATCATAATAGGGTAATTTAGAATTTACCTGCCATTGAACATATCACCCCTAAAACAAGCCATGCTTGCTCAACATGTTACTCTTTGAAAAACTAATTTTCCTTTGGCAGATATTTCACCATAGGATGGACATCCTCTCGTAAATTTACATATTGAAATTTTAACATTTACTTAACCGACACATCAATAATCAATTAAAGGGTCCAAATTTAGCCATATCACATAATTAACAGAACTTCATTAAATATACCGTTACCCTTAAGAGAAAAGTCACATGCAAAACTCGTGAGATCCTAATCCCAAGATCGTGCGCGTGTTGAGGCGAAGAGATGTGCTTTGCATGTTGACAACCATTTGCGGTGGAAAAGGATTCACCGCGTTGGGTGGAGGAAAAACCCCTCCCCCCTATTGTAGGGGAGCACCCTCATCCAACGGTCAGGGATTGCCTGACCGCCCTGACGTGCGGTCAGGCGATCCAGGTCCCATTGCGGCAAAATTACATCTTCCAAGTCTCCTTACCTCGAGCAACCTGAGAGAGAGAGATAGAGAGAGAGAGAGAGGGGGTGCCTGTGGTGACTTCTATGCATAAAACGGCGATAAAACACATCTCCATTGCCATAACTATACAGATTGATGCGTAAACTTCAGCATGAAAAAATTCAACACTATAAATAATAGAAATCCCAGTTCATCACGAAACAATTTCAGTCTCTCTATCGCTTTAGGTCAATATTAAAACCCCTTAAAACGCCTGCCCACTTTGAACTCGTGGAGGGACGATAAAGAAGCCATTGAAGGAGGGACCAGGGTCTGAATTTGGGGAGCGACAAAGATGGCCCATCCACCAATCAAAGAACTCGTTGTGGGGTGGTGAAGGTGATGGCCAAACCCTCGATGGGCTTAGTCAAAGCACGCTCCTCCCATTATCAAGAAAACGTTTTCGCTTAATCCCTGGAGCAGGGATTTCACATGGTCTGCTTTTCCACATCTGATGCTCCTGTCGTGTGGGCACCCTCGAATTGACCCACGTTCCTCATATGGCCTCTGTAATCCCTGTCATCCTCCCTCCCCCACCGACGCTTTTCAATACCGCCATGATGAACAGCACCACCACTGAAGGACGAGCATCTGATGGTTCCCATGCTCCCATCATATCTCTCGCCAATCGGGCTCTCTTGATCCGAGCACACGCCCAAAACTTCGTGCAGGACGCGAAATGCTTATGCTTCAGGCCATGCTTCGGGCCGTCGAGAGAGCGCCGTACTGATTTTTTGAAGGAACTCGATCGAGTTTCATGTATAAAACGAAAGGAAGAATTTTGTTATGACGAGCCGGGTCGCACGGATCCGTTCCGAAATCAGCAACACTCATCTCAAGGAGAGAGAGAGAGAGAGAGAGAGAGAGAGAGAGAGAGAGAGAGAATCGGAAAATGTAAGCCTCGAGACTTCCCCACGAGTCACTAATCACTAAACAGGAAACTATCAAAACGTGGACGCCGAGCGTTAGGTTCTGAAACCCATGTGCACCTAACAAGGTCACGCATTGATAAAAATCACATCACGGAAGACTTCTTGGGTCCACGTCGATCCCACAGGATAACAGATCAGGAGCTTTCGTCGTCCTCCATCTTCTTCTTCGCAAGTGGGGAGAGATGAAGTTTCCCACGAACCAATCAAGAATGAACAGCACAGGAAAAGAGCGTAGCACGGTCTCTGCTTGAAAGCTATAAGAGCGGTCCCCTCGTGTCTTCCTCTTCCTTCAGACGAATATCTGCAAGAGAAGAAAAACACAGACAAGAGAGAGGGAGAAAGTCTTGCTTGAAACAGAAGAGAGAGAGAGAGAGAGAGAGAGAGAGAGAGAGAGAGAGAAGTACGACCGACCTTGGAGAGAAAGAGAGGCTCTGTTGTTCGTTCCAGACCACATCATCTGCACTTATTTTTGCAGATATCTAGATTCATTCCCCTAGATTCTCTCTCTCCCTCTCTCTCTCTGAGCATTGTTTCACTTCACTATTTCTTTATTGTTTTCCCCTTCACTCCCGATACTTTTGCGCCTCCCCCCCTTCCTTCAACACCCCCCTCCCAAAAAAGAAAAAAAAGAAAAAGAAGAAATCCCCACATATAGTATATACCCTGCTCTCTCTCTCTCTCTGTACCTGCCTGTTCTTCAATAATGGCTACATGGGTCTTGTCCCAATGTGGCCTCAAACCACTCCCTCAAACCATCCCCAGATCGCAGCTCCAAAGGACATCCACGAAAAGTAACTTATTCTTCCCATCAAAGCATGCCCGTCTCGCAGATCTGAAGCTCCGTCCAACCGGCCTACCAAGCGCGTCTCTCTTCCCGACCCGAGTGAGCGCCCCTTTACGGGTCTCGCCAATCAACGAAGAAGACGACGAAGGAGAGGAGAGAACACGGAACGGGGTGGTCAATGAGGAAGGAGGAAGAGGAGGAGGAGGAGAGGAGGAGTTCTTCGACCCCGGGGCCCCGCCACCGTTCAAGCTTTCGGACGTAAGGGCAGCGATACCGAAGCGCTGCTGGGTGAAGGACCCTTGGAGGTCGATGAGCTACGTCGTGAGGGACGTCGCCGTCGTCTTCGGGCTCGCCTGCGGGGCGGCGTACCTGAACAGCTGGGCCGTCTGGCCTCTCTATTGGGCCGCCCAGGGGACCATGTTCTGGGCCCTCTTCGTTCTCGGCCACGACTGGTAACGATCTCCGGCTCCTCTCTTTTGCTTAAGCATTCGCCTCATGTCATCATATTTCATGGAGGTTATCGTTGTCATGGTCTGTGCTGTGCTGTGTGTGTCTTCTCTTTGATGCTTCCACCTCGCATTCCTGCTTTGCCGATTCTCGGCCGAGTCGCAGCCGCGTTATCTCTTCCGCCTATGGAGATTCCGATCGCCGTCGCTTAAGTTTTGGTGATGATTTTTTCCTTTTTTTGTTTTCGAAACGGATGCAGCGGCCATGGGAGCTTCTCCAACGATCCCAAGCTGAATAGTGTGGTGGGACACCTACTTCACTCCTCTATTCTCGTGCCTTACCACGGATGGTAAGCTTCAAGTCACCGCCTTTACGAATTTGCTTGAGGTTTCGTTAGGTTCGTGAATATAGGATGGTTGATAGAGGATTTTCCTAAATATCATGGTTTGTATTGCTTGAAATAATTAGTTAATTGAATATATTTTTAGTATCGATAACAGTTTATGTTTAAATTTCATCATGGATGATGAAAATATTTTTTAATTCATTAATTTTTGTAAGCGATATAAAGGATGATCATTATAAAACGTATTTTAAGTCATTCATTTTTCATGAAAATGATCAGTTTATGGTTCCATTTTTTTTTGGTAAGGTTTATGGTTCCGTTTTAATCTCTTCTAAATTCACTAATTTAATAGGAATTACACAACTCTTCCCTCTTAAGAAGCTCGGCGAAATTTGAATGTTTAGAATTTGAAACGAGTTTAGTCAATCAGTCGAATACGTGACTCGTGAAGTGATGAACGATCTCAAACGTTGCTATCTTCTGCATTGAAATCGACAGGAGAATCAGCCACAGAACCCATCACCAAAATCATGGGCACGCCGAGAATGACGAGTCATGGCATCCGGTTAGTCATCTGCCTCTTTGTCCTGCTCTTTATTCTTTGTTTTTTTTTTCTTTTTTCATGTTGATTTTCCGAATTATTGGTATCATAATTTCCTGGATTGGGTTCGATTTCTTCCTTCTTGCAGTTGTCCGAGAAGATCTACAGGAGCTTGGACGCCATTACAAGGACTCTCCGCTTCATGGTCCCCTTCCCTATGCTTGCCTACCCCTTCTATCTCGTGAGTGCTCGCCACGTGCTCCCCCCAACATACGGTGACACTTTTCCTTGTTGCTTATTCTGACTCGACAACGTTAGACCAAGGAGAAAGAGAGAAAAGCAGAGGCTTTTGAGTTGTCTGTCTGAACTTTATTCCGACGCGATAGATCATTGGCCCCAAGGAACTGTGAATCCCTGTTCGAATCCGACATGAGTCCGCCTTTTCTTGGAGGAATCATTGCTCGGTTTGAATGGTGGAGCCCGAGTTGGGGACTTAGTTTATTCCCCCTAAAGATTCCATGCGCCGATATCGCTATCGATTCTTGATCTCACGACGAGCATGCCCACTCGGGGGTACGGATGATTCAGACATGCCTTTGTGGTTTTGATTGACTGAGATCAATTCCAGTTCCTCTGGCCAGCAAGATTGTCTGTGAACTTCATCGTCTACGTCTAAGTTCTAATCCTGAATTCCCTCGGAGAACCTGGAAATGGAAAAAAGTAATTCTTGAATTTCGAAAGATCATAAAAGGGCG
This sequence comes from Melaleuca alternifolia, assembly GCA_019926035.1. Lineage (NCBI taxonomy): Eukaryota > Viridiplantae > Streptophyta > Magnoliopsida > Myrtales > Myrtaceae > Melaleuca > Melaleuca alternifolia. The sequence continues at coordinate 862,537 of JAGKPW010002372.1, read as the reverse complement.
TAATTTTGAATGAGAAAATGGAGTAGTTAGGAATTGAGATTGTCGTGGTCCTAACATGGTGTTGATCTCACAGTGGAGCAGAAGTCCAGGGAAACGAGGGTCGCACTTTCACCCAGAGAGCGACCTGTTCGTGCCGAGTGAGAGGAAGGACGTGATCACATCCACGGTGTGTTGGACGGCCATGGTGGGCTTGCTGGTGGGACTGTCCTTCGCGATCGGTCCGCTCCAGTTGCTCAAGCTCTATGGCGTCCCTTATTGGGTAAATCCCTCTTCCTCGTCCTCTTTCTTCATCATTATCTTCACTACTGTTTCAGTATAACAGCTCCGGATTTGAAAAACCACGTGCCAAGCGAGGCGGCGGATTTCTTATTTCGATGTTCAACGTGATTTAGTGGTTCAAAAGCTCTACTTACGGCTTGCTATGTCAATCTCTTTATCAATCCGGATCCGAGTTTTGTACACCAGTCCTAGTATTTCCTAGCATTCAAAGCATTCTACTCGAAGCGTGTTTTCAATCGTGGTGTTATTGTCAGATTTTTGTGATGTGGCTGGACTTCGTGACTTACCTGCATCACCATGGCCATGAAGACAAACTCCCTTGGTACAGGGGAAAGGTAATGTCATTCAGTGAAATAAGACAGCTTGCCACCTTGCTTTTTCCTCTCTTTGGGACAATAATTCCTCGCAAATAGTTGAAGGTTTGTCTCTTTCGCCTTGTCTGTTTTTAAGGAATGGAGTTACTTAAGAGGCGGGCTCACCACGCTCGATCGTGACTACGGGTGGATCAACAACATTCACCACGACATCGGAACTCACGTCATACACCATCTTTTCCCTCAGATCCCTCACTATCACTTGATTGAAGCTGTGAGTTATCTACATTCTCCCTCTTTTGGGTTTAATTGATAAAAAAAGAAGCTTTGTAGCATAGACGCAAAGTCTTGTGAGAATCACTGTGCCGTCCGCGTCAGGCTAGATCAGATAATGCATATCTATGAAGTGCCACGGGCTTCGATAATGATAGCGGTCTCTTCACAAATTTCTGAGAGATACCCTTGTTCTCTTTGCGATGATGCAGACGGAAGCGGCAAAGCCAGTGCTCGGGAAATATTACCGGGAGCCAAAGAAGTCGGGCCCATTGCCCTTCCATTTGATCGGAATGTTGATACAAAGTATGAAGAGAGATCACTACGTCAGCGACACCGGGGATGTCGTCTACTACCAAACTGACCCTAAGCTTGGTGGTGGTGGTGGTGGCTCTCCTAGTTCCGATGCTAAGTGAGAAAGCTTCCAATGTAGCATTTTGGGGAGACACCAAACAGGGAATTTCAGCTGCAATCCCCGTCGAATCCCAACTCTTGACACTTCGATGTAGCTTCGTATCAGATACGTCTCACACTTTTCACTCGGTTGAAGAAGCTGCAAGCGCAGGCCACTCTTCGTGCCTATACATAAGCCACTTGCAGATGAGGGAGAGAGCAAGAGAGAAAGAACATGATTGATATACATGAAACGCTTAACTACTGTAATATGTAAAGCAAGAAGTGGTAAATTTAATTCCGAAGTGTCAAGGATGATTAGGAGTGACGGTTGATGAAGATAATTTTCACTTCTCCCTCCCTCTTCCACTCCAATCATCCAAATCAAACTTATCCAAGAGGCCTTGGATTGCCCGGGTTGTCAAGCGGTCGGCATCATCTGACCAAACAAAGAAAAAAAGCAATTTGAGTCATCACCGGATTCACTTTTTTTTTTATATTAACATACATCGAAAGGTCACTTGGTAGCATTTTTTTCAGCGACTTCAATTATTGTGAAAATGAGTGCTACGACTTCTATGCGGTATTTGCTGAACGCCTCGATCGGAGGCTATAGAATCACCACAGCTGCACTTCAACGGTTTTGAGAAATGTATAGAAAGCAGATCGAGTTATCAAACATGTAAAACACTTCGCGAAACAACTAAAACAAAGTCATGACATAATTATAGTTGTGGAATGATTCGTATTGAGACATCGTGTACATCTTGATTGGACCCTGAATCTTACTCATATCAGGTGCATCCAACACAGATCCGCTAGCCTTCTTAAGATGTAATTTCCTGGAAATGTGAACATTCAGTTGCTTCAATGCACTTCCAAAATTGCCCGAGTTCATCTTCTGTTAAACCCTCGACGACAAATTGCTTTTCACACCCGACGTCAAAACTTGAAATTGATTCTCAAGAAATCGGTGCCGACCCGAAAATGTATCATGAGCTTAGTTCACACAAGCGCACACGTCTCTTATCCTGCTGATTTGGCTTCTTAACTCGGGAAGCCAACCCACAGGTTTCTCTCGAAACTGTCCTGATGTTGATGCCATAAAAGAAGCTGTTCACGCAAGAACTGACTAGTGATATTAAAAGGCCAGAGACTGGCTACGTACACGCAATCGTCCGACGACAGCTCGTTCTTTCTTCATGTTCGCATAACAAAAGCTCGTTCCATTGACATGATCCAAGAAGTTCTCTGGAAATTTCTTTCGGATTTCGAAAAATCAATTTGAATCGTCGTCGCTGAGAACTCATTGGGATGCCGATTTTCCCAGGAATGTGAAGCATATGTTTGCTGATATGGTCCTGACGTTTCGGCCAAAACCGAACAAGCTTGCGAGGTGTTGGCGGCAGAAATTGCAGCTCCGAGGAGAACGAGAAAATATAAACTCCGCGTTGTTGTTGAGGTTGAACTTGAGCTATGCGATGTTGTTAAGGTTGTACGCAAAAAGTCAATAAACTCTTTTTTAATTCGTAAAAATTTTAGGTTTGTCTCCCAAAAAAGAACAAGATCTTTAAAAAGAACTTAACTTCTCTTGATATTATTATTTTAAGTATAAGCTCCACAAGCCCTAGCTGGCCGCCAACGAGGGCTTTGCGGCTTTCGCCTAGTGGCCAGCGGCTCCAGCAACCCTCACCGGCGTCGACTGTTGCTCATTGGCCAAAATTGGTGAAGAAAAGAGAAAAAGAAGAATAAATTCAGGACTTTTGGTATCGCAAAAAAAATTTTGGGATAAATGTGTCAAAAGAGCATAAGTTCAGTATTTTTGATAATACAAAAAAAAGTTTGGGGTAAATATGTTATGTGAGTACAAATTTAGGGTTTTTTGTAATAAAATAAAGTTGGGACAAATGTATCACATAGGGTATAATCTAGGGTTTTGGTAGCATTTTCCCTAAAATCTAAAAGTTCAATAGTTGGGTTACAAATTTACCTTTAAAGAAACTTTTTCCAAACGATTTTATAGCAATCAAACGTGCACATATTCGAATTCTAAAGGAACTTTGTTCCGGTCAACCGAATAAAACTTTTCGGGAAACGTCGTTATCTCCCAAGCGTTTCAAATGAGCAACACATTTTTCACATGGCTTCTCTCTGCTCATCAGTGCTCAACTTCAAAGATCAAACATCAACAACCGAACTAAAGACCCTTATCGCTCCCTCAAAGCGTCATCATTTGATTAATTGTCCTCTGTAGGTGAATCATAGCCGTCCTTCAGGGAAAACGAAGAACACGTGCTGTAGCCCTGGGAGTTTAACTTGGATGAAAAACGTCTTCTCCGATACTGGGCTCTTCGCCACATTAGTTGCCCTTTGCAAGCTTGTGGTAATCCAAGTCTCACATCACATGTGTAAGATTTTGTAATGTTATTCATACATAAGATACATACTTGGATGAATACCATGTCCTATGGTTATTTGGGCTATTTTAAGAAGCTTGGCTTATGTGGAAACGGATCGAATTAATATGGATAGTATCAGGGAAGAATCCCTTTGATTAGATATGTGACTTTTGAATGGACTATGTCTATACCCAATATAATGAGGCATGGGAATGATCGCTGATGTGAGATGACTCAAACCAGGTTTGGCTTCTAGCATGTAAGCTTCTAGGATGATGGAGATGTGGGCGGGACCACACATCATATGTGGGGAGTATTGCATCTCAGTGGCTTTAAGTGGGGGGAGTTCACAACACTTCAAGTTCATGGATGAATTGTGGTCATGTTATTAGTTAGCATAATCCATTCTCAAATAGTTACCATAGCGTACTGTTACTTTTAATACTCTTTTTATAGTTTGTTAGGATGTACGTATCAGTTTGTTAGATAAGTCACACATCGAAAAATTAATATGATGTTAAGCAGTTAATATATTTTATTTGATCAATAATTTATTTAATTTAAGTTTTTGAGTGAAGGTGGATTCAAGTGGATAAATTCATGAATTAAAATTAGGCTTCCTCCTTGCAATTTCTTTGGTGAAGAAATCAGATTTCTGCTGCACATTCTCAACTTGGTAAAGTGGAATGGACTAGGTCTATGCAAAAGAGAGCAAGACTCCCTTCAATGGATAAATTAGACACATACTCAATTCAATAAAAGTGAGAAAAGATTAGGACGGCGAGGGATCTTGAACGTGATGTGGTTCTTGGTAAGTTTACTTCTAAAATGGCGAGGGGGCGAAAACAGTGAAGACCCCAATAGAATGCGGGGATATCGCACGTCGTTGGTTCCAGTGAGAGAGTTTATGCCGCACCAAACAACAAACAACATACGCCATTTTAATTCAAAAGTGAGATCCACCTTCAAACCTCAACAAAACATATGACAACGACTTAGAGACTTTTATGCAAGTGTCTAATGATTTTGCCAATGACTATTTACTTCCAGTTACTAGAGTCGCAGGACTATGGTCAGCTTCTCTTTGGCAATCATGTGCCTCGCTCATCAACAGTGCACGCCTACAAAGAACAAACTCCCAGAAAGGGAAAGGAAAACCTTCTGTTTCTGCTGTATGCTTTCACCTACCCGTGTTGAAACTCTTTGTGTGGAAGAATGTGGTGACTCGGGAGTAGATTTTTCAAACGTTTTTTTCTCCTCATTGAAGTAGGGTATTGGGTCGCTTAAATGCGTGCAAAATTGAGCAAAAGCAATTCATGAGAAGTGGGCTTTAGGTATTGGAATCTTGGTAGATGGAAAAAGGGCCATCCCGATGATCGTGCATATGAAAAAGACGGAAAAGAGAAAGGTCATGGTCAGCTCAGTGGCCATTTTAGCTCGACCACATCCTTCCATGTACTGAAAATGGAAGACCTTCGGATCATGGACTGACCATCAAATTCCACTGAAGCTTTGGCCAAAAACGAAAAAGCAAAGGAGAGAGAACCAAATTCCAGCGACGTCATTATGACGAGGACCTTCATTTGAAACTTGACTAAAGAAAATCATGGGCAGTAATAGGGAGGCTGGGATTAGATATTCATATGCCGCTATGATGATAGCTCAACAAAGGGAGTCAGAGGACACAAACATTATTTTTTTCTAAGGTGGATCGCATTTACAGATACAATAATGATTAATAATATCACTTTTTAAAACTTTTTTACAAGTTAATCTTTATATATCCTAACCTTAATGTGCTTTTGAGCTAGACATTAGGTTATCTTGTGATTCAAGTGGAGCAAATGCATAGGCGAGGACCAAAGCTGGTTTGATGCGAACTTGTTTCGAGGAGAAAAAAGATTTCTAAAGCACATCGTTTTTCTCTAAATTAGACAGATCGGATGTGATAGTCTTCTAGTCCCCTACACCTTGAGTGATTGTCGAAGCATAAAATTATGTGTCACTGAGATGGGCTAAAGCAGTGCGCAAAGACAATGGTTCAAACTCGAGTGAGGAAAATGAGTGTACTTTATTACTTCAACAATCTCGAGGGGTTTCGCTGGGAGAAATTATGAGAGTCGAACATGCGCAACAAGTGACAGGTGATTAGCCTTGAAGAGAGATGTGCATTTAGAAAAACATTACCTTGAGATTTGGTGTGTGCCAATTGATTCTGTGCAATAAAATTGGGTTTTTTCCACATCATACTTTTGACAAACACATCATCTCCATCCACCGAAATAAAGATTGGTGAACTATTCTGGACAAGTCCATATGCTTAATGATTTGATTGCACAAGTAATAAGTTTGAGAACCACATTGAAAGAATAGCACAAGTTAGGGATCAATTGTGCGTGTTTATGGTTGCGCATTATCTTATTTGTTAGACTTAATCTAGCCAAGATCCTTCAATACAAGCTTAATCACATTCATATGTAAAAAATGTCCCTAATGTCAATGATAAGATATGTGAGGTCCTGTTAAACTTTGTCTGTCGCGAATGTGAGGTTATATGACCACGTCTTGCAATCATATTGACAGATTTTCAAGGGCGTCAAGGTTGCCATAGACAAATTCAAGATTGCTTGAGACAGAAGTTGCTATAATAATTTGTGTTGTAAAAGGAAGAATCGTTATTAGAAATTGGTAAAAGAAAAACAAAAAAGAAAAGATAATTGGGCTCAGAATCTATTCTTCCATTTGGGCCGTTTATTGTAGGAACCCCCAAAAGTAAGCAACATTTTCTTGGGTTAGTGTGAAAATTCTAGGCCTAGTTTGCTTAGAAGTGGATGGATCTCATTATCTTCTTCTTTCGACTCATCCTGCAGATATTCCTTGTATTTATTTAAACTATAGGTAAATAATCCTTTAAGTCTAATTTTTATTTAAGTATCAATTTAGAGAAATGTTCGCTAAGCTCAATAATACGGGCTTATGGTAAAGAACGGTGCTAGGGCGATGAAGTGTTATTTGTTGAGTCGAACCAATGGATGGATTAAGGCCCTTTGATCCAAAATCAGCAAGACTTAGAGAAATATTGATGTTGATGTTCTTTGTTTTTTCTCTTTTGCATTAATAATGAAAGTTTTCGTTTTTATAAGATGTGAATTTTTGTTTCGCTGAATAGTTATTAGCACGGTAATATGAGGCATCTTTTTTTAGACTAATTGGGTCTTTAGTCGAGGAAGGAGGGTTTGGCTGTGGAGGATCATCTTTATAGGGGCAATTTCTAATTAGAAAAAGAAGAAGAAGATAAAAACAAAGATTCAAGATAATGTGAAGTGGAACTGATGGATCCAAGATCAAGAGACTTAAGGGACCTTTAAATCCATACACACAGACACAGGTAAAAGAGGATCTCTCCCTAAATTTGGGGATAAAATTGGATTGATTTCCTAATAATTAGGTGTGTTCACGGACTGAATTATGATTTGTTCTTCTCTAGAGAAAAGAGATGTCATCACTGACTGCCTTGCCATTCCAGTTGATTACATCTTTAGGGACACCGATATTTCCTTCTTTTAATTCACGAATCACTCCCTAAGTTTTGTCCAACTACCTTAAGGATCCTATGATTTTGATTTGAATTTTGATACTAGTGCTGGGATTTAATTTCATTTGTCGGATTCTCTTTGAGTGGTAGTTGCAAAGAAGTTATTATTATTTTATCTTACTATGGTTTTTCTTTCCCCTTTCTTGTCGTTATTAATAGATAAAGTGTGATGCATAGATGCAACGAATTAAAATTTAACTTAAAAAACTTAAGGGAAAAAGTTCTTTTGTGAAATTACGTTATATGTGATGCAATTGAATTATTTCGGGGGGTTTCGGTCTTTTCCTTTATATGACTGAAAGCTAAAGTATCCTTCAATTATTCCTTGCAATAATAACTTTAAGTATAGTTTAGATTCGTATCCCTATAGAGATGGAGGTGACTGGCTCACGACGATGAATGGCTGCTTGGATGTCAACGACCATTCACTGATTTCTGTACATTGGTAAAAATTCAAGTGAGATTGGGCAAAGACGCATTAGTCAATGTGTGAAAAAAAAGAAGACACTATAGCCATTGAAATAAAGAAAGGCCCTAAATGTATTCCTGATGTATATCCATAGTCTAGCACAAAATTTACTTGGTGTGAGCCAAATGATAAAATGAAGATATTATCTATAAAATAAAGGAGATACCCGCAGCACCTATGACAAAATATAAAAATGAAATTGTTGGCTTTCTTAAATTAGAGAATGGAAACTTTTTTCTACGATGAAAATATGCCAGAGATATAGTTATGCAAGCTCAAGTTAATGCCTCCTGGTTATGGCATGACAGATTCGGCCATTACAACTTCGTTGGGCTGAAAACTCTCCATAAAAAAAATATGATAAGAGACTTTTCCTACCTTTCAATTATTTCAGATGCTTGTGGAGTTTGTCTTCGTGGAAAACAATAGAGATGGTCCTTCCATTTGGAAGTGAATGGAGACCTCTAAAAACTTTTCGAACTAGCTAAAACAGATTGCATGCGATCCGATGAGAATTTCCACACCCAACCAAAATAAATATTTCAAACTCCTCATTGATGTGACACCAAAAGGATGTGGTTATACTTTTTTCAAGAAAGAATAAGAGTTTTTCTCTCTCTTCCAAAAAGTAGGAGAACCTCATTGAGAAGTTGACGCAACATCAAGGTCCTAAGAAGCAATAGAGTAATCGAATACAACTCCAACGGGTTCAACAATTTTTGTAAAGACAAAACGTTCATCATCAACTAAAAATTGGTTATGCCCCAGAGAAAAATGGAATTGTAGAAGGAAATAATGGAGCTCTCAAAGAAAAAGGACTTCCTAACATGTAATGCGTAGATGTAAGATATATAGCAATATACTTGTTAAATAGGTGTAGACGAAAGCCTTTGGCAAAGAATGCCCAAAATGTTTAATTGTATATTCTACGTCCATATCCCCACTAAAAAACAGGAGAAAGCTTGACGAGAAGACAAAAATAGACATATTCATCAGCTACAATGACCAATCGGAAGGCTCATGGTGAAGGATATTTGCAATGATCGGGTATTGAATGTATTGATACTTTCACCTGCCTTGAAGCTATTCATGCCTCCATAGCCTCAGCAGCACGAAAGAGGTGGAAGATCTATTTAGCTCATGTAAATCAACATTTCTAAATGGATAACTTTGAAAAGAAATTTTCGTGGAAAGTCTTATATGGGATGAAATGAGCATTGCAAGCATGGTATAGCAAAATCAACAAATACTTCACCAAACATAGATTTATGAGGAACATGAGTGAGGTAATGCTCTAAATCAAGACTCAAAGTAGGTGGGGTACTTTTATTGTCTCTCTGTATGTAAATGATCTCAAATGTACAGGAAAATGAGAAAATGATTAAAAATTCAAAAAGGAAATTATAAAGGCATTAGAGATTATAGACTTGGGCTCGATGCACTATATTTTAGGCATTTCGTCAAACAAAATGAAGAAATGTTTATCTTGCTAAAGATACATGCGGAGAACCTCATGAAGAAATTCAAGATGAACTATTACGAAAGAGTTCCCACACCGCTTGTGTCAAACATGGAACTATTTAAGGATGATGGAGCATAATATGTCGTTTCTCTACAAACCCCCAATTGGAAGTCTATTGTATTTTGTTGTTACACAACCAAACATCATGGACATGAATACTTTGTTATCATTCTCCGTGCGGCGTCCAAGCCAAATATTTTCGAGGAACAACAATTAATGGCATTTGGTATTAGTCAACTATGACCGCTAAGCTATTTTGTTACACTAATAGTGATTGGGCATGCTTAGTTGATGATAATAGTGGAAACATATTCATACTAGGTTTCAGAATGTTCTCATGGTTATAAAAAATCAAGACTTGGTGGTATAGTCCATTGCAGAAGTTGAGTACATGTAGTTCTCATGGGTAAGAAAAGAAAAACCCAATGAGAAGTCGAATACATTATAGCTGCTATTATCACTAGCCGAACGTTGTAGCTTTGAAGAAGAGTAGACGACATTAGAGAAACATATGTGAGACATATTCCAATATTTTGTGACAAAAAATCCACTATCATAAGCTCTAAAAATTATATATTTTTTGTGGAAGAACCAACGTATCACCATATTACTTTATCCGAGAAGTTCAAAGCTATGGAGAGATCAAGCAAAAGTATTGTAGAGGAATGGATCAAGTCATGCACATATTTACTAAAGCAATAAAGCAAGTCAAGTTAAAGACCTAACAAAGCATGATCGCAATATGACCAAAATGGATCAAAGAGGAGTGTTAAATAATTATCCATTTATCAGAAATTTCTTGATTAATTGTTACCGTTCTACAAAAATCTTTTCTATGTCTATGGGGTGAAGTTTTTGTAAGACCACAACCAACTGTCCTAAAAGCTTAAGCCGTTAGGTGAAGGCGTGGATTTATATTTAAGTACTTTCACACTCCCTCTCACGCTTAGTCTGGTCTTTTTGCCAGTACTAAGTGTGGAAATATTTTTTGGGGAAACAGAATAGGGGCCTGGAAGATTTGAACTCAGGACCTCCTGCTCTGATACCATGAAGAATTCTTACGAACAGAGTGAAGATGAGGATGAAGACGAAGCAGAGAAGATGAATGCCTTCACTCTTTGTATTTCAAGAAGAGATTATTCTATACATCTGAGAGCTCAACCCAAGAATTAAGTTGCGCTGGCCTATATGTAATACGAGTAGTTCAGTATTACATTCTGTTATGAATACAACTGATTCAACAATTATACAACTGATTTAACTAACTAATGACAGCTAAGTAAAAGGATAAACTTCATCCTTTCTCTTGTATACTTCTATGATCGGTAGACTTCAACCCGAGCTTATGATATTTGACTTTGACTTGATTAATATCTCGTTCTTTATCTGCACCCATATCACTATCCCTGTCTTCAATAATGAACCGATCTCCTCTGTTTCCTCTGTGTTCAATACTCATAACATCCCCCCGCAAATTGATATGGGGTTTCGCACCCATACTCAATTTGATGCGACTACGAAAATGAGCAAAGCGAGATAATGCCTTTGTGAAAACATCAGCAAGTTGAGTAGCCCTAGGAACAAAACGGAGAATAAGAGAACCAGAGGACACCTTCTCCCTAACAAAATGGAAGTCCACCTCAATATGTTTCGTCCGAGCATGAAGAATAGGATTGGCTGTGAGAGCAATTGCTGATTTGTTATCACAAAGAATTAAAGATGGTGAAGATAAGTAGATACCAATATCTCTGAGCACAAAACCGATCCAAGTAAGCTCAGCAGTGGTGGATGCAAGAGCCCGATACTCGGCTTCAGTAGATGAACGAGAAACAGTGGCTTGTTTCTTTGCAGCCCATGAGATGAGATTAGAACCAAGATAGGTACAAAATCCAGTAGTAGAACGTCTAGTATTAAGGCAACCAGCCCAATCAGCATCTGAAAATGCATAAAGAGCCAAAGAGCTTTGAGAGTGAAGAAAGAGACCAAGATGAATCGTCCCTTTAATATATCGAAGAACTCGCTTTAGGCGATGAAAATCACCAACAGTTGGACATTGCATGTGTTGGCATAGGAGATTTGTAGCAAAAGCAATGTCAGGACGAGTGAGTGTAAGATATTGCAAGCCACCAACAATACTCCTATACTCCGAAGGATTAATTAGCCGACAATCATCATGCTGGAGAACAACTGGCTTTAAAGATAAGGGAGTAGAAATGGGCTTGCACTCCAGCATATTAGCTTTGATAAGAAGATCACGGGCATATTTGGTTTGGCAAAGAAAAAGATCATGAGGAGTTCGAGTGGCTTCAATACCAAGAAAGTAATGAAGAGCACCAAGGTCCTTCATATGAAATTGACTACTGAGGGATTTAATAAGCTCGGTAATAAGGGAAGAAGAGCTGCCAGTTAGAATAATATCATCAACATAAAGAAGTAACAAAATAGTATGTGGACCATTATGATAGATGAAGAGAGATGGATCAGCTGAACTACAAAAGAAACCAGCCTCAAGGAGAAAGTTACTGAATTTATCAAACCATGCCCGAGGAGCTTGTCGAAGGCCATAGAGAGATTTGTGCAAGAGGCAGACATACTGAGGTTTTTGGGGATCGATAAAGCCAGGAGGCTGAGTCATAAAGACTTGTTCTTGGAGTGTGCCATGTAAAAAGGCATTCTTTACATCCAGTTGATGTATAGACCACTGCATAGTTATAGCCACAGACAAGATAATACGAATAGTAGCATGTTTGATGACAGGGCTAAATGTTTCTGTGAAGTCTATGCCTTCCTCTTGATGAAAACCCTTAGCCACTAACCGAGCCTTTAGCCTATCTAGACTTCCATCAGAGGCCAATTTTGCCTTAAAGACCCATTTGCAGCCTATAACATTCATAAGCTCAGTTCGTGGAACTAAAGTCCAAGTTTGATTTGTAAATAAGGCATTCATCTCTTCCTTCATGGCTGAATACCAACCTGGATCAGCTAAGGCTGCTTTGACTGACTTAGGCTCAGAGGGTATATTATAAGTGACTAAACAAGCAAATTTGGGGTTCGGTTTAATAACACCAGATTTGGAACGAGTATGCATTGGGTGAGTAGAGTGTGTACCTGGAGGTATACTAGATGAAGAAGTAGGGCCAACAACATTTGGATACGCAGGAATGTCAGCAACTGCAGGAGGAGAGGACTGAGTTGCAGGTTGACAACTAGTAAGTGAAGATTGTGTTAAAATAGTTGGAGGAAGAGAATGTGAAGTTTTCACAGCCTCTATCTGATGAGGAGAGGAGATGTCTTCGGAGAGTTGTGTTGTAACAGGTTGTTGAGGAAGATGCTCAGAATCAAAGAAATCAACTTCTTCAGCCCATAAACGATATAAGGTACTATACTGATGATAGTCCTTTAAAAGCTTCTTAGCAAAAGGAAATGATACTTCATCAAACACCACATGTCTGCTAATATATATACGGCCAGTAGTAGGTAAAAGACATCTATAGTCCTTATGTCTTTCACTATATCCCAGAAAGATACAAATCAATGACCGTGGATCAAACTTATGTTGAGCATATGGCCTGAGACATGGATAACAAGCACAACCAAAAGTTCGAAGATGATCATAACTAGGTGGCTGTCCATACAACTTTCTGTAAGGAGACTGCATTTGTAACTTGGGTGTGGGAAGTAGATTGACAACATAATTAGCTGTCATGAATGCATCCACCCAATATATAAGCGGTACCTTAGCATGATAGAGCATGGCAAGGCCTAATTCAACAATATGGCGGTGTTTTCTCTTAGAAATCCCATTCTGCTCCGGTGTGTAAGGACATGATATACATTGTTTGATGCCACAGTTTTGAAGATGTGTTTGAAACTTTGTATTCACAAACTCTCCACCGCCATCACACTGGAACAACTTGATTCGATAAGCAAAGTAATTCTCTACTTGCTTTTGAAACAGAACAAAGATATCATAGAAATCTGACTTCAATTTCATAGGATAAAGCCAGCTAAATCGAGAGAAATTGTCCACAAAGACTACATAATATCTGAAGCCTTGAAAAGAGTTTACTGGTGAGGGTCCCCAGATGTCACAGTGGATTTTCTCAAGAGGATGAGAAGTAACAGAGTCTGATAAGGAAAATGACAATGCAGTGGACTTGGTCACTTGGCAACTACTACATAGACTCGATGCTTTAACAGTACAATGAATTAACTTCTGAGTTTGCATATACTTCAGTGTGTTCATATTGGTGTGGGCTAACCTTTGATGCCAAATTGCCTCCTCTACAGCTTTGTGTCTTCGAGTGAAGAAGACCTCTTTGGTTTGTGGATCAACCCTGTAAAGTCCCTTAACTTTCTTTCCCAGCATCATAGTTGTGTTGTTGCGATTGTCCTTTATGTATACACCATGTTTATCAAACACAAATGAACATGGATAATCATCTGTCAGTCTAGAAACTGAGAGAAGATTTTTCTTGATATCAGGAACAATGAGTACATCATTGAGGGGTAATGTATCAACGTGAGTTTGCAACAATACATTGCCTATATGAGTAATAGGTAAACATTTACCATTACCTACCATAACAGTGTCAGTTCCTCTGTATTGATAAGAGTCACAAAGAATACCTGAATTCGAAGTTATATGAGCAGTTGCACCGGTGTCAGGATACCACTCACTTCCTGTTGATTCTTCAATATGCATGGCTGCCAATGCTGTTGGAATCTCTTCAGCCTGATAAGAGTTATCAAAGCGATACCAACAGTGGAGGGCATCATGACCAGATCGCTTACAAATCTGACATTCCAAATGGGCAGTATTCATACTCTTCTTCTCTTGCAAAGGTTTATGAAATGCTGAGTCCAAAGCAGGATATGACTTAGCATCTTGATACCTTTGTAATTGACCAACATAAGGTCTAAAGCCTTGGCCACGACTGAAATGATAAGCATCTTGATATCTCGGTGGCTGACCACCATATGGTCTAAAATTCTGACCACGACCATAGCTGGAAGAACTATATCTATAGTTCATATTTCTTCCAAAATTATCATGATTTCGACTATTGTAAAAACGACCTCTTCCATAGTTATGACCTCCACGTGCTCCTCTAAATCCAGAACCTTGTTGAGCAGGTTCTGTATCAACTTCCTCCTTATGATTATTATCAGATTTCCTTTTACCATAATACGCCAAACTAGGATTGTATTTATTAGATGAATAGCTTTGAAGTCTTACCTCGAATCTTTCCAATTGTGACAGTACTTCATCATATTCCGGTTGAGGTTTCAAGCAGTACATTGTAGTCTTGAAGTTTTCATATTCTGATCCAAGACCTTCCAGTACTCCGAATATCTTTGTTATTTCATCTAATGGCTTTCCAATTGCATTAAGTTGATCGCAGATTGTTTTATACTCTCGAAGATACACTGACAATGTTCTATCTCTCTTTTGGCAGGCTTGTAATTTCCCTCGCAACTCAAATTCTCGTGCAACAGACTTTTGTGTAAAACGATCGAGAAGTGTTTGCCATACCTCATAAGATGTTTCAAGCCCAATAATCAAGCTCAGAATACTTTCAGTACAGCACCACTGATCCAAGAGGAAATCAGTTGGTCAGTTCTCATCCAATCAGCATAATCTGGATTCAACTCTTCAATCTCACGTCCTTCAGCTTCAACACACAACATCTGAGTTGGTTGACAAACTTCTCCACTGATGAAGCCATATAAATCTTGACTACGCAAGAATCTATGAAACTGAGCTTGCCATAGAAGGAAGTTATCCTCGGCTAGCTTAATTGTGACAAAGTTGGAGATGTTTACGTGTATGGGAAAGGGATATTTCTGACTTCGTAAAGCCATTTTCTTCGAACTTTCAGGATCGGCTCTCAGGTATGCTCTGATACCATGTGAAGTTTTTGTAAGACCACAACCAACTGTCCTAAAAGCTTAAGCCGTTAGGTGAAGGCGTGGATTTATATTTAAGTACTTTCACAGAAACTGCTCATGAGCTTCTTCAATCCGGAGGCGCTCATGAGGAGAGTTGGGGTTATCGATGAGATGACGAAAAACCATCTTAGGACTCACTGGGAAGGTATGTGCATATCATCGATCATTAATTAACAATTACACTTGAAATTTATTTTATAATTCTACGATGAGCTTATTACTTGGTCTAAAAACACACAAAGCTCTCGCAATATGGGTCGTCCATGGTGTTGATGCTTCCCTGTTCAAGTCAATACGTGCCCGTCACTGTGACGATAGCAAGTCGCTTCCGTGGATAAACATGGGGCTCCAATAAAGAAAGGTAAATAATGAGATAAGTCACGTTGACTAGGGGAGGCGGGGTCTGGTAATTGAAAATTAGAAAAAATGGAAATTCTTTCGGTGAAAGAAAAACACGTGGAAGACAGCAACTTTGCAGTCTAAAAGTATCTGTCCTAAAAATGAGCAAAGAAAAAGAAGGTTCAACGAAAGAGGGATACTGTTGCTCGGTGAATGACAAACGAATGAAGACAGCAACCTTGTGGAGTAGGACTTTTGTGGCCTTAGCAATGGCATAGGAAGGCAAACCCATGTCCATCTCTTTTAATTGAAGAATAGGTTGAGGCTCACTGTATTTTTCACATTGTGATTGACTCTACTACACACTAGATTCTTGAGTTGATGAAAATAGCTTCTAGAAGGAATTAATTGATCAGCAAGCTGGAAATGGTGGAAATTTTATTATCTATTGAAAATGTAAAAGCTGATCATTTTCATGACCAACGACGTTTCTTTTACTCCTCCACTTTCGATTGTTTTCCATTCGTTTTTATACAAACTTCATCTTCTCTCTTGTACTTGCTAATGTACTTAAGCTGAAATTCTGTGAGGGATATCTTAGAATGCCTTCGGACGTCATTGCTTATTTTTGTTAGTTAGCTTATGTCAAATCTAAAGTATAGCCATAGAGAGTTGATAACTTTAACTACCACTCAAGAAAGAATTCGAACCAAAGACTTGTATATGACAGGGACTGTAAATAAATTTCTACACATCTCCACTCTATTGACATTCTTTTAAAACAGAATACCGATCATTATGTTTGTTAAAGTAGTTGAATCTTAGAGGATATTTATGAAAAAGCAACTAATCTACTTCTCCGATTAGAACTCCGAAAAAGAACCAATAGTTGATGAAAAGTAGATAAGAAGCAGGACATTGATTGACACATTAAAGGTATGTGTTTCCCTTTTCCGCAATCTTAGCATTAGTGACAGTGTGTCTAAAGCTCATCAAGGGATATCCAAAGCTATTTGAATTTTATGATATGTGTAAAGTTATTTGAAGAGTGAAAAAAATGTAGCCTAAATAAATGGGAAAAAATGTGCCGTTTTTTTATTATTATTGGGCAGGAACCTCTTTCAACTAGAAGCAATTATCGACTATCATCAAGTCACAAGGCTAAAACTGAACCTCATGAAAATTTCTGTGTTTCTGTTGCTGGCATACATGTTGGGCTCTGTGTCACTGCGTACTCGCACCTTTGGAAACAATTTTCCCAATCATTTGCTTTTTTAACCACAAGTAAAAAAGACTGGTCAAAACTCTAGTAAGTTAATCGTCGTACATGTCTAATGGAACTTGATATGGACACAATTCCTGAATGTAAATTGTCTCCATAGAAGCAGAAAGGATTCCTTAAGATTGGCATCTCTGAATATATGCTCGGGCAATTCCCAAACGTTAACTCATCAAAATCTTCTATAATGCGAAGGCAAAGATCAGCTGGAGGCCTACCCCACCCTCAAGCAGCACACGTTCGAGCTCGCGTGCCGGCTGTTCATGAGCATCACGGACCCGCAGCTCGTCTCGAAGCTCGCCCAACACTTTTACTTGTTCCTCAAGGGAGTCATCGAACTCCCCATCGATGTCCCGGGCACAAAGTTTTATCGGGCCAATAAAGCGGCCGCTTCCATCAGGAAGAAGCTCCAGGTGTTGGTGAAGCAGCGCCGGATGGAGCTGGAGAAGAAGATGGCCTCACCTTCCCAAGACATCATGTCGCACCTGATAGCGAGCGAGGATGAGAACGGGAAGTTCATGCCCGAGGTGCAGATCATAAACAACATGTTGAATCTCCTGTTCGCTGGCCATGACACGTCCACTTCGACTCTAGTGTTGATCATCAAGTACCTGAGTGAGCTGCCTCGTGTCCTTGAGAAGGTCATTGCCGGTTAGTCCCGCTTTGTTCTTGGTTTTCCTAGTCACCAGGGTGTTGGCGTGGCTCTGATAAGGAGAAGTTCTCACACACCCACACTTATATGCACACACTTAAAATGGGGATCAAGGACATCCAAATGGAACGCTTCTTGGTTATTTATAGGCCTAACAAGGAGCTGTAACTACCTCTTCGAAGAAAATGTCTTCCTAGATATCTCTAGAGAAATCCTAGATGTGGCCAAATCTTTAGCCGCATTTCTACTTATAATGTCTTCCCAACAAATATGTAGATACGTAGGGCACGAATGATAATCATTCTACTCTTGAAATG
Source organism: Melaleuca alternifolia (assembly GCA_019926035.1). Taxonomy (NCBI): domain Eukaryota; kingdom Viridiplantae; phylum Streptophyta; class Magnoliopsida; order Myrtales; family Myrtaceae; genus Melaleuca; species Melaleuca alternifolia. The sequence continues at coordinate 844,754 of JAGKPW010002372.1, read as the reverse complement.
GATATCTACCCAGAAATATATAATTTTGTTTCTATTACCTGATCAAGATCATGGTCCTTGATCGCCAACTCTACCGTTGATGCACAACATGGCTTCAATACCACTTATTGATAAAGTACAAAACTTGCTTCATGAAGACATACTTTTTTTATAATTAGAAAGAGTTTTTACTATGTTGGTTGCGAGAGGTTTTCACACACCCACACTGAACACCCCCCCCCCCCCCCCCAAAAAAAAAAAACACTTGAAATTGGAGGAGGAAAGCACACCTAAGTGGAGCACTTCTTGGCTATTTGTTGGCCTAACAAGGAGGAGTGATTACTTCCTATATATTTGCAGAGTAAATATTTTCGTAGATATGTCAAGAGAATTAATAAATGTACCCAATCTATTAGCCACACGCATCTACTTAAAATATCTTAGAAGAAAAAATCTAGATACTTAAGGATTAACCTGAAAAAGTATAAAATTTTTGGACAAGAAAGGAGGTGCAACATTTTCTTAGTGGTGCAATCTGATTGGCCTGCACATATATACTTGGCAACTGCATTCACCAGAGCAAAGGGAAATCGCGGCATCGAAGGTGCAAGGAGAGCTTCTTCAATGGGAGGATTTGCAGAAGATGAGATACTCATGGAATGTCATTTCGGAAGTCATGAGGATAAGCGCGCCGGTGTATGGTTCTTTCCGTGAGGCCCTGGTTGATTTCACGTATGAAGGATATACCATTCCCAAAGGCTGGAAGGTAATGCATGCATTCGTTCTCCGTTAATACATCATGCATACCTACTTCCTACTTTAGGGTTGATCATGGGGAATCCTGGTAACACGGCGTACCCAAAACGGGCTTGAAGTGCGAAATGGACGAATTTAGACGACGACATTTTTGTTTTTCGAAAAAAAAGCCTTGCCAATCTAGGCCTGAATAATAATTAATAGACTTAATATTTTCTTTTTGGCCTTGCTAGATTTCCTTCTTCACTATTCTAGAAGATGTAGATATTTTATATTGGCTTACTTGTTTGTTTATTGATTTGTCGTGCGTAGTTGCATTGGAGTGCATGTTTAACACACAAAGACCCAGACTACTACCCAGAAATGCTGACCTTCGACGAATCGAGATTCGATGGATCTGGGCCTGCTCCATATTCATTCGTCCCATTTGGAGGTGGGCCGAGAATGTGTTTGGGGCTCGAGTTTGCAAGGGTGGAGCTGCTGGTGTTCCTGCACAATCTGGTCAATGGATTTCACTGGAGCTTGGTCAACCCTGACGAGAAAATTATATACGATCCCATGCCTATACCAGCTAAAGGACTTCCCCTCCGTCTTCGACATCGAGACTCTTAGGCTTTTTCATGCTGCTATGGAGATAAAACCACTGGATGTTGTACTTAATTATCAATAGTTATTTCCTTGTTTCTGCCTTACTATGAAACCTGAACGCTTGGTGTATGTACTATAATGGAAGTCCCTTATTTTGGCGCATCTTACGTTTCCTAGAGGCCTCGTCTGGTTGGTTCTGTCCATAAAGCCCTCGCTGCTTAGAATAAATTTTAGATAATACTGGGAAAAACAATAATATCAGTTGCATGACAACTTAGGGTATGTTTGGTAAAACTTGTTTCTGTTCCTTAGAACAAAAATTTCTGTTTTTTTGTTTCAGGGAACAAAAAAAGAATAGAAACGCGTTTGGTTACATTTTTGTTCCAAATCTATTTTTTTGTTCCTGGGAACAGATTTGGAACATAAACAAGAAGTAAAAAAAACTTGTTTTTCTGTTTTCGGAACATTTTTGAGAAACAAAAAGAACAAAAACTCTAAAAAAAAATTATTGCCGTAGCCACCTCCTGTGAACACTTTTAACTTAAAAATATTATTTTAAATTAAACTTTTTTAAAAAAATTAAATTTAAAATTTTAAAATACTTTAATAAGAAATTCCTTAAAATTTTAATTTAATTGAATTTTTTTTTAAAATAATTTAAATAAATTTAATTTTGAAAATTTTAGAAATTTTAACATTTTATTTTTAAAAATTTTAAATTAAAATTTAAACAATAAATTAAATTACATTTTAAAATTTTTACCTAATCCATTTTTTAATATATCATTTAAGACGTATTTTTAAATTTTAAATGTTAAAAAATTAAATTTTTAGTTTTTAGTTCTGTTAAAAAATTAAATTTCAATTTTTTTTTATAGAAAATTAAATTATAAATTAATTAAAATTTATTTATTTTTCAAATTTAAGTTGATTTAATTTTCAAATTTTCAAAAAAATTAAAAATTAAAAATAAAAATTTCAACATTATCTCCTTTTTAAAAAAAAAATTAAACTTTTTTTTATTAAAATGTAATTTATTTTATATTTTTCATTTTTTCTGTTGACGGTGGCGCCTCCGTTTCTTAAAAAATATATTTAAATTTGTGTTTCAACAAAAAATTTAGAAATCATACCAAACGCATTTCTATTATTTTTCTATTCCAAGAACAGAAATTTTGTGTAGTTACCAAACACTTTATTTACTCAGAAATTGTTTCGGGGAGTGTTTCTCAAAAGAAGTATTTCTATAAAAAAAACTATTTCTTGGAACAGAAACGTTACCAAACACACCCTTAATGCTGGGAAAGAATTGCGAGACCAGTGCAAACCTATCGAGGATTAATGTTTGTGGGAATGGGAATTCATTCACAAGTAATGTCGACGCAAAAGGTATGAAAAGTGAATAAAAAAGCGTTTTGCTGCATGTTATACTATACCCAATTATAGTGAAGTAGCAACCAACAAGTTCCGTTTATTTAAAGGAAAATTATTTCAAAAAATTATTTTCATATTTTCTGATGTTTGCATGATGAAAACTAATCAATCTACAGAAAAGAAAATTTCATAGATTGAATATAATAAGTTTAAATTGGTAGAAAACAACTTTATCTTTTGATAAGAAAGAAATCACTTTTCCTAACTACCAAACAAACATAAATTATCAAGAGTCTGAATAGTGGCATGTCGTTTGGGCTATATTAGCAAGAGAAAAGTTTTAAGTGAAAGAAATTTGTTATGCAGTTATATTGCCAACAAATTGAATGTGCAATAAGTGCAATGTAATACAACTATTAGAGCAATCACAAAGACTGCATAGTCAATTCACTTGGATGTTCGTCGGTTGTTGTGATTTCCTCCAAGGAAGAGAGCTAGATTTTTATTGATAGTGGTGGATGACCACTCGAGGAAGACTTGGACTTTTATGTTGAGGCACAAATTTAATGTTGTTATTAGGATCATGCAGTTGAAATTTTTGATCGAAAAGAAATTAGTGAGACGATTAACATTTGCGGATTAATAGCATGAAGTTCTGCTTGGAGCTATTAGATAAATTATGCATGAAGGGAAGCATAACAAGACACCACACTAGTGTTGATAAATTGAAATATGTTGCACAGTTAAGGAGCAGAATATTACTAGAGACGACACATAAAATTCTCTCTATTGTTAGTATGGCTAGGAGATTCCTTTTGACTGCAATTCTCTGTAGGACTCTCTTAGAAGTATGGTCAGGTATGTTGTTAATTGTTATGTTCTTAGAATATTTGGTTGTTTCTAGTATATTTGAGTGAGTAATATAGGATCAATGGAAAGACAAGAAATAGCATGTTCCTAAGTTATGTTCGAACTAGCTCAAACATATGTATGTGATCCGACGAGAACTTCCACATGCAACCAAAAGAAATATTTCAAACTCCTCATTGATGATGTCACAAAAAGGATGTGGTTCTACTTTCTTCAAGAAATAATCATAGATTTTTTTTTCTATCTTCAAAAAGCAGAGAACCACATTGAGAAGTTGGCGCAACATCAAGGTCCTCAGAAGCAACAGAGGCATCTAATACAACTCCAGCAGGTTCAATAATTTTTGGGAAGACAAAGCGTTCATCATCAACTAAAAGTTGGCTATGCCCTAGAGCAAAATGGAATTGTAGAAGGAAAGAATGGAGCTGTCATGATAATGGCGTGATCCATGCTAAAAGAAAAAGGATTTCCTAACATGTTATGGGTAGAAGTAATTTATACAGCAACATAATTGTTAAATAGGTGTAGACGAAAGCCTTCAGCAAGTATGCCTAAATGTTAATTGTATATTCTACGTCCATATCCCCGCTTATAAAAGGAGAAAGCTTGACGAGAATACATACATGGACATATTTATCAGCTACAATGACCAATCAAATGGCCCATGGTGAAGGATATTTGCAATAACTAGGTATAATAAGCATTGACAGTATCACTTGCCTTGAAGCTATTCATGCATCCATAGCCTCAGCAGCACGAAAAACGTGGATGATCTATTAGCTCATGTAAACCAACATTTCTAAATGGATAACTTTGAAAGGATATTTTCATGGAAAGTCTTATGTAGGATGAAACAAGTATTGCATGCTTGTATGGCAAAATCAATGAATACTTCACCAAACATAGATTTAGGAGGAACATGAGTGAGGCAAAACTCTAAATCAAGACTCAAGGTAGATGGGGTACTCTTATTGTCTCTCTGTATGTAAATGATCTCATATTTACAGGAAACTGAGAAAATGATTAAAAATTCAAAATGTAATAATAAAGGCATTTTAGATTATAGACTTAGGCTCGATGCACTATTTTTTAGGCATTCAGTCAGTCAAAATGAAGAAATTTTCATCTGGCTAAAGATACATTCGGAGAACCTCATGAAGAAATTCAAGATGAACTATCACAAAAAAGTTGCCACACCGCTCGTGTCAAATAAGGAACAATTTTAAGGAAGACGGAGCAGAAAAGGCCGTTTCTCTACAAACCCCCAATTGGAAGCCTATTGTATTTTGTTGCTACACAACCAAATATCATGGACATAAATACTTTACTATCATTCTCCATGCAGCGTCCAAGCCAACTATTTATGAGGAACAACAGTTAATGGAATTCGGTATTAGTCAACTACGACCGCTAAGCTATTTTGTTACATTAATAATGACTGGGTATGCTCAGTTGATGACTGGAGTACTATTGGCAACTGATTCATGCTAGGTTTCGGAATCTTCTCAAGGTTATAGAAAAGCAAGACTCCGTGGTATAGTATATTGCAAAAGTCTGAGTACATCGTAGTTCTCATGGGTATAGAAAAAGCAAGACTCAGTGGAAAGTCGAATACATTACAGCCGCTATTATTACTAGTCGAACATTGTGACTTCGAATAATATTAGACGACATTAAAGAAACACATGTGAGACATATTCCGATATCTTGCGACAAAAAATCCATTATCATAAGCACTAAATATCCTATATTTCATAGAAGAACTAATGTATTGCCATGTTACTTTATCCGAGAAGTGCAAAGCAATGGAGAGATCAAGCAAAAGTATTATAGAGCAAAGGATCAAGTCATGCACATATCTACAAAAGCAATACTGCAAATCATGTTCAAGACGTAACAAAGCACGATCTCAATATGACCAAGATGGATCAAGGAGGAGCATTAAATAATTATCCATTTACCAGAGTCCTCTAGATTAATTTTTACCATTCTACAAAAAATCTTGAATATACCTATGGATGTAGTTAAAGTTTCTAATAAAAAAGAATCCGAGTGAGATCTTACATAGAAGAATCTTAAGATTATCTCCATAACTAGCTTAGATTTTTCGAGTATGTCGATGAATTGAAGGCTATATATAGACTAGACCTAACTTTTTTTTTTATTGAAGATGAATTTATTCATTCATTCACTAGAGTTTCGAACATAAAAAAAAAACAAGATTCCAAACATAAAAAGTCCCAAAGGGATTGGGGGGCTTGTAAGCCAATTAGAGGGGAGAAATTCCAAAATGGCGGGTTTTTGCAATCCAATCCGCTACGTAGTTGGTTTCTTGAGAGCAGTATATAATACAAATATTTTGTAATTGGGCCTGTAAATCTTACAGGCCTTGAAAAAGATTTGGAGGGTCTATGGGCTTTGTAAATCATCTCCACTACACGTGCACACGGTCAAGTTGTCGCTGAAGAGCTCCACTTTAAGTTTTGCTTTTGAGTTTAGATGAAGTGCAGTTCTTGTTTGCAGTCAACACGATAATGCTACCTTAAGAGCTAGGACTTTGACACCTAAAGCATAAGCTACTCGAGCTGACTTTGCAAATCCTGTGACGACTATCCCATTCGAGTCTTAGAGAATGTCGGCCACCGAACCCACCATTGCGCCTCCCTGCCACAAGCCATCAACATTCATCTTGAAGATGCCAGATCCCCGAGTCCTCCATCGGTCAGGTTTATATCTACTTTATGTTCCTTTTTTTAGTGCGAGTGAATTCAAATTAACCAAGTTCTTGCTCGATATCATTGCATCATCCACGATTCGTCTCGGATCTAGCCAGTATGAATGGAAAACCAGCTGGTTTCGAGCTTTCCAAATTCTCCACATAAGGTCCCGATCACTTCTGGCAATGGTGAGATAGGTTGAGGCGATGTGCTTTTTGCAATTCACTTATCAATCTTCATTAAGTTTTGTGGAGAAGTTTTGCAGTTTATCCTAAGGTATAACCAAATGGTTTTGGTCCATTCACAAAGGAGGAAAAGGTACTCGGGTGTCTCGGGGGCTTTATGACACACATGGTAGAGTGGATCGGGTTTAACTTCCTTTTGTGTAGATTTTCATTTGTGGATAAAGCATTTTGGCACATACTCCACATAAAAAAACTGGATTTTGGGGGGACCATATAGCTGCCATATCTTAGTCCATAAAGCACGGGAAGGCTGGTAGGATGTAGGTGTTGTATTTTGCTGTGGCTTCTCTAAGGCCATTTGGTTATAAGCGCTCTTTACCGTGTAAGACCCCTTCTTATTACGATCCTAAACCAACTTGTCAGCAATTGGTTGTGAGTTAATTGTGATGGTTAAGATCTCTTGCACAACATCCTCCTCGAGAAGTTCATTTAGCAAGTGTTTGTTCCATTCTTTCTTGCCCCAGTCAATAAGCCCCATTATAGTTAGGGGTTCGTTTTGCTTTGCTGGACCTCTAATTACTCCTAGTGAGAGCCACTTGTCCCCAATTATCTTAACATTACTCCCATTACCAACCATCTAACGAGTGTTTACACTAATTACCTCACTTCCCATTAATAAGCTTTGCCAACCCCATGATGGTCAGACTCCCTTCCTGGCATTCCAGAAGTCACTATTTGGGAAATAAATTCATTTCAAGAGTCGACTCCACAAAGCCATGAGGGATTGTGCCAATCTCCATGCTTGTTTACCCAATATGTGATCCATGTCCCGCATCGCTTAGGGAGAGAGTTTGGCTAGCTTATATGTGATATTCTGTTCTTGACCCACATACAACGCGTTTTCTTGGGTTACGTGCTCGTGTATGTCAGTGAGGGCCGCAAGGATGGTGGATCCGAGGAAAAATAAAGCCGTGAGGGCCCAAAGTAGACAATATTGTTGGTGGTACAGCGGAGGACATGAGATCCTTGTCCCACATCGCTTAAGGAATGAGTCCTAGGCTAGCTTATATGTAAAACTCCGCTATTGACCTACTGACAACACATTTTCCCGGGTTGCACACTCGTGTGTGCTAGTGGGGGTAGCGAAGATGGTAGACCCGAGGAAAAACAAAGTCGTGAGGCCAGTGAGGACCCAAAGCAGACACTATTGTCAGTAGTGAGGCAGATGACGTCACAAAGTGGTATCAGAGTCAACTTTTGATAGCATGTGGTGACCACAGTGGGCGCTCGCTGGTGCCGTTGAGGGCACAACGGGGACGTTGTGCCATTAGAAGGTATGTGAGATCGCTGTCTCACATCGCTTAAGAAGGGAGTCATAGGCTAGCTTATATGTGATTCTGCTCTTAAACCATAGACAACGCATTTTCTGGGTTGCGCGCTCATGTGTGTCAGTGAGGGCAGCGAGGATGGTGGACTCAAGGAAAAATAAAGCTGTGAGGGCTAGTGAAGGCCCAAGGGATGACAAGATACTTGAAGCCAAGACCACCATTGTCTTTCCTTATTTTGACATTGTCCCATCTCTTCCAATGAACTTCGAATTTAGAGGAGTGTTGTTTCCATTAGAAAGAAGCTATACTATGCTCTATGACCCTGCAAACTGAAATGATAATTTTGAATATAAACATAGCGTACTGAGGCAATGCTTGCACAACAATTTTTAATAAGATCTATTTCCTTGCTTTGGACAATAATCTTTCTTTCCATCCCTCCAACTTCATATTGACCCTCGCAAAGATCCATGCAAACATTTGTTTATTCATTTGTCCCCAATTTTATGGAATTCCCAAATATTTGTCAGTTTATTCTATGATTGGAACTTTCAGTTCATCGGCCATATTTCTCTAAAGTGTTGATGGATAGCTCCTACTAAAGAAAATCCCTGACTTTTTCAAGTTTATTGCTTACCCTGAAGCTTTACAATATTGATTCATGACATTTGCCATATTCTAACATTCCAATTTAAGAAAAATATTGCATTATCAACAAATAATAAGTGGGAGAGGGTTGGACAATTTCTATTCAACTTGATACCTTTTATGCTCTCATCTGCCAAAGCTTTGTGCAAAAGAGAAGAGATGACAAACACATGGTGACAATGGATCTCCATGTCTGATTCCCCGAGAGGGCCGAAAGAATAGTAAAGGCTCCCCATTAATCTTTACGCTAAAATTGACAGTGGACATGCATTGCCTAATTAGCTGGATCCATTTGGCACAAAGATCCATCCTCCGCATATTGGTATACAAGAAATCTCATTACACTCTGTCATACGCTTTTCAAATATCCATTTTGAACACTGCATGAAATTTTTGTTTTCTTTCCCTTACTCTCAGCCGATACAACAATTCGTGGACAATTATGATGTTGTCTTGAATCTGCAGCCGCCCACCACTTTTTTATTAGCGATATTTTAATCTATTGTCATTCAATGTCAAACTAACGATGCATATAAAAAGGTTCAACTTAATAAATGCCGTCACTTGATTAACATTCCTTCTTCAAAACATTGCTCTCTCTTTCTCTCTCTCTCGCATTTTAATTATCAAACGATCAATTCACAACCCAAAGAAGAAAAATTGCGAAAAGACATGCAAGTCTTGATCCTAGCCCCGGCCTTAGCCCTTCTCCTCGTCCTCGCAATTACTAAACTCCTCAGACCCAAAACCAACCGCCCGAAACTCCCGCCGGGGAGCTTTGGATGGCCGATCATTGGTGAGAGCCTCGAGTTCCTCCGTTCCCAACATGATGGGAGCCCGGAGAAGTTCATCCAGGACAGGATGAGCAAGTACAACTCCCATGTGTTCAAGACCTCGCTGCTCGGAGAGCCGATGGCCATCCTGTGTGGGCCGGCGGGGAACAAGTTCCTCTTCTCAAACGAGGGCAAGAAGGTGGCGCTGTGGTGGCCGAGCTCGGTCCGGAAGTTGATGGGGAGGTGCCTCGTCGCCAAGACCGGGGACGAGGCTAGGTCAGAGAAGAAACTTCTCATGAGCTTCTTCAATCCGGAGGCGCTCATGAGGAGAGTTGGGGTCATCGATGAGATGACGAAAAACCATCTTAGAACTCACTGGGAAGGTATGTGCATATCATCGACCATTAATTATCAATTACACTTGAAATTTATTATATAATTCTACGATGAATTTTTTACTTGGTCTAAAAACACTTAAATTTCTCGCTATATGGGTCGTCACTGGTGTTGACACTTCTCTGTTCAAGTCAATACCTGCCCGTCACTGTGACGATAGACAAGTCGCTTCCGTGGATAGACATGGGGCTCCAATAAAGAGAGGTCAATAATTGGATAAATCCCGTTGACTTGGAGCGGCGGGGTCTGGTAATTGAAAATTATAAAAAAATGGAAAATCTTTCAGTGAAAGAAAAGCACGTGGAAGACAGCAACTTTGCTGTCTATAAATTTTTGTCCTTAAAATGAGAGAAGAAAAAGAAGGTTCAACGAAAGAGTGATACTGTTGCTCGGAGAATGGCTAACGAATGAAGACAGCAACCTTGCGCAGTAGGACCCTTGTGGCCTTAGCAATAGTACAGGAAGGCAAACACATATCCATCATTTCTAATTCAAGGTTAGGTTGAGGCTCACTGTATTTTCACATTTTAATCGACTCTAATAGACACCAGATTATTGAGTTGACGAAAATAGCTTCAAGAAAAAACTAATTGATCAGGAAGCTGGCGATGGAAGGAAGTTATTATCTATTGAAAATGTATGACCTGATCATTTGATAATGATCAACGACGTTTCTTTTACTCCTCCACTTTCGATTTTTTTCCATTCCTTTTTATACAAAGTTCATCTTCTCTCTAAAACTTACTAATGTACTTAAGCTAAAATTCTGCGAGGGATACATTAGAATGCCTTCAGACGTCATTGCTTATTTTTGTTAATTAGCTTATGTCAAATCTAAAGAACTTGAACCAAAGACTTGCATATGACAGGGAGTTATGGGATAATTGAACTCTAGAGAGATATTGTAATAAATTTCTACACATCTCCACTCTATTGACATTCGTTTAAAACAGAATAGTGATCGCAATGTTCGTTAAAGTAATTGAATCTTAGAGGATATTTATGAAAAAGCAACTAATCTACTTCTTTGATTTGAACTCCAAAAAAGAACCAATAGAAAAGTGGATAAGAATCAGGACATTGATTGACGCATAAAAGGTATGTGTTTCCCTTTTCCGCAATCTTAGCATTGATGAGAGTGTGTATAAAGCTAATCAAGGGATATCCAAAGCTATTTAAATTTTAGGATATGTGTAAAGTTATCTGAAGAGTGAAAATAACGTAGCCTAAATAAATGGGAACAATGTGTGTTTTTTTATAATTGGGCAGGAACCTCTTTCAACTAGAATCAATCCTCGACTATCATCAAGTCACAAGACTAAAACTGAGCCTCATGAAAAATTCTCTGTCTCGCTGTTGTTGGCATGCATGCTGGGCTCTGTGTCACTACGTACTCGCACCTTTGTCCTCATCCGTCGGCAACATTTGTCCCGTTCATTTATTTTTTAACCACAAGTGAAAAAGACTGGTAAAGACTAATCTAGTCAGTTAATCGTCATACATGTTTAATGGGACTTGATATCGACACAATTCCCGAATGTAAATCGTCTCCATAGAAGCACAAAGGATTCCTTAAGATTGGCATCTCTGAACATATGCTTGAGCAAATTCCAAACGTTTACTCATCAAAATCTAAAATAATGTGAAGGCAAAGATCGGCTGGAGGCCTACCCTACCCTGAAGCAGCACACCTTCGAGCTCGCGTGCCGGCTGCTCATGAGCATCACAGACCCGCAGCTCGTCTCGAAGCTCGCTGAACACTTCTACTTGTTCCTCAAGGGAGTCATTGAACTCCCCATCGATGTCCCGGGCACAAAGTTTTATCGGGCCAAGAAAGCGGCCGCTTCCATCAGGAAGGAGCTCCGGGTGTTGGTGAAGCAGCGCCGGATGGAGCTGGAGAAGAAGATGGCCTCACCTTCCCAAGACATCATGTCGCACCTGATAGCGAGCGGGGATGAGAACGGGAAGTTCATGCCCGAGGTGGAGATCATAAACACCATGTTGAATCTCCTGTTCGCTGGCCATGATACGTCCACTTCGACTCTAGTGTTGATCATCAAGTACCTGAGTGAGCTGCCTCATGTGCTGGAGAAGGTCATTGCCGGTTAGTACCTCTTTGTCCTTCCTAGTCACCAGGGTGTTGCGTGGCTCTGACAATACTTGTTGAGAAAAGAAGAAAACATACCTCTTTTACTTATTTATTAAATGCGCTTTATATAATGTTGATAGGGAGAAGTTCTCACACTCTCATACTCATACACACACTTAAAATGGGGGTCAAGGACATCCAAATGGAGAACTTCTTGGTTATTTATAGGCCTAATAGGGAGCTAAAACTACCTCTTAGATATTTCTGAAGAAAATGTTTTCCTAGATATCTCTAGAGAATTCCTAGTTGTGGCCAATTCCTTAACCACATTTCTACTTATAATGTCTTCCAAAAAAATATTTAGATACTTAGGGCGTGAATGATAATCACTATATTCCAGAAATAAATATCTAGCCAGAAATAGATATTTTTGTTTCTTACCTGATCAAGCTCATGGTCCTTGATCGCCAACTCTACCACATTTGATGCGTAATGTGGATTCAATACCACTAATTGAGAAAGAACAAAACTTGCTTCATGAAAGCATGCCCTTTTTTTTTTATTAGAAACAGTTTCTTCTATGTGGTTTGCAAGAGGTTTTCACACACCCACACTTACTCACCCACTTGAAATTGGAGGAAAACACACCGAAAGGGGAGCACTTCTTGGCTTTTTGTAGGCCTAACAAGGACGTGTGATTACTTCCTATGTATTTGTAGAGTAAATATTTTCCTAGATATTTCTAAATAATTTCTTGATGTACCCAATATTTTAGCCACACCTATCTACTTAAAATATTTTAGAATAAAAAATCTAGATACTTAAGGATTAGAGTAGAAAAGTCTAAAATTCTTGGAGAAGAGAGGAGGGGCAACATTTTCTTAATGGTGCAATCTGGTCGGCCTACGGATCTATACTTAACATTTACATTCACCAGAGCAAAGGGAAATCGCGGCATCGAAGGTGCAAGGAGAGCTTCTTCAATGGGAGGATTTGCAGAAGATGAGATGCTCATGGAATGTCATTTCGGAAGTCATGAGGATGAGCGCGCCGGTGCATGGTTCTTTCCGTGAGGCCCTAGTTGATTTCACGTATGAAGGATACACCATTCCCAAAGGCTGGAAGGTAATGCATGCATTCATTCTCCGTTAATACATCATGCCTACCTACTTCCTTCTTTATGGTTGATCATGCGGAAATCATGGTAAACACGGCGTACCCAAAACGGGCTTGAAATGCGAAATGGACGAATTTAGACAACGCCATTTTTCGTTTTCGAAAAAAAGCCTTGCCAATCTAGGCCTTAATAATAATGAATAGACTAATCTTTTCCTTTTGGCCTTGTTAGATTTCCTTCTTCACTATTCTAGAGGATGTAGACATTATATTGGCTTACTTGTTTGTTTAATGATTTGTCATGCGTAGTTGCATTGGAGTGCATGTTTGACACACAAAGACCCAAACTACTACCCAGAAATGCTGACCTTCGACGAATCGAGATTCGATGGATCTGGGCCTGCTCCATATTCATTCGTCCCATTTGGAGGTGGGCCGAGAATGTGTTTGGGGCTCGAGTTTGCAAGGGTGGAGCTGCTGGTGTTCCTGCACAATCTGGTCAATGGATTTCACTGGAGCTTGGTCAACCCTGACGAGAAAATTATATACGATCCCATGCCTATACCAGCTAAAGGTCTTCCCCTCCGTCTTCGACATCGAGACTCTTAGGCTTTTTCATGCTGCTATGGAGATAAATCCACTGGATGTTGTACTTAATTATCAAACCTGAACGCTTGGTATCTGAACTAATGGAAGTACCTTATTTTGGCGTATCTTACGCTTCCGAGAGCTTTCTTCTGGTTGGTTCTGTTCATCAAGCTTGCGCTGCTTAGAAATTTTTTTAGATAATTTTGGGAAAAGCAATAACATCGGTTGTATGACAACTTAATGCTGGGAAAGTATTGCGAGGCCAGTGCGAACCCGTCGAGGATTAATGTTAGTGGGAATGGAAATTGATTCGCAAGTAATATCTACGCAGAAGGTATGAAAAGTTCTTCAATATGTTATCGAGAATCTTTAGTGTTTTATGTTTTATTAAAGCGCTGTTTTAAAGAATGCTTGGCAGTGGATTTCTTCAAGGAATTACACCAATAATTTAGTGTTGGAGAAGGTTAAATCTTGTGGTAGAACTTATAATTCCTTTGTGAGATTCATAGATTATTTTGTGAGCAATTTTAGGGCTAAACACTGTATGAGTTACTAGACGAACATGAGATTTGAAAAACATTGAGAGTATTTGAGTGACTTGAGTGTGATTGTACTTTCCATCTTATCGCTTGATTCATAGTGAAATTATTTACTCCTCATCCCTTAGAAGTAGGTCACTTAGACATAATTACGTAAATTGAATATCCGATTTATTTTGTTGTTTAGTCTATTTGATTGTTGGGTCACTTGCTCTCTCAATAATATATATTAGGTCGATACTCTCCTAATTGAGAACACAAGTACATCTAATGAGTTGGAACATCAAAATAGCCTTCTCTTGACACTTCAGGATAGTGGGGCAAATTCTATCATAATCACTTGTCATACCATACCCGTTTTAGTTCGAGCATCCAGTTCATTCAGCGAAACATGCAAACCACTTCAATACAACAACCGACATATCCATTGTGGTCATCATCTGAAAAGCTGCATTAGGTCATGATTAGTGTGTGTGTGGGAGGTCAACTTTGCTTTCAAAGATTGTCTTAGATGATAATCATTACTTACCTAGATTCTTAGCACAAATATGATGCTATTCTTATGAACCAGTTTTATCAATCCTTATGCATATTTTATACTTCACCCCGATGCCACATAATTCCAATTCTCAGCTTACATGAGCATGAGAAAAATTGGTTCTGACATGATTTTTCTATGATTGGCTTCGTGCCACTTGTCCAATACTCACCAGACGATCTCCACCGTCCAAATGCCCCCTAGTACAAGGAGGGGAGGGAGGGAGGAATCCCCTTATTAAAGGCCTGGATCGCCGGCCGTGCTTTTGCAGCATTGCAGGCGATCGAGGTCCATCTTTCGTCGCTTCGCCAATCCTCTAGCTGTTGAAACTATGTCATGGCACCTTCTCTCTCCTCCTCGCTTGTCCCTAACGACCTCGTCTCTCTCCCTCCCTGCTCTCTAACTTTATCCCGGCCCAACCTAACCCTCCACACTCCTCCCTCGGCGTAGCTGTGGATGAGGATGAAAGGCGATCGGCGATGAGCCTAGGCCTGAGCCTTATATTTAGGATATGGGCTTGATCTCTATCAAGCTTGGAGCCAAGATTGGAGGCTCGAGCTTTAGCAGAGGTGACCGCCAAAAGTATGATGATTTTGAAAGAGACTGGGAAAAAGATTTGTAATGCTTTCAGTATACCATGATAGATTCTCCTTCAAATCTCAAGATAAATTTTTTCTTTATAAATTCTGTATGCCGCGAATTCAAAGTACGTGAATGGTCAGGCCATAGATGCAAATTATCAATTTCTCCAGGCAGTAGATCGGAGAAAGTCAGCAACATCGGCTCCGCCCATTAAATAGAAAACAAGACGAGTCCTCCTGAGAGACCCCACTGTCATGATGTTTAAGTGTCAAATCTGGTCCCCTTATCTTCGCCCCAAGTCAAATCGGTCCCCCTTTCCCAAATGCTTTTCTCGATTGTTCTGCATTTCGTTCGAAATCCCTCCTTCACGCGCGCATTACAATCACAACCTTAAGCTCGTTTTTGCCAGGATCAAACGGGGAAGAACTTGCGGACAAAGAAAGTTTATCTGAGGAATTCAACCACTTTTCTCTTGTCGAAAAGAAGTGGGACTTCAGATTGTATCCAAAGTTACTGATCTATACCACGTCTAGAGTAGCCAGCGGCCTGTTCTTCTGTCAAGCTTCTTCTCCATGTCTATAGTAGCCTCAATCAACATATAATGTGTGTGATTAGCTGTTCGATCTGAAGCATGTTGCCGTCAACCATCCAACATGAGCAGGACAAATTTATAGTGCTTTACCCCACGGCCACGTATCCTCTGACAGCAACTAGCTCTTGCATACATGGTCAAATCACTCCAAGACCAAAAGGCTATAAATTGATTATTAGCGGCGTAATTTTCGATATCATTAGCAATCACCGTGCAATGATTGCTAGAGGTCTCCCATATTGGCCCTTCTTTCACGGCGGTTTCAAGTGAATACTGAGGCACGTGTACGGTGCTTATGTAAGGCATGTTTTTATTATTTGTATTTTTTTGTAGTAGTTATATAAGAATTTAATTATCCATTCTTAAAAAAATAACAAAATATTAGATTCTTGTTACTGAAATGAATTTTTTATTATACCCAATTAAGAGGCACGCTTGACGGTATAACTTATAAAGACGTGGTATGTAGTCTCCTGCTCTAGTCATTTGTTTGGTATGCAAAATAGAGTGGATACATTCATTTGAAGAAATCGTTAAAAGGGAGTCCAAATTTGAATCTATTAATATATTCACTTGGATAGACCTTCATTCAAGAACTTAAACATATGAGTAATGAGTCAATTTAGAGATACTTGACACTTATGTAACACCGACACGGATACGTGACATATGACACGACACGACACGCTGACATTTTATTTCTCAAAAAGTAGAAAATTTCGACGTGCTCGGACACGTTATATATTAAATAAATATTTTTATATATAAATGCATTAATAGTAATAAAAAGAGCCTAGAATTAATCTATACTAAAAATAATAATCATATATTTGTTAATATCATTCATTGTTTTAATTTGACAAATTCAACTATATTTTATTGTAACAATCAATAAAACGACCCAAATCCCCATTTCCCTGAACTAACTCTAGGGTTTGTAAAAAAATCCCAAATCGCATTATAAAGAAATTCAATATACTGAGTTGAAAAAGAAAACATAATAACACAACTTGCTAACCTGAGATGAGCAAAAAGATGAAATCTTGAGATCAAAAGGTGAAGCAACACCGACGAGAGACCCACGGTGAAAGAAGAGAACGATAGGTGCCTTAGGTGTATGCGGCTGAAAAAAAGTCCAGAAGTATTGACAATTTGTTGTAATTTTTATTATCATCATCATCATATATTTATATTCCATAAGTTTTGAAAATTGGTAAATATAATCCCATGCGTGTTGGAGTTTGTGACTCGCGTGTCGGAGATAGTTGACCGTGTGTCGGATTTTTCGACACTCGTTGATCGGGTGTCGGAGAGTGTTGGACATGTGTCGGACACGACACGAAGGGTCCCGGAGAGTGTCGGTGCTTCTTAGCTTGACACCATACCATCCTTTCATTTGGGATGTTCTAGCACAATTTATACATTTATCTCAACAATCTTTACCTCGGGTATGAATTTAGAATTAGGTCTGGCCCCCATTAATTTAGATATTTTCTGCATCAATATATTGCAACTTGAATCTCCAATGCTTCCCTTCATCTTAAGTCTTTTTCTCTAGAATGAACCATGACGACTATCTAAAACTAATATTAGTCATGGGTTTTGAGATGCTCATCATGATGCGACCATTGGTTATGATATTATGGTAGAATGTCCAACCAAAAAACTTAAGTTTTTAGGTGGAAGAAAATTCATGTATATAAAGAGCATACAAGACTCATTGTTAAAACAATGTGAGATATTTTAACATGTTAAAAAGTTCGATTAAAAAACTTAAGTCAATAGATAAAGGGAGATCACACACACACACATATATATATTCACCATGATGCACAGGAGTAAGCCAACAATTGACCATTGATTATGATATTATGGTAGAATGTCCAACCAAAAAACATAAGTTTTTAGGTGGAAGAAAATCCATGTATAAACAATGTAAGATATTTTAACAAGTTAAAAAGTTCAATTAAAAAACTTAAGTCAATAGATAAAGGGAGATCATATATATATATATATATATATATATATATATATCAACACTCCCTTTTGCATGCAAGCCAGATGTGGAATGACCTGTGGAATTTAACAAATAGGATGGACTCACACACAAGAATCTACCTCTGATACCATATTAAAAAGACCAGTCCAACACCTTGAGCTAATAGGTTGAACAAAACCACTTGTATACAAGGAGCATATAAATCTATATTTCAACAAATATCATTGTGGAAAGTTCAACCCGAATGCTTAAATCTTGAGAATGGTTAGTAGTGACCTTATAAAATTTTATATGGCATCAAAGTTAGATTCTATCCTTTTTGCTGGTGTGTCTCTTTTGGTCAATCAGATTTGACATGCCACTTCTATTTTGCTTGCATATGAGAATGAATATTGAAATATTCCACATCACTTGACAATGTGACTTATATGCTATATATATACATACGGTCTCCCTCTACTTAATATATTAAATTTTTGAATTGGTCTTTCTAACATTATTTATCCAATTTGTCAAGTTTACGTTTCATTTTATTATTTTCACAACCAACCTAACTAGAATTCAATTTTACCTCATCATCTCTCTTCCATTCTCCATCCAATTAACCTAAGGCTAAGGTCACTGTCATTGCCACCGAAAATCCATCATCGTCATGCCACCACCAAGCGCGCATCCCCCCTCCCCCCAAGTAGTTGAATGTCGAGTCTCAAGGGCCATGGAGGAGCTTTCGCCTTTTAAAACAAGCTCAGTTGAGCTTTCAAGCCTCTAAACCTTGAGATGTGTCTTTTAGATATGGGCGTCTATCTTAGTCAACGACTAGCTTGTCGATAACTGCAAGATGGAGCTTGATATAGCATCAAGCTCGATAGACAAAAACGAATCAAATGCTAGAGTTGATATATACATGTAAGTGTGTGTGTCGAGAGAGAGAGAGAGAGAGAGAGAGAGAGAGAGAGAGAGAGAGAGAGAGAGAGAGAGAGAGCATGGGTCCACTGTTGGAGCCAATGAGGTGTTAGGAATGCAAATCTTTAAGTAGAGAAGAAGACAAGCGGATGCTTACATACAGGAAGGGAAAAACCACCATGGCATACTACACAATCTCTTCACTATCAGTATGGATACAATCTCCATCATTACAGCCATAGAAGATAGTGCTCCGGTATATAGCATGAGTTTGGAGCATACAAAATTAAGCTAAAAACTACATGTATGCCACATATGAAAACTCTATTATCTAGTTTAACATAATTATTATATCTATGCTATTAGCAATAAAAGCTCTAAGATTTAATATTACTCTTCTCTATTAGATTTTACTTACAGGTTCATCACTCTTCCACTTGGAGGTTTATCTTCCAGACAACAATAGTCTTCACTCGTCCTTGTAACCCATATTATCCTTGTGCAGTGCCCCCCTCATCACCAGCTATGAAGGCCAAATGAGGCAATGCATGGTCACACTTTATCCATGGTGACAACTTTTGTTAACATATATGTTGGATTCTTACACTAAGAGTCTTCTTCAATGATCTATGAGCCACATATTTAAGATGACATTTTACCTCAATGTGCTTTGTCCTTGAATGAAATAATGTACTCTTTGCAAGACAAATAGTGCTCCGATTGTCACTAGAAAAACACCACTATATTGCTTCTTAATTATCCCCTTCACAAATTTTTTCAACCAAATCATCTCCTTGTTTGATCGAGTATAGTCTCTCTTCTGACATAGGCCGATGCAAATGCTTCTGAAACAATAGATTCTCGATTTGTGTCTTTTCAGAAATCAAAATCCTTGTCATTGAACTAATCGATCTTCACCTTCCCTTTGTTCATATTCCTTGCTCCCACTATATTGCCGGAACTAGGCTCTGTTACCAGTTTTTAGAAATGTGAATTTTTGAAGTAAAAATTAAAAAAAAAAAAATAGAAGAGGAGAGAGAAAGTAAATTTTTATATGGAAAACTTTTTTAAAATCAGAAAGGGAAAAACCACATCGTCACATTAGACAATCTCTTCATTGTCGGTATCAATATCGAAGTTACCGGTTTTAACATCACAACTACAAAAATTATCTCCTTAACATATAGTAAGAGTTTATGGCATACGTAGTTATGATGGAAATTACATGTACGCAATTAGCAATAGTAGAAAAGCTTTACTCTCTATAAAATCACTTTTTTACCAATAGCATTGGAATCTCTCCACTTTAATATTACATTTCTCCATCAAAGTCCACGACTCCATCACGAGGCTAGTGGTTGCGTTAATCATGGTGGTCGGGCAGAGACTTCAAGTAGGCAGCGGCAACCGAGTAATGGACTGAGTTTTGCATGATGTGCTCCCGCTCATGGATGGCGAATGGAGATTGAACGAGAGGAGGAGCAATCCACATTAGGTACGTGGATCGGCAGAGATAATTTTCTTTGTATATTGCAGTTTGACCCGTGTGTTGTCTGCATTTGGGATCCACGACTATCGTGCGCGTAAGAACCGCATCAGTCGTCGTTCAGGTGTGAAATGAACCTGCCGTTTCTCCATCCCACCGACCTCAGACCTCCTTAAGCTTCAGCTTAAGCTTTAAACTCACCCCCGCAAATCTTTCAAAACCCAAACCCAAAGCCCGCCTCTCTCTCTTCTCGTCGCTTTCCCCGATTTTCTCTCTTCTCTTCCCTCAAGACTCACTCTTCCCTTTTCTTTCCTCACCAAAGCAAAAATTGAATCCCTTCTCTCTTTTCCTGTTTCCCCTCTGCCCATGTTGTCCACGTAACTCTCTCTCTCTCCCTCTGCGCTGTTACGTGTGCGAGAAACTGGACGAAAATGGTGGGTTCACAAAGTGAGAACTCCGGTTGCTTCTCTGCTCTCCTGCGCCACCTCCTCTGCAGCAGTGGTGCTCCGACTCACCCGTCCGACGACACCCTCGTCGCCGAACCGAGCTCCAAACACACCAATGACGCCGCCGACCCTATCTTCAGCAAGGAATCGCCCAAGCGCGACAGGGCCCACCGCCCGCCGCAGAAGCCGGCGGGAGTCGTCGCCAGGCTCATGGGGCTCGACTCGCTGCCGGACACCAAGTGGGTCCCGAGGGCCATGTCCCCCGATGCCTTCCTCCGGAGCAGGTCGGTCAATTTCATGGACTACTTGCTCGAGCTCGACCTTGACGAAGCCGACCGTAACAGGCACCGGAGGGTCAGGACTTCGGTGTCGTTCCGCGAAGTGCCCACTTCGTTGGCGGATCGACAAAAGAGCGAGGATCTAATTGTTCTGTACCTGAGCGATGATGAGGATTTGGGGAAGAACAAGAAGGAGAACGTTGAAAACAGAGGAAGGAGAAAACAGAAGACAGCGGCAAAGAAGAAAAAAAAGAAGGAGAGCGAGCGTAGGGAAGGCAAAGAGAGGAAGGTGTCGAGACTGAGGGACGAGCCGAGGCGGGTCAAAGTCAGTCCACGCGACCGGGGAGGACAGTACTGTGCAGAGCTAAAACTGAAGGCGAGGAAGCCATTGATGGTGGTGAAAGAGGAGGAAGCTTTGGATGGCGATCTGGAATTTGCGAGCGGAGGAAGGAGACATAAGCGGGTCGCCATTGGCGGCGGAGAGACTTCGTCAAGCCCTGTTTCGGTTCTTGACCAATCGCAAGCAAGTCGTCTTCAAGGTTCGTCTTCCAATGTCGTATCGCCTCGTTGTTGTTTGATATGCCATCAATATGATCTAGTAGACTGCATACTTCCCATACCTTTGAGTTGCACATTGCTACTGTGTAACAGTGATTTGCTCAGCCAATTAATTAGTCATTTTGCATATATTACTAGTATGAAAGTACGCTGGAGAATCGGGGTGGATGATCAGGAGAGAGAACAAGATACCTCTCAATTACTCGAGGAAATGGAAGAGTTTTTGATATATTTGTTGAGACCTAAGTGAAATTCAATCGAAACTTGTAAAGTCTAATGATTTAGGCATTGTGTGTATTATGGGAAATCATACCATGGGTGACGTTTCTTCGAGTCAATTTTCATTGTCATTTATGAAAAATGTATGTGTCCTTGAATGCTCTAGCTAACTTTATAATTTTTCAATATAGAAAGAGTGCATATGTCTAGTTAGAACTAGTTCCTTCCTTAAGTAACGCGTGTGCCCAGTTCAAAATGGATTTGAATGATTTTTAGTAGAGGATGTTTGATTTGTGGTCATTAGAATGGGATTTATCAGGTAAACGCCCATTTTATTATATTAATAAGGAAGAAATTGTGTAATACATGGAAAACCAACTATACATCGCCTCGGTTATTCTATTTCAGTGTACCTCCTTGTCTTTCAATTTGCTTCCATGTCATGTCTCTATGAAATGAACCCAGTCGTTATTAAGGTCATGACCATGTTCCGAATTTTGATTGTAATTTGTGCAGAGGACAGTGCCAACGGACATTTCAGCTCCCTCCAGCTCGCGCACATCATTTTAGATCCGTTCGTTCGTGACCAGAAACTATGCAACGACCAGATCCATCGTTCTGCGGAGGTCAATCACTTCGCTGAGGAGGTCATTAAGGTGAGGGCATTGGCTCAAGAAGACGTGCAAAGCTCGAAATGGTTCAGAGTCGGGGAAATATCATCGTCGCTCGAGTCTGCAAATCTTGAAGAGTTGAGTGCGATGCTCGAGCACCATGTTCTGGACCATTTGGTGGAGGAAGTTGTGAGTTTATATGAAGGAGAAGGTCACCGTTTTAGGGTCTGAGAAACTGTCGATGGGGAGAGGGTCGGTCTGTGCCATGTACAATTTCGGGTTAACCTCACTTTTATTCCCTGTACTTTCAAGACGTGTGACTTTGAGACCGGCAATTGGCTAGCAAGGGCGGGCCGATAGTTAGTGCGCCCGAGAAACTCGTCTCACAATTGACTAGTTGATTACCAAAGTTGTTACTTTACTCGAACTCTCCCCCTCACTTTGCTCTCATGTCAAAATTATCCAGTTGGCTTTCACTTTTTCCATCAAGCTAGCGTCGGAAGATGACCGATTTCCTTTAATCTGTCGAGAGTTTGGAGTATAAGGATCGAAATTGACGAGTTTGAAATATAGGTGCTTCATTGAAATTTTAAAACATAACCCTACAGCACATGGACTAGAACAAAAGCCTACTTTACTCAAATCTACTCCTGATGGCGAAAGCTGGGATGTGACGTCCTGCATTTGCTGGTGTGAAAAGAGCTTTCTGACTACTGCTTAAGTCGTCGTTCACGTGGACATTGAGCTCGGCTTCTGCTTCTGCTTCGATCCCTACGAAAGTTGTACCCCGCAATAGGATCCCTTGGCGACGTACTGAACGAGTGATTTCTCTTCTTATTTTATTGTTGTTTTCCAATTCGCGAGCATAGGATGGCCATAAATATAGAAAACAATCGTGGGCAGAGCAGTGCAACTGCCGACGACGCGAGGACAAACCATTTTTTTGTTTTTTTGGTTGAATCAAAAGTCAAATAGGTTGTGTTTCAAATAGACATACGGTGAAAACTAAGCAACTTCCTGCACAATCTCCGGTGGGCGCCAAGGGAACAGCTGATGGCTAGAGATCAGGTACAACAACGAATTCCGGCGACATGCTCCAAACTCGACTGGCGCAACGTGGTGACGACCGACTCTGATGGGCAGAGTATCTAAGAAGAGAGGTGGCGGCGGCGGCTTGAAGCCGCAGAATAAGTGTGGATGATGGCCAACGTCGACAAAAGCCACCAAAAAAGGTGGAGGGAGAGAACGGCATAAAGACGCAACGATGAGGCTAGCGACATAGAGCCAAGACCGACGGTGTTAAGAGTCGCGGAGGTAGGGACAGGTCCAAAATCAAAAGCGTTGGGTTTCCAAAATTTATTTGATAAGGTACCTTAGGATCAATAAATATTTATGCATAACATAATAAAATCTTGATATTGACTAGCAAGAGGAAAATTATCCACACCAATCGTCGAAAGATTCATTTAAAATGTGAAGTGCATATAGTACCACTTTAAGAAAAAAGACATATACACCAAACTATAGGCTGTCTGGCAAAATCTATAGTAGTGTGTATTTAGATTAGTTAAATTGATCGGTAATGACACACTCTTTGATGAGTTATGTATAAATCATGGTGTCGGAGGCATCACTACGCGTCGGGAACACCGCATCAAATTGGTGTTCCAGAATAAATGAACAAAACTTTGCTTGAGAGAAAGAGTTGCTTGCTATCAAGCGCTAGCTTGTCGCGAGATTTCTTGGCCGATGTTGGAAAATTGGCATTTCCCGGTTAGCATTACCTCCATTAATTGAGTGTGGAATTCTAGAGAAAGTGAGGACAGGTAAACCCGTCGATTACTCAAGCCTACAACTATCTTAATGTCAAGCCCCTGCTCTCGTGAAGGATGGTAAATCGGAGCCGAGGGCAAAGCGCATATTCCTAGACTATACATGAAAGGTAAAGGTTGTATGTTCTGGTGCTCAGACCATAACTCAGCCGAATTCTTAATTAGCAGAGGTCTCTCATTTGATGAATCTACATGAGAGGTTAGAAATGCGTATTTTCTTTCAGCAACCAAAAGGGTTTGTCGCTTCATGCATGGAGCATAAGGTAGGCCTACTTAAACACTGCTTATATGGTCATAAGCAGTATCCGAAACAGTTGTACCAATGCTTTGACTCCTTTCTGGTTGGACATTGGTTTAGTCTGCGTGCTCAACATCGCTGCTAAGAGCTAAGAGGATCTTAGTTACATATTTGTTATCGACATTGACAAAATGAAACACAATTGAGTAAAGAATATGGAATGAAAGACTTAGATGCAATGAAAAAGATACCCAATATGGAAATACAAAATATTTTTTCATGGAGATGTTTAATATACAAGATAAAATTGATTTTTTAATTCAATAGAAAAATTGGTAAGTTCAAAAGCAAAAAGAAAAAAAAAAGAAGAAGAGAGAACTTTGCAATTTTTATCTACCAAAAGTGATTGACAACACCAAATTTTCACTGCAACCAGTAACAATTTAAATGAGCCCATCTGCATGACACATAAAAAGCCACGGTATAAGGAAGGCCACTGATAAATCAAAGGCCCAGCTAGGATCGGATGGGAACAACATGGAGATTCTGAAAGACGGTGAAAGCAAGCCTGGATCCAGTGGTTCAGACCGGAACACCCATACCTTCGAATTTTCAAAAAAACGGGGAGAAAGACGCTACAAGTGCCAAAACTTGTTTATCGTACTCACTTTAGTGTCAACAGTTTTTGCCAGTCACTTAAATGTCAAATCGAAGAAAAAATGATCACTTAAGTACCAACAGCTAAATATTCTGGCCAAAAAAATGACATGACATTTATAATCAAAGTTACTAAAGTATTATATTTTATTAAAAAAATTCTAATCCACGTGATTTTTAATTTTATTTTTTTATATGATCCGAATTTTTAATTTATTAAAATTAATTTAAAAAAATAGTTAATTATTTTTTTTTTTAAAAAGGGGTCAAAGGAGGTGGGTGGGGTGGGGGGGGGGGGGGGGGGGGGGGGGGGTCATCGGCCCACCCTCACCGGTGAGGGTGGGAACGGTCAACCGAGGTCGCCAGCCCCCAGCCATGTTGGCAATGGGTTGGTAACCCTCGTTGGCCATGGTCCCTTGCCGATGGCTGGCAAGGGCTCCTGCTAGCCTTTGCCTAGATCTAAGGAGGGCCTATAGGGGCCCTCACTGGCCGTCGACGAGGGTTGCTGACCCATGGCCAGCGTGGTTGGGGGCTAGTGACCCTCGCCGACTGTTCCCACCCTCAAGGGCCCTTGTTGACAACCAACGAGGGCTCTTGCAGGCCCTCGCCCAGATCTAGAAAGGGCCTGCAAGGGTCCTCGCCGGCCGTTGGCGAGGGTCGCCAACCCATGGCCAGCGTGGTTGGGGGCCGACAACCCCCGCCGACAGTCCCCACCCTCGCCGGCGAGAGTGGGGCTGCGGGGGCGAGGGTCCCCATCAAGGAAGGTTGAGTTGCGGCGCAAACCAACTATGTGTGTTATCGGTGAGAAAACCACTCAAGTTCGTGTCAATGATTGTTACTTCCTTGTATGTTCCCTTCCTCAATTAAAGTCAGTCTCCATTTATGATATGATTTCCTAATGAGGCGTTTGAGAGATTCAAAACAATGATGACCCCATTCACGGAGTGATGAGATAGAAATGATCTTGATAGCACTCACACATCGTGATCTTTGTAGCGATTGGACTCGAGATATCAGTTGGGGAGAACAGAAAAGAGAGAGAAGACTGATCATGGCCACTAATAATAGATTTAAAGCTTGATCATATTAATCTGGAAAAGAAATTTTGATGGACGAGGCTCCACCATAGCCAGAATAACTATGAATTTAGATAGTTTAAAGGATATATAAGGAGCCTTCAAGTAAAGGCCGAGTTTAGA
Organism: Melaleuca alternifolia; assembly: GCA_019926035.1. Taxonomy (NCBI): domain Eukaryota; kingdom Viridiplantae; phylum Streptophyta; class Magnoliopsida; order Myrtales; family Myrtaceae; genus Melaleuca; species Melaleuca alternifolia. The sequence goes on along the minus strand of JAGKPW010002372.1, from coordinate 818,670 downwards.
TTCAATTGCATTGGCAATAATGTGTTGTTAAGTTAGCAGTCAGGAGCAATCTCTTCGAAGTGCCTCGTTCTTCCTCCAGAGGGCCTCATTCTCGCTCTGAAGGGCTTCAATCTCCCTTCGACGCTGTTCTATTTGATATTGGAGCACCCGGACTGACAATTGAAATCTCTTCATCTCATGTCTCATATTTTCCTTATCCGCAGAAACCCTGCGCATCTCTCTTTGCAGCAGTTGTGCATACGAGGCATTATGTGGTGACCCTGCTGATTGGAAATTCGCAGGATTTTCTATGGGCATGCCCCTCGGTCCCTTCCCAGGTGCACCTAGACGCCCATCTGTAGATCGCTGTTGCTGCTGTTGTTCTTGCTGTTGCTGCTGTTGCTTCTGTTGCTGCTGCTGCTGCTGCTTCTGTTGCTGGGTGCTGCCGCTGCTACAGCTTCTGCTGCTGCTGCTTTTGTTGTTGTCGTTGCATTCCTGTTGTTATTAATCTTAATTATGCAATTTTCAAAGTCAATGGAGTTGAGGAGCTCGATGATTGATGTATAGAGCACATGTCTTGAAAATCAGCCTTTCTAGTCCTCTTGTGAGGATTATGCAGAATGCTCTGCTTATCTGTTGATAAAGACTCCTCCTTATGATCCTTCAATCTCTTGCCCGTGCAATTACACAAGTGATCGAGAGTTTCAATGTGGGCTACACTGGGTGCCTCCTCGGCAAGCAGCATTTTCTGCAAAGTCTGCTTATTTGTCTAGATGATTAGGGCTAGCGTATTCTTACAAAGGATGATAGTCCTATTTTCCTCATATGTACAGAGAACGCATTGATAATAAACTAAGTAGAGCTCAATCTCATACCCGACAAGCCATGTTTGGTTGAGCTCTTTCGTCCTGTGGAACCACCCCTCTTGACGACTTCTCTGTCTCGTTTTTCATTGCCTCCTCGGGGGCATTTGTGACATTGAGGTTGATGGGTTTTGAGTTGTTCTTTCGAACTCGCATCGCTACAGAATGCAGCAGAAGATGATATTTGAGGATCCGATCCCTGAGTTTGAACGAAGAACAATTTTTATTAAAAGGGATTGAAAGAAGAGATTTGACTATGGAAGCCATTGGATGCAAGCTTTCTTTTCTTTTGGAATTTGTGTCACTTAAGATCGTTGCTTAGGCTTGACATTGATGTCAAAACTGGTAGCTACAGTGTTGCCTTAAAAGAAAGGAATAGTTATTGCGACCTTACATAAAAAGTTCAATACTTATCTGACGTTTTGATAGTCATAAGTTCTATACATGTTTAGAATAATCTCTTCTACTTTTTTAATCATTCGAACAGTTTCTACCAATATATGAGAAAAATAAGTGTCATAGAATTCGCGCCAATTTAAATATGAAAATATGCAATAACAAATCTTGAGAACTTTAAATTGGAAGGGTCGAGTAAATTATAAGAATTCAAAAAGTGAAAGGGTTAAATATGGTATATGTTACCATATAATTAGTTGTTTTTTTAAATGAAATCCTGTGGCATAACAAAGGGCTCCAGAAAAAAAAATCCAGATACAGCAATTAATTAAGCATCCATATATTTAAGGCTCAACCGAAGAACGAGCAAAGATATGGGAGAGTGAATAAAGATAGAGCCTGTCAAAGGGCATATTTTCTGAACTATCCTGGTATTTTCAACTAGTGCACATTAAGATTGGTCACTGGTAACGTATCTCTAGTTTCACATTTCTTCAAATTTGAAACAATGTAACAAACATATAAATGTAAAAAATACATGGAAGAGAACTAAAGCACGCCTCGTTTGGTGACATTTCTCACGAACCTTTTTGCTTATGTGCTTCAAGCTATATCTCTTCGCCAGTAAAATTTTGAGTGAACTGACAATTTACCTGACATAGAGATGGTTATTGCACTAAATTCGACATAAATTTCAAAGTTGCCGTTATGCTATTTTCAAATCTTAAAAAATTGTAATAGAGGAATTAGTATGCCTTGAATTCTATCAAGAAGATTTTACTAAAAATAAGTGGAAAACTTTAGTGAGAAAGACTATTTGTGCCAAAATTTGATAGTTTAAGATAACGAGACATGAACTTGTAAAGTTTGTTACTAAAAGTCTAATAACTTAAGTTTCATATATTTTTTTTCCGATCACTTGAGTACTATATACGATACAAATTATTCAACTAAGTATCTCTCACGACTTGTTCCAACATTCGTCCTTTGGACCCTTTTAAGTAAATTTTGAGTCCAACGTGGCTTGTATAAGGAATTCAAGTCCAAACTGGAAAATGGACAAGCTGATGTGGCGAATGGAACTGAAAAATGACACACGTACTCTCTCTCTCTCTCTCTCTCTCTCTCTCTCTCTCTCTCTCTCTCTCTCTCCAGTCATCTGGAACGTGGAAATGAAAAGCAAGGGAGAAGGGAAATGAACAAGAATCTCGAATTGGCTGAGGACGGGGAAGCTAAGGGCGTTAGATTTATTTGCAGAGAACGACACATATAATCATTAAATTTTTTAGCTCAATATTTGGTTAACGATATCTAAACTTTTAATTTGTTCAATGTGGTTTGTTCAATATATAATTTGATTTCTGAATTTTTAATTTATTTAATGTGATCCACGGATTTTTAGTATGTGTTCGAGTTAGTCTAAGAACTATGTGAAAATATTTGATGTTGTCCCTGAACATGAATAAATTGATAGACAATATTAACATATATATTTTCATTTGATTTAGAGACTAAATTGAATATGTACCAAAAGTCCAAGAACCATATTTGATAAATTAAAAATATAAGGATTACATTAAATATTAAGTTAAAGTTCAGAGATCATTTACGTGATTAACTCATTTATTTATGGAAAGACACTGAGCAGATTTTTGAGCCATGGACTCGATTGAACAAATAAATAATTCAAAGGTTACATTAAATATTAAGGTAAATTTCGAGAACTATATTGTCATTACCATTTTCTTTTTCATTGGTTCATGTGACTCTTTTGGGGTGCAATAGAGGAACTATTTGAGAGTTGTGTGATTCGAGTAATCGTGGAGTAAGCATACTGTCAAATCACACCAATCTCGTGTTGGTTTACCTTTCCGCTCTTAACTTCTTGATCGTATCGTTCACGTTTGGTCCAAGCTCCTTGGTTTCCGTGACCATATTGAAGTAGTGTATTAGGACCTGTTAATCGATATTCAATAATCCATATTATTCATACAAAAGTAAAACTATGCGGGGGAAGCAATTTTCTTGAAATTGTTTTTCACATGTGCTCAATTCTTTCTCGACAACACTAAAAACAGGAATCTGGATTACTTTCCTTTTTTCTATTTATCAGCATGGTAAGGTCTAGGATTTTTTTTTTTTGTAAAGTAAGTACTTGTATTGATCTTTCAACCATGCAATATGTACAAGGCATCAGTTCTCGGTTCCACAAAACTTACACTTAACATTGAATTAACGTGAGTGTAAGGGATTGAGATGTAACTATGGATACAAGAGAATCCTAAGTAACATGCCTAAACAATGGCCAACCAAGGCCGAAACAATGGCCAAACAAGTCCTAACCAAATGGTAAGGTCTAGGATTTGGTTCCTGTAATTTCAATAATTCCATGATTTTTTAGCAAAATAAGAAAAGACACCAATTATTGACTTTCCAATTTTGCCGTATCAAAAAATGGAGATTGTGGAAAGAAGATATTGGTATGATATACTTCCTTTTATATTCTATCATACATTAATAGAGGAACTATCTACTCTAGTAAACCAAGGCCAATTATATTCAGATTTGCTTCCATTAGAGTCAGCCCTTCACAATCTAAAGTTAGTAAAACCCATGATAAGTTCAAGCTATATTACCATAATGAGAACTACGACATTATTGCATATATCATCACATTGAACATATATGGAAACTCCTACTTTCCTTGCTAATTGGGTAGGAAGTTACTTAGAGACCATATTTTCCTTGTCATCATCATAAAACAATTGATTAGCTTTGCGATGTTTGTATCCGTTACAGTTGACTTTCTATATTACCAGTTAGTCTCGTCAGATTTGCTTCAATTGTCATATGAACATGTTTGGTATGATGGCAAATACTATGCAACTATAACAACCAAGTAAGGGAAGAAATCTCGAATTTACAGAGGGAAAAAGATTTTCAAAATGGAAACCCAAAAACAAAAAGAATCCATTTTTAGACAATTTCGGGCCCAATTCCCTTTAAGAGCATCAACCCACAAATCATTGACCATCCAATCTTGCGAGAAATAATATAAAAATGTGTTGTATAAATTACTTCCTACCATTAGCAAGGAGAGTGGAAGTTACCATAAGAATTTATTATTTGACATATGCCTACATCACGAGGAGAGATTGACAAATTGTACAATTATAATTACTTGTCCTCAGATGTTGCCTAAATTGCATTGAACTAGGGTCACAAGAACAAATGAAAGAGAAAAGGGTAACGACACTGATAATTCTCGAACTTTTTATTTAATATTCAATATAGCCTTTGAATAGTTTCTTTGTTCAATCTATTCTACGAACCTTCAAAAATTCTGCTCAATGTCTTTTCGTTAAAAAAATTCGAACACCGTTAGCTAACGTGGACACAATTTTAGTTTATTTGCTCTAAATTGCCCATACCAATATTTATATGGGTTCATCATCATATCCCTCTCTCTCCTCTCATAGAATAATCTCGACCGCCACCGCTCGAACTTAAATGACACCACCGGTCGTGATTGCCACTAGCCATCGCCACCGCTTGATCAATAGCACCGCCACACCACCAAACTCGTCCGCCATCAATTATTAACGCTTCAATCCTGCATTTGCTACTCCATGTCTAGATCATAACTCGTCCTTGAACTTAAGGTTGCATCTTACATCTAAGGATGCGTTTGGTTCAGTATTTTTAATGGGTTTTAGGACTCTAAAAAATGACGTTTGGTTCATTTTTGGAAGGTTTTGGGAAGATGCAATTGCATCTCTAAATCTCTCTAAAGGCCTTTAAAAGATGCAGCTTTGGAGTTGCCTTGAAAAGTAGCATTTCGGATTGCTACTTCCTTAGTTTAATATGACCCGGTAGCGGAGGACTCGGTAAACTTCTAGGGCCAAAACCCCCGCAATCGCTGCATCCCACCCCCTCCGCCTCCTCCAGACGACTCTGACTCCTCCCAGCAACGGCCGCCTCCCCCTGCCTTTAGCAGCTCCCTCCTTCGCTGCCTTCGGCAACTCTCCCCCTCTGCCACCTTCCGACGACTTCGACTTCCCTCCCCCCCTAACCGCCATCTCCCCCAGCCTCCGGCAACTCCCGCTACCTTTAGCGATTCCTCCATTCGCCACCTTCCCCCCATCTCCGGCGACTCCCGAAAGAATATCAGTGCGTATGTGTGGCTGTTGGGTAACGCAAAGGTGTCGGTAAAGGATTTACTAGACGCCGGATTTATAGGCAACTTGTTGGTGCCTTACCAATATTTTTATAAAATTGCTAACTCTTGTTTTTATAGTATATAGATTATCAATTTTTCTTCTCTTTGCTAATTTTTATTGGTATTTACGATCAACAACTTAAAATTTAATCGCTCTTACATGATTTGATCAATATTTATTTGAGTAACTTACCAATTGTTTTATTAAATAATCAAATACCTTTGGGCTATCATGGTACTTACCGTTGGTTTCTTTTTTCTTTTTAATTTATAAGCTATTATTGTTGGTTTACCAGCTTTCATTCTTGTTTTGGTGGCATAGGAAAAATATAATCACTACCCGTGAAAAGATGTGGTCTCAAACGAGTTCACCTTTGAATAGAGGTAGATATTTGGATAAGTCACCACAAGTGCCAATAACTTTTTTTTACTTTTCTTAGTGCCACATTGATTAAAATCATTCGCTTGAGTGCCACAGGTGATTTGTCTATCTGGAAAGTTTGACGTAGCATTTATTTTATATAGAACATTTACCGTTGCTTGAGAGCAAAATAAATTAGTGAGTGTGTAAGCAACGTCGTTTGGCTAATCTATTTGTCCCCAAATTAGCGTATTGAGAAAATGCAGTATGTTCTCCAAAATTTAAGCCTGATTTGAGGATTTGTAGCAAAATTACCTCCTAAAATTTGCAATGAAGAGCAGGAGCAAGATAAACGGCTTACAATCGAGTAAGTCATGATTGCAATGCATAGCACATAGTTTGAGCGGTTCGAGTTCATTTGTTTGATAGAGTTCGTGTGGGTCTTTCAGTGATGCTAATCCAGTCCTTCGTTTCTTTGCTTTTGCTATTGCAAAGTGCAGGGACGAAGGGTTGAAGCCGATATAAGAGAGAATGCGTACAAGATGGTGGATGTCATTGCCGATTATGACAAGTCCACCAAGAGCTTCCCCATCCTCAGCCAAGTCAAGGTTAGAGTCCATTTACCTTCTCCTTCATTTTTCATTTCCTCCCTTTTCCAATTTTAAATTGAGTTTCTTTTGAAAAAAGTCATTGTTGAACTCAAAGTTTTATTCAAAATACATATAATAAAGCACTAGAATATGTTGCCGGACGCCCTCGAGTGAACGATGTTTAACCAATACAGCATTCGAGTAGTTGAATAAAAAGCTATGGCACTTGGAAATTTTTTTCTCCTAATAGTTGTTGTACTTTTAATAAAAAATTTAAAGGTTGAATCTTTAATTTTAAACCATCAAATTTTGGCATGAACCAGTCTCTCTATAAAGTTTTCCACTTATATTAACTTTTTTCGATAGTATTTAATGCATACTAATATTTCTACTACACATTTTCTAGATTTTGCAATAGCAAAATAACAACTACTGAAAAGTCGTATGGGAATTAGTACAATCACCCTTGCTTTGTAGGGTAAATTGTCTTTCACTCGAAATATTACCGCCAAAGAGATGTAACTTTGAAGCACACAAGCCTAAAGGTTAAGCAAGTCACCAATGAGGAATGCCCGTATTTTCTTCCATATTTTTGTTACATTTATAAGGGTGCTTAATAAAGTGATGTCTTTGGAGTTTTTTCTGAAGTTATCTGTTATGCCACAAGATTTCATAAGAAGGAAAAAAAATTATGTTATATGGTAAGATATATCATGCCTGTTTCATTGTTTATTAACATTTCAGTAAAATTTACCAATATCTTGCGAATTTCTATTATAGGAGCTACATGATTTATTTCCTACCAAGTCGTTTAGATCATGTCCAATATCAGGCAAAAGATAATTGAGAATTAAGGGCTGTAACTAAAAGGAAACTTATGGAGCATTGTTTTAGAGTGTAGCCCCAAAAGTTGATCGAGATTTTTTGTAATTTTTCCTCTGTAAAATTTTCTTTTTAGGAATCTTAAGCTAAAATTACCTGTGTTGATCCATTTGTAGTATCCACCTTATAAGATTCCAAGCAATAAGAAATACCTCATTATACAATCTACACCTTTCCTCACATTTAATGTTGATTGTCACACATCTATGTTTTCATTATTTTTCAAAAGTCTCTTGAATACGAAGAAAGAGAAGTAGTTAGAACATATAAAACATATCAATCTATTGCAAGGGAGATTTGTATTGAGCTTTCTGTGTAAGGTTGCATTAACTATTCCTTACTTGTAATGATAATGCCACATTTGAGCTACCAGTTTTGACATCACGGACAAGTCTGAGTGGCATATTTAAACAAATCCTAAGTGCCTCCACTTCTTTGAAAGAAAGAAAAAAGAGAGAGTAGCTTTCACTAAAGTAATAATCCTCCTCTTTTTGTGTGTGAACCTCAGAAGATATGATATTGTGGGATGATTGGACGATAGAATTAGACTGTAGATGCTTAAGCATTAAGAAGAAAAGGATTGGGGCGTTTAGTGCAAACTATGTCTTTTGAGATAATAATTTGGGTCACTTAGGATTTGTTTATATAGGTCACTTAGGCTTCATTGTTGATGTCAAAACTAGTAGCTAAAATCTGGCCTCATCATTACAAGCAAGGAATAGTTAATGCAACCTTACAGATAAAGCTCAATACAAATTCCGCATGTAATAAATTTGTATGTCATCCATGTTCCTAATGCTTACTCTCTTTTTTGGTTTTTAAGGGTTCTAGAAAAAGATATGATGTCATATATGTGTGATATTTTTTGCTAACTTTCGATATGAGAAATAGGTGTAGATTGTACAATGAGGTATTTCTTATTGCTTGGAACTTTATAAGGCGATACTTAAAAAATGAATCAGCTCTGGTAATTTTAACTTGAGAAACTGAAAATTTTACAAAGGGAAAAAGTTACACAAAAACTCCATGAACTTTGGGAGAGGTAGATGCTTACTCCTGAACTTATAATTGTTACACAATACCTCATGAACTTTTTTTTTGTTGCACCCTTTGATTCTCAGTTTTTTTTTTCTCTGTTATCACAAGCGATCTAAAACGACATAGTGGGAAATAAACCATGTAACTCCTAGAGTGGAAGATCATATAGTTACTGAGATGGCAATAAAAAGATGAAATAGCTATTGAAATGGACATAATGTATTATACCATATACAATATGTTTCTTATTTGTATAAAATATTGAGATTCACCAGTTGGTTGAACTTGGGATCACACGATGATGGTTGAGTAGCGGTGCAAACCAAACCATATGCTAACAATGAAAAAACTACTTAAATTTGTGGATATGATATTCTCTTCCTTGTTTGTTCGTTTCCTTATTTTAACTTAATTGCCATGAACGATATAGTTTCCTAACACGGGGTATTAGAGATTCAAAACAGACGTTGATGACCACATACAGGGAGTGGCGACGGAAAAATGATTTTGATAGTACTCACAACTAAAGATCTTTGTCGCTTTTGGGCTCATATCATATGTCCTTAATGTTTTTGTGTGGAACTGCTGATATGTCAATAGAAAGATGGATAAATCAATTCACATGGTTTCTCTGACCACAAAGATATCTTCTGATAAAAATGTTGTGGATGAGAGATGACTTCAGGAAAAGTACAGAGAGGTCACCCATGAATATTTGAGGCGTCACCATTAGAAAGAGCAAGGACGTGAGCGAGATAGTGAATTTGACGTCCATATGTTTGAGTATGTACACATCTAGATCTTCTCATCTCTTTGGCTCAACATGCAAGTGAAGGAGAAAAAGATCAATAATGGCCACTGATGGTAGATTTGGGGAAACCAAATTTGGGCTTGCTGGTTCTAATCTGTAAACGAAGTTTTGTGGGACAAGGCTCCACCAACACCTAGGTTATACAAACTTGAATCCACATAAATAAAAGTTACCTTTCTTGAAGGGCAAGTTAGAGATGGAAGAGACCGTTGTACACAAAAAAGAAAAAAAAGAAAAAAAAACTCTAGATCTACAATATCATTGCACTAACAATGGTGCGATGAGTATCGATCCGAGGGTCTATTTCTTCGAAGCTCGTCATTCTCTCTCCGGAGGGCGTCGTTGTCCCTTTGAAGGGCTTTGCTCTCCTTCCCAAGTTGCATTAGATGTGATTGGAGATCGCCGACTGCAGATCGGGCTCTCATCATCTCGTCCCTTACTTTTTCCCTGTCCGTGTAGATCCTGCGAAGCTCTCTCTGTAGGGTCTGAACAAATGTCAGCGGGTGCGCTGGCACTGCTGGTCTCAGATTCGCAGAATTTAGTTTAGGCATGGCATTGCTTGGACCCGCCTTGGGTAGAGTTGGACGTGTTCTTTTATTTGGTTGTGCTCTTTGTTGTGTCGATGTTGCTGTTATTGATGTCGGACGTTTTGTGGAGCTTGCTTCTTGAGGTCTTGACCGCGACCCTTGGGGATCGGCGTTTCTAGCCCTTTTGAGAGGATGAGGTGGCATGTCTACTCTACTTCTTGATGAAGGCTCCTCAACATGATCTCCCGATCTCTCGCCGGTTGAATTTGACAAGAGTTCAAACGGTGTTGATTCTTGAGCCTCCTTGGCTGGTGCCTTCTTAGCTGGCACAACCTTCTTTACGGGCTGCCCATTTGTTTTGAAGGTCAGGATTTTGGCATGCGTGCAAGAGATGATTGTCCTATCTTCATTACATCTACAAAAGGAAGTATTGACAACGAAGGTCAAGAAGAGCTTAATCATACCTCATAAGCCGCATCTGGTTGAGTTGTGTCATCGCCGTTGTCCTGAGCTAGTCCACTGGACGGCCTCATCGAATTGTCTTCTTGTGCCTCCTCATGGGTATATGCGACGTTAAGATCAAAGGGCTCGCCACCATCCCTCCAAAGTGGAAAAGCAACCGAATCGGTTGCAAGCATAGCAAAAGGTGAAGTTCGACGATCCATATTTGAGTATGAGAGAAGATTATATCTTGTGGAAAGATCAGAAAATAAATTTTGATGTAGACGCTTACAAATAACAGAGAGGAGCATAGGGGATTTTAGTTTGTGTCAATTGGGATTGTTTAAAGAGGCCCCTCAAACTTCATTGTTAAGGTCAGAACTAATAGTTAAAATGTGGCTTTATTATTACAAGAAATGAACATTTAATGCAACCTTACAAATAAAGCTCAATACAAATCTAGCATGCAATAGATTGCCATATTTTCTACGTTCTAAATACTTATCTTTTTTGGTTGTCATGTGATGGATTCTTAACCAAATTTAAATATGAAAGGTACTTAGATTGTATAATGAGGTACTTCTTATTGCTTGAAACCTTAAAAGGTGATTATCACAAATGCATTAGTACTAGTAATTGTAAATTGTAAAAATTGAATTTTTTTTTTGGTAACCCAGGTGTCTGGGCCAGCTTGCGCGCACCTCGACTATTCTTCGAGAGAGACTAACACAGCAACCCACCGCCATGGCCCCCCACTTAAATCACAGACGCTTCCCTGGGGAATCGAACCCAAAACCTCAATGAAGTGCAAGTTCGCCCTAACCAGCTAGGCTACCCATGGGTGGGTAAAAAAATTGAATTATTTACTTAAGGAAAAATTAAACAACACTCCTATGAACTTTGAGGAGAGTTTCCTTGCTCCCAAACTTTAAATTTTTATATGATATTGTTAAAATATTCGGAATACTTAAATTCAAAATTATGCATGCAATTAACAATTTAAACTTTTAGAGCAATTGGTTGTGTTTTTATAAAATCTAAGATGGTATCAAAGTTAAGTTTTACCTCAATTATTTGCATGTGTGGCAATTGGTTCATCGTATTAATTGTGTTTCTTTTTTTACAATGTCTTATTGGTTGTAACAATATTCTCATCGAATTTTAACAAATTTTATTACATGAAGATCAATAGAGAGGTTTCCTTAAAAATAGTAAGATAAAACACTCTTTTACCCTTACATTTGATGTATAAATTGAACACGCTGATGGAAAATATAAAAGAAGATTAACAACTGCAACATATGGAAATTTAATGGGAAATGTGTTATAGTTGAACTTTAGATTAAACGTGTACTAACTCAAAAATTCGTTTTAGTTTTGTATAATTTTTTCATTTACTTGTGAATTAGAACAAATTCTTGTGTTGGTCTTCACAAGATAATATGTTTTTTTGTACATTACAAGAATGAAGTTATTAACTGTTATGTGAATTTTTACGATGTTTTTAATTCGTTTGTTAAATGGTATCTAAAGCAACTTATTGAGAAATAAATTACATAGCTCCTATAGTGAAAAATCCTCAGCGTTTTGATAAAGATATGAATGAACGTTGAGGTACAAAACTATTCCATTGAACGAAGTATGCACGCTTACTGAGAATTTGCAGCAGCATATGCATTGATAACTTGACTTGAGAAGTTCAGAGCAAACAACCCTCCACCTCATTCCAGAACTGGAGAGTCCAAGGGTGAATCTTCTCGTTCAGACAGTGTTTAATCTTTTCCCCAATGAAGAATGCTATGTATCACGCACAAGAAGTTCGTTAATCAGATTGGAAAAAGGAAATCAAGGTTGATGAAATTGTCGATTGGTTGACTTGTGAATGAAGTTTTTGAGCATAGGAATGTCCTCGATGATTGCCAAGTTGACATTATTGCCATGTGATTACATGGCAATGCCATAGTTTGGTGGAGACATGAGAAGCAAATTTGACAATTGTTGGCAATGCTCTAATCACTTCATGAAAAATGGAGGGAAATATTTGTAAGTATTCCTTCCCAAAAGATATTTCCTTCCTAAAGCAGGTATAACCCAGAGCTTTATCAAAGGTACCAAAACTTGAGATAAGGTACGCGAAAGGGGGGCTAATATACCAATGAGTTTAATGAGTTAGTGACTTGCAATGACATTCAAGCTTTAAAATTGTGCTCGCGAGTAAGTACTTGAATGGTCTTCAACCTTATATACAAGATGCTTTAGAAGTTCTTGACATTTGAAACTTAAGAGATGTACACTAGCAGGCACTCGAGGTGGAACATTCCCACTTTAAAGGGCAGCAGCCCTCTACCTCGCCAAACTAAACAGTTAGGACTACTACCGACACTGCCAAAGTTGTGGCATAACCTACTAGTAAGCTTGCTACTCAACCCAAACATTTCAAAACTATAACCAGTATGTGTTTTTATTCTCGTGGAGAGCTAGGTGATCGTGCTAGTAGTTCTTGTATAAACAAAAACTGATCGGCCGGTAAAACTTTCTTGGTGGATGATGAGTATGATGAGAACCTGAAGAAGCCACTCGAAGAAGAATTAAAAGATGATGAAGTTGTTGTGGAAGATGAATTAATAATATCTATTGATTATTGCGAGCTGCTCATGGTAAGAAAGATTTTTCTCACTCCTAAAGATAACACCGGATATAGGTATATATATATTCAACCTCCCCCATTTCAAGGAAGTTGGTTAATGTGAATATGTGATTTTTCAAATGGCTTATAAAAAGTTTATGGAGCTATATAGTATTTGTGGTAGCATTATTATTTGTTTAGATTCCATTTTTAACGTAGAAAGTATTTTGTCGGTGAACATTTTCCTCATTTTTCAACATTTGGATAGTTTAGAAAAAATAAATCAACAAAAAATTCATCCTTAAATCAAGGAAAATGATTTCCTCTCATAAAATTAGAAATCATTTTCCTTAAATCCTAGGCAAGGGGACCGCGATGTTTTTGCATGAGTCCATAGAGGTGGAGCTCAGGACCTTAGAGCCTGTACTTAGGTCCCCAATAGCCATGCCCATGTAACCGGCTCCCACACCCAAGTTACTGGCACTCCGGATATATTCCTTGGTGGTGGATGCAGAGGCCAGTGTCGGGACTCCAAATCCCTTGCCCAAGGTGACATCAACTGTGGCCATGTACTCAATTCCTGTGTCTAAGTCATCGGCGCCTATTTCGAGTCCATTAAAGTCAGGCCCATTCCTCAACGGCTTTGCCCTTGTCTACAGAGGCTAGTCTATATCCCTCGAGGTCAAGTCTGGGCCTGGGTCCACCACTATGAGGTTGAGGTCCTTAGGGTGCGCATGATAAGCACCTATTTCTCATCCAGAATGAGTTCTAGAGAAAAAAAACTCATTCTGGATGAGAAATCTGTTTGGTAGGAAATTGTCGAAAAACTAATTCTGTATTCCATAATTGATTTTAGGGCAAGAATGAGTTTCATTTCTCATTCTCATGCACTATTTGAGAATTCATTCTCTTTTAGCAATTTTTCTTCATTTTTTGTCCTAATCAAATTGCTCTCGCCCTCCTCTTCTTCGAATGTGCCTTGACCCGGTCCGAAGTCCTTTTTTGAATTAAAACTAAAAAAATTAATAAACTAATAAAAAACCTAAAAATTCTAAAAAAATCCAGATAATTAAGAAATTCTAAAAAAATTCAAAAAAATAAAACAATTTTTTATTATTAAAAATAAAAAAATTAATAAAAATTAAAGTTTTTTTTGGAAATCACAAATTTTCTTGGAAAATTAAATTTCTAACATTAGAAAAATACGGGTAAATATCATCAATTTTCCAATTTAACTTTGGCTAATATAGTTGCGGATTGGCCAGGCAAAACCCACAGAAAAAATGCCTTACCTCAATATTGGGTATCCTCCTCTCTCCTAGTTCTTTGAGAATTATTATATACTATGATTTATGCAACTAAAGTGAATTCAGAGTTCAATTACAATAGAAAATGTGATCAAATTTGTCAAATTTTTGGGCTAAATAATAAATATTTGATATTTATTGGAATGAACATCTTACAATCTAAAAATTTTAAAAAAAATTCAAATAAAACAGAAATATAATCAGAGACAGAAACATAAGTTTTTACCATGTCAAACAAACTTCTAGTTCTAGAATAGAAATTTTTTATCCGTATCAAACGCGTTTCTTTCTTCAGATACTCATTCTGGAATAGAATCAGAAAAATCTAATTCTATCAAAAATTAGATTTCTAGATAGAATTTCAATGATGCGTGCCCTAACTTGGATCCCAATTTGACCTAAAGTTTTTTTTATCTCATAATTATAGCCCAAACTTTTGCCTTATCTTTAAAGAAAGTACCAACTTTCAGTCGATGGCCAAATCTTGCCCCGGTCAAATTTCCATCTAGTTTCCTCCAAGTACATGTGGAATGACACATCGAGTATATAACAACATCATTAGACGGAAACTTGACAAAGGATAGTTTTGAATGATGAATGAAAGTTGGTGAGTTGGTACTTTATGGGGGAATTGGGCAAAAAAGGGTGTAAAAATGGATTAGTTTTTTTTTTTGGTAAATTAAGAATAATATTAACTTTTGCCAAAATACAAAGAGTTACCCAACACCATAAACTTACACTCCTTGAGACAAGTATGTCAATATGAGTGTAAGGGTGACGTGGTTACAAATAACTAAAGAAGCAACACAGGAGCTAACTAACAAGTTGGCTACAAAAGACCTCCTAATAAAAAATGGAAGCGTCGATGTTCCAGCTACATTGCATATGTCTATTCCTAAAGGTATCGGGGACATGTGTGAATGTCAACGCCTTGTCCTGGACAAACTTCTCCAAATGTCTCTTCATAGCTAAAAGGGAGAAAGGATGGTTTTGGAAGATCAAATTGTTCCGCTCCATCCAAATTATGTGACATAATGCACCAAAGGCCGATCAGGCAATGCTGGTCTGGAAGTCCTTCCCAGAGATATACTTAATTACCCAATTAAGATTAGTAGACCACGTGCTATTGGACCAAGACAAATTGCACTTGACTGCCCAAAAATTAGCCAAATGTCTTGAAATATGACACTAAAAAAATAGATGATCTATGGAATCCGGTTGCAGATTGCAGAAATTACAATTGGTATCTTCAATTCTGTGATGCAAAATGAGTAGTACCTACGTAGGCAATCTTTTCCGAGTCATCAACCAAAGGAGAAACTGGTGGCGAGAAAGGATTGCCTTATTCCATATAAATCTGTACCAATCTACCGGTTGTCCTCTGGAACGGATGATGTTCCATGCATATGCAATAGAGAAAATACCAGATGAGTGACCAGACCACCTAAAGTTATCTGGAAGGTCTTGAAGTTGTGGAATAGGTTCACCCCTTTCTATAAATAAGTTCGTAAGAGAAGACGGTGGCTCCAAAACAGTTACAAAGTCAGCAACCGTCGCTTGTCTGGGAATACCGGAGCGATAAATATCGCGGTCAGAGAAAAATTGGTGGAGAGGGCCAAAGGAGCACCATGAATCCAACCAGAAGGAGGTTAAGCAACCATCCCCAATCTTCCACCGAAATAGCGGAGTGAATTCCTCTCTTAGGTCTAAAATCTTCTTCCAAGCCCATGAGCAAAGAGTAGGCTTTTTGACAACCCAAAAACCGGTCTTCAGAAAAGTAGAGTGAATCCACTTATACCAAAGAGACTCTTTGTCAATAAACATGACCCATATGTGCTTCAGCATGGCCGCCTTATTATTCTCACACAACCTATGGATGCCAAGACCTCCTTCTTCTTTAGGAAGGCATATGTCTTTACACGCAACCTTAGCACCACCTGTGCCCATACTTGGGCCTTTCCATAAGAACTATCTAAGAGTCCGTTCAATCCTATCAAGGACTGATCTAGGTAGAATAAAATGACAAGCCTAAAAAGTCTGAATAGCATGTAGGACTGACCTTATGAGCTGAAGACGACCAGCAAATGAGAGGAACCTCTGTGTCCAGGATTGGGCCTTCTTAGTAATCGCCGTCACAAGTAACTCACAATCCGCCTTTCTTAATCTAGACAAAATAATCGGTACACCAAAATACCGAAAAGGGAGGGAGCCTTCACTAAATCCAAGAAGTTCACCAATGGATTGGCGAAGGATATCCGAACTACCCGCCAAGAATACCTCGCTCTTATCCATATTTGGTACCAAGCCGGACCAATCTAAGAAACACTTTAAAGCTGTCTTCAACAAAGTAATTGAGTCGAAGTCTGCTTCACAGAATAGTAAGACATCATCTGCAAAGAAGAGATGAGAGATCTCTGTAGACTTACATCTCCAATGATATTTGAATTATGGCCTGCAAGTCTGCTTATGGATAAGCCCTGTAAAAACCTCCATAACAAGAGTGAATAAGTAAGGTGACAGCGGATCCCCTTGTCTAAGGCCCCTTCCACTTGGAAAGAAACCATGTAGCTCCCCATTGATGATAATAGAGAATCTTGGGGTGCGGACACATTCGATGATACATGCAACCAACCACACAGGAAACCCAAAGGCCATTAGAGTCAACTCCAGAAACTGCCAATCAACTGTGTCATAAGCCTTCCTAAAGTCCACTTTTATAGCACATTTAGGTAAATAAGGTTCACGATGAAAACCACAGAACAGTTCTTGTGCTAATAAAATATTGTATGATGTCCTCGAACAAATGCATTTTGGGACAAGTTGACCACAGTAGGTAAGACAGACGCCAATCGGTTTGCAATTAGTTTCGTAATGCACTTGTAAATAGTATTGTAGCATGCAATTGGTCTGTAATCACTCACAATAGATGCATTAGTAGTTTTAGGGATAAGTGTTAAAATCGTTGCATTGACTTCCTTAAGAAGTCTCCCCGAGACAAAGAAATCCTTAACTGCAGTAATAATCGAAGGGCCAACGATATTCGAAGAATGTTTAAAGAAATCCACATTGAACCCATCAGGCCTAGGGGCTTTTCCGGAGGAGAGAGAAAAAAAAAGGTGTTACGGATCTCCATATCAGTGACAGGGGTAGATAAAAGTTGTACCTAGGTACCTTCTAAAGTATGCAGCAGGGGTCGAGCTAAATAGATCATGAAAGTGCAACACAAAAAGCTCAGCTACCTCAGTTGGTTCTGAAAGGCAGACCCTATAATTGTCCATAATAGACATTAATCCTATTATGAAGTTTTTTCACCGATTGGTGAAAAAACTTAGTGTTCAAATCACAATCCTTGAGCCATCTAATCCGAGATTTTTGTCTGAAGAAGGATTCTTCTTGTACTTGGAGGTTATAGAAGTTCTCGGTAAGATTATCCTCCTGTTGTCCAAGAATGGGGTTGAAAGGGTCCATTTGCAACTGATCTTGGATCAACTCTAAATTACATCGCGCCTGGTTAGTACGAGCTAAAATATCCGCGAAAGAATCCTTGTTGAGTCTCTTCAACCAGCCTTTGAGGATTTTCAACTTAGAGCATAAGATAAACATGGGGGTACCCGTGAGGTGAGAATTCCATACATGAGCTACCATCAAGTCAAACTCTGAGTGCATCATCCAGAAATTAAAGATTTTGAATGGCTTCCTACCTTGTCGAACTGGCATAATTCTAACAACCATAGGAGAGTGATCAGATAATCCTAGTGTCAAGAAGGAAGCTTCCGATAAGAGAAAACGGTGCTCCAAGAAGGATTAATCAAGACTCGATCAATTTTCCTCTGCTTACGGTTCATCCCTGACGAATTTGACCATGCAAAATGACATCCCACATATCTGAGGTTATCCAGCTCAGCCATAGTCAGACAATTACGCAAATCATCAAACTCCGGTAGCCATGCATTAGAACCGCCCATTCTATCCGAGGTATCTCGAATCGCATTAAAGTCACCAGTAACCAACCAAGGAAAGTCGAGGAACGAACTACTTCTCTGAATAAGTTCCTCCCAAAGTGGTCTTCTATCAATAAAGGTATGTTCAGCATAGATAATTGTCAAAGCAAAGTTAATTCCAGGGGTAGTTTTAAGGGTACCATGGATGGCCTGAGAAGAAAGGCCTGAAGCTTCAAAGATAGCAACTGCCGGATTCCATCCCACCCAAATTCTCCCTCGAGCGGAATATTCATAGTTAGCAATCCACTTCTAACCTGGTAAAAGTCTAGAAGAGATGGCTTGGAAGTGAGATTCTGGCACTTTAGTCTCCAAAATCCCCATAAAACATAGTTTGTTTATCTTAATGCGGTTACGTACCTCAGCTTGTTTAATAGGGTCTCCAAGGCCCCTAATATTTCATATGCCTATGTACATATTTACAAGGAAATGGATGATTACCGTTTCCTAGCCTGCCTTGCTTTCCTCTTAGGAATGTTCTTGGAAGGAGATCTCATACCAAAAGCCTGAGATTTGGACTGGCTAGTAGCCTTTAGATTAGTTGGCTTTGGATCAGTCAACTGCTCTGGGGGAGCAGTGTCCATGTGAATGGCTTCCTCCTCCTTCATGGCTGAACAACTCACACAATTGTCCAAGGGGCAGCTCACCGGGTCCACCGAATCATCATTAGAACTTGTAGAAACAAGGCTTGGGGAGATAGGAACCATGGTACTTTCAAGACAAGCTACTGAGGGTTCACCAACATCCTTTCGCGAAGATCGAGTTAGTGCCACATTCACCGGTGCCGCGAGCTTTGTCCCAATAGTCTTAGGAGATTGCTTTTTCCTGGATTTAACTTTTTTCCACATCCCTTCCAGCGGTGGCGAGGAAGCAGGAATGGGGGCAATAGGTCGAGGAACATCTACATTTGAAGCATCTAGTTGAACAAAAAGGTCAGCAGGATTACTTACAGTGGCCATTATTGGAACAGTGGTTGTCGGGGCCACTACTGGAATGGAGGTCTCAGCAGGAGCAACCGGGGGATCCATACAGCTAGAGGGAGTGTCCTTAGCCACATTAATAGGAGCACAATTGTGACCGAATACACCACATTTCACACATAGCCTAGGCTTCCATTCGTAGTCAATCTTAATGTTGTAGACCACACCACCAAAGCGAATACCAAGATTATCTTGAAGCGGGCGTGCAGCATCAATTTCCAGACACACTCGTGTATGACAACATTTTCATCTTTTCGGTCTGAGTGTCTACATAAAGAGGCTTCCCAATACGGCTTGAGATAAAGTTAATACCAGGAGCAGACCATAAGGCCAGAGGGATATTATCAAGTCGAACCCAAACCGGAACCTTCTCATGTCGGCCTTCCTTGAGTTCAAGATAGGGGTGCCATTGTTGAAGAATTAATGGAACCCGAGCTATCATCAGAAGACCTCCTTCCAATAACTTCCGCCTAAAAAAGGCATCAGGTATGTGGAAAAAGAAGAAACCATTTTTTGCTAGAACTTCCACCATATGTATACCCCACATTTGTTTGAGAGTAGCTTCAGTCATCTTAAATGGCAATTTTTTTTCCAACAAAATATCCTACCAAACATTCATGCCATTTGGGATCAGTAGCATTTACCAATTCTTTAGGTATATCCAGAATTGTGTCTTCGTCACCTTCAGCTGATGGCATGTAAGACAAGTTATAGCCTTTGGCTGCGCCTCTTGCTATGCTGGCCTAGGAACGCGCCTGGTTAATGATCGGTGTTTGTCCAACCGAGCCCCTACTAGGCAATGCTACCTCACGGTTGGCACCCATAAACTGTCGATCACCATGTGGGTGGCTTCGAGATCTACCTCCCTTCGGCATAGAGGGGATCATTGTTGATTCAACCGATCTCCTGGTCCGGCTCACATCTCTAGCATTACGTCGCCCAACTGATGCTTCGGCAATCGATCCAGCCCCATACGGACTAGCCATTAATCGAACATTAGGCCTATCCTCACGAACACGTAGAGGGTCAGCTTCAATAGCCTTATTTTTGCCAGCGGCTAGGCCAGGCTCGACTCCATTTGATAGCTCAGCTTCACTCCTTTCCAATATCTTGAGCGACTTGTTATTCCCCAGGTTGCTCATTCCACCGAATATGGTTTGGGCATTTGGTTGAGCAGGTATCGGACGAAATACCTCAACAGCATTACCAGTTGAAGGAACATCTTCCCCATCCACTCTACCATCATCATTATGCATAATCTCCTTCACATTCTTAGTTCCACGGCTGTGACTTTGCCTTCCTTCAGGGGGGGGGGGGTGATCGCTAGTCATACTAGGAGCTACATCAAACCCAGCAGCAACAACACGCTCATCTTGACCAGCCAAAGAAATCGGGCCAGAAGACTAAAATATCGTCACCCATAGGCAGAGTACCATCTACCAATTCGTAAAAAAGAGTGCCCATCTTCACGTTCTTGGCCATTCAAAGAGCTGAAAAACTGGAAAACCATAACCTAAATCGCAGAACTCATTTTGGGAAAATGAAGGCGTACCAGGGAAATGCCTTCGAGGGGAAGTATGGGGATGGGAGAGGGGATGCTTCGAGCCAAGAATTAGCTCAAACCGTCGCCAAATTCACCTTGAATCACCCAACTCAGAGTTGTAGCTACAGTGAAACCCACAGCAAACGGGAGAGAAACCCGTGCTACAGTAACCAGGCAAAAGTTACATTGCCGATGTAGATGTCTTTTCTTCATTTCTCGAAAGTTCTTGCCAAAAGTGAGAAGGCCACCATACAAAACTTTCTCTCTGCAATCTCTGATTCCGTGAGATTGTATTCCTCTCCAATCCCCAAAATGGATTAGTTTTTTATAGGTTACCATTATGAAAATCATTTTTCTTTTGTAAACTCAAGATTTCCCCCCATACTTGGTCTTTATAGATGCAAGGTATATGCCATCATACCAAACATGTTCATATGACACAATTGAAGCAAATCCGACAAGAGTAACTGCTAATATAGAATTTCAACTGCAACGGATACAGACATCAAAGAGTTGATCAATTGTTGTTTGACGATGAGAAGGAAAATATTGTCTCTAAATAACTTCCTACCAAATTAGCAAGGAGAGTAGAAGTTCAACGCGATATATCTAAAAAATGTTTTATTTCTCATTGTGGTAATATAGCTTGGACTTATCATGGGTATTAAGCAGTTTATATTGTAATGGACTAACTCTAATTGGAAGTGTATCTGAAAATAAATGGACCTACTTTAGTAGAGTGTATGTTAATCTATTACTGTGTAATGGAATATAACAGGAAGGATATATGTGACATACCATACCAATATCTTCTTTCCACAACCTCCATTTTTTGATAAGGCAAAATTGGAAAAGACGTTGGTGTCTTTTTTATTTTGGTAAAAAAATAATGGAATCATGAAAATTACAGGAATCAATCCTTACATCTTATTATTCCATAAAAGTTTGTTACTACCAATCCATGTTGTTTTCATCGGATAATAAATAAATGAATAAAAGGAAAGAAATCCATATTCTTGTTGTAGTGTTGTCAAGAAATAATTAAGTATGTATCATGAATAGAGAAAAATACCTCCCCCTGCATAGGTATATATTTGTATGGAATAAATTGATTATTGGATATCGGTTAACAAATCCATGAGGAAAGACCAACAAGTTGTCCACTGTAAATAAAATGGGAAAGGACATAATAATCACTGAACTTTGACCCAATATGTAATATAATATTTAAATTTGTAATTTCTTTAATATGATCTATAAATTTTAAGTTGATGTGTAATGCTATCTCTAGAACTTTAATTTATTTAATGTGGTCCTTGAATTTTTTGTACATGTCCAATTTAGCCCCCCACTACATTAAAATGTTCAATATTATCCTATAATTGAATTAATGGAGGGAAAAACTTAAACATGTTCATATAGTCTATGGACTACATTGAACATGTACATAAAATTCAGGGACTACATTAAATAAAGCAAAAATTCAAGGATCACATTACACATTAAGTTAAAACTCAATGATCACATTAAACAAAATAGAAGTTCAAGTATTATAATGCTTATTGAGTTAAAATTTAGGGACCATTTGTGTTGTTATCCCTAAATAAATCTATCAATATTACAATTACTTGAATGAAATCACTTTTAAATGTTTCCTCAATTACACTCAAATAGAGTCATGAGAACTAATAAAAGAGAAAACAGTAATGGCACAGCTCTCAGTATTCAATATAGCCTCTAAATTATTCTTTGGGTCGATCTAGTTCAAGAATAATAAAAAATCCGCTCAATGTCCTTCCAAAAAAAAAATTCTAACCGCTTTAAATAACGTCTACACAATTTTGTTAAATTGCCTTTAAATCGGCCACATTCGTGTGGCTTTAACATCATATTACTCTCTCTTCTCTTATAAGATATTCTCGAGCGCACCCCACTCAAGCTTGAACAAAGCCACTACCTCTGCTTGCTGCTTGTTGTCATCGACTACCACAACGACGACATCACCAAAGTATTACGCCACCAATCATTGACGTTTCTACCACCTGCATCTCTCTCTCTCTCTCTCTCTCTCTCTCTCTCTCTCTCTCCATATAAGGTTATGATGGCTGGTCTAAAATTCAAGCTCGTCAAGACCTCATATTGATTTCAAATTAGTGGTTGCGGCAGCCTTAATTTTGAGTTTGCACCTTAGATCTGAGGGGTTGTGTTTGGCCGTGAGTTAAAGCGACAGTACTGGTTAAAATGTTTATTGATCACCTGATTTCTAGATAATCTGTTGGTGATTTATGGACGTTTCTATTAAACTATCAATTCTTCTTGCTAGTATTTATATTATCAATTTTTCTTCTTTTGCGAATTTTATTTGTCTTTCCGATCAACCACTTAGACTTAAACACTATTTTATGGATTGATCAACGTCCATTTGAGTAACTTACCGATTTTTTTTAATTAAATGACCAAATAACTTTGTGTTATCATGTTGCTTATCAAGGTTTTCTTTAATTTATAAACTTTTATGGTTGGTTTAGCAACTCTTATTCTTGTTTCGGTGGCATCAGAAAGTAAAAACGTTACCCAGAGAAAGAGTGGCTCTCAAACGTGTAAGAGCTATTGCTTTCACCTCCAAACTGAGGAAGTTATCGAAATAATGACACCATTTTTTCAATCATTACGTCACATTTATTAAAAATCATTCACTTGAATGCCTGAGACAATTAGCCTTGTCAAAAAATGTGACATGGCTTTAATTTTTTATAACCCATCCAGCAAGGCTCATCGACAAGCTTTTGTCACGAATATGACAACATGGTTTGGCCGATCTATTTGCCCCAAATTAAACAGCTGGTAAAAATTTAGGCATGTCCATCAAACCCTAATCCCAATTTCAGCAACTGAGGCAAATTTACATTCTAAAATTTGCATTAAAGACCAGGAGCAGGAAAAGCAGCTCAGGTTCATGTAAGTCATGATCAATGCTTTTAGCATTTCGATTTCATTCGTGTGATGAAGAATGTGTGTGCGTGCGTACACACGCGTGTATCAGTTATGCTAATCAAATCCTTTGTCTCTTTGCTCTGGTTGTTGCAGGATGCTGGGAGGAAGTCTTGAAACCAATGGATGCGAAGCAACTAAGAAAGAATACTAAGTCAGGGTTCTCGTTCATCTTTTTCTCCTTTAGTTTTCATTTTCATGTTATAATTTATTAGACCATGTGTTTGTGTACTCGTGGGTATTTGTTCGTGCGTGCCTCGGTGCCATGTGTGTGTGGGTGAGGGGTACAAGGCGTCGTCGTTAAATTAACATGCTTCATATATACTTTTTAAAACTTGAAGAAATGTAAAAGTAGAAATGTTACCATAGACAATTGTAACAAAAACCGGGATAGTTTGGACATTATGCCTGTTTGAAAAAAAAATGCTTTAGCTATTAATATATACAATACTCAGTTCATGCTCACGTATCTTTGTTTTTTCTTAGTTTGCAAGTCAAATATATGGATGCTTTTATTCTCTTTCATGTATTCGTTAGATTTATATGCTCATTATATTATTTCAAAACTTGAATAAATGTAAAAGTAGAGATATGTAACTAGTGAAAAGACTACAATCTTAATGTTCACTAGTTGATAATTTTAATGTGTGCTGGGGTTGTTCACAACAGGCCTTTTGATAAGCAATATTTATCTAACATATAATATACACACATACATACATATATGGAAATGATTGCAGAATTCACTCTCTCATATATTTGCTTGTTCTTATGTTGCACCTCAAATATATGGGTGCTTAATAATTGTCTAATGATTTTTTCTAGAATCATCTGTTACGCCAGAAGAGTTCATCAAAAGAAAAAGTAAATCATATAGTAATACATATCATACCTAACCCTTCCAATTTTTGAATTATAACGACTCACCTAACCCTTCCGATTGTTATGATTGGCCTAACCCTTTTTTTCTCAATATGATTTACCTAACACTTCCAATTTTCCAATAACTTAACCGATCCTTCCAATTGTAACAATTTGTTAACCGTTATGATTCACTTAACCCTTCCAACTTAGTTTGATTTACCTAACTCCACCAATTTTCCAATGTAGGAGCTACATGATTTATTTCCTACTAAGTGTTAGATGTCAATTGAAAATTTAACAAGAAACTAAAAAAAAATCCTCAAAATTCGTATTAAAAAAAGGACCAAAGCATATTATCTGTAATTTATTTAAAAAAATTCGAAGAGAAACTGAACATTTGGACAAACGATGTACCCAAGATGTTGTATTGCATATTTCTCATATTTAATTTGGTGGGAATTCCGTCACACATATGTTTCGTATATTAGGTAAAACCTCTCGCAAACTAGAAAAAAAAATAATGTAGAAAACATATCACTCTATCGCATACTAGATATGTATTCATCCTTGTTTGTTAGGTTGCATTATCTTTTCCTTTCTTACGATGATAAGACGACAATTTATCTACCAATTTTGGACTTACCAAAAAAAATTATCTATCAGTTTTGGCATCAAAATGAAGCCTAAGTTCTATATAAACAATCCGGTCACATTAATTCTATCATACTGTACGGAAGTAATAATCCTCCTCTTTTTCATTCTTCGACTTTTCCTTATCAAATCTCTTCTTGCACCTCCCTATAAATCTTCCTAATTTAAACTTTGAGATACAATCCTCAAAGATCATCCTTTGGTATCCTTGTCATAGGAAATAGAGAGGTCGTCGAGATGGGTAGTTCCAGAAGATAAAAGAGCTCCATTGGATGCGGTTTGTGAGGTATAAGATATAAGCTTCACGTAGTTTATTATTGGTGTTTTCTATGTATATATGAAGAAGAGAGAATTATCATTTTTTTATATGAACGACAAATTCCTAAACAATCATACAAATTTGTAGCTTTTGCAGATAATGGTGCTTGTCAAGGATGTGCGTAAAGTAGCCCACATCGAAACTCTTGACCATTTTTCCAATTTTACAAGCGAGAGATCGGAGGATCATGATGAGAAGCCTTCATCAACAGATAGGCAAAATATGCGGCCTAATCCTTGCAAGAGAAGTAGTGAAAATGCTAGTGCGTACACCTAGAAAGAAGGTTGAATAGATATTCTTGCAAAAGTATGCGGAAATTAAATTTGCAAGATCAACTATATAGAAAGTAAGAACAGAGAGTTTAGGGAAGAGAATCAAACACAATGTTTATAGTGGTTCGGCTTTGATTAAGTCTACGTTCACTCTCGGTCTGACAGCCAATGGGCTGGAATTCACTAAGTTTCAAAAGAGATTACAATATGAGGAACAGGCTTCTCCACTCTCACGAAGCACTAAGATTTTTCTCTTTTGAGTATACGATATGCACAATGACAAGTAGAGTGAACAGTTCAAACTATGGAATTTTCTCGTGCTACTCCGTCTCTTTTCCACCAAGAGATAAGTCCCTTAAATACTTCCTCTGGCCTTGTTGACCGTTGCCACTTGCCAAAGAGGTTCTTCCAATCATACCGTTGGAGAGAATCAATCAAGGGATCTCGAGCTGTTTTAGAAACCGAGAAGAGAGAGTGTCGATTCTGATCGCCCATACAATCAGTATCTCTACTTTCCAAGTATGAAAGCTTTCTCAAAATACTTGTCTTCCAGTCGATCAAAACATTCCATAAATAATAAGATATACGACCGAAGAAATAGCCCATCAAACTATCCAAATATATCTCACCTTGTGAATGGATCTTGAAGTCAATATATTACATATATATGACCGAGATAAGATATCATCAGATATTCAAATAGATCGTCATTTAGGCAATAAGTATTTCAGACGAAAGATATGGATATAGACGATGCATGTTTTGATATACTCCCAGACGATGCATGTTCTACCAGACGATGCATGTTCTGCCAGACGATGTATGTTCTGCCAAGGTCCAGACGATGCGATAGTCTATCTTCTTTATCAAATAACACTTGCAAATAAAACTGTGTTTTGTCCTGACGAAGCATATTCTGATGTCTTCCAGACGGTACAGTTTGTGTCTTCCTAGATTATGCAAATGACTTATCCAGATGATGCACGTTCTGACAATCTCTCCTTTTTGATGATGTCCAAGTTTTGTCATCTTCAAAACAATAATAGAGTGTTCTCTAACAAGTAGCAAGGCTAATCCTCAAGGCTTGCACTCTATACATCAAGAACTATCCTCCTCTACTCAAACGACCTCGAATTTTGCAGATTCAGCACCAACAGCGACACAAATAAAACGACAATAATAATAATAACAACAAACAACGACGATAATCGGAAGAACAACAACTCAACAATGACAACAAATGGCAACAACAGCAGCAACCATCGTAACAACAATAAGGACAGTAGCAACAGCAGCAGAAATAGCACAAGCAGTGGTTGCAGTAACGACAACAACAACAGTGATCGAATGTCAAACTTCGTTTGAGTCTACCTAAGAAGGGATCAAGTGACGACCACCACTTTGCACGTCCAACATCAACAACAACATGTACGCAGCAACCACAAGCAATAACAGCAATGGTAGCAACAATAGCATCAACAACAATGATCAATCACAATAAGTTGAGCCCACCCAGGAAGAGACCAAGTAATGGCATGCCTATAGAATATTCTGTAGATCACCAATCGGGCATGTCACCAAATGATGTCACCTACGTACAAATTCTACAACGAGAGATGGACAGGATTTCTAGGGAAAGGAAGAGAAGGTATGACATGGATAGATTCAATCCTCGATCGCCATGCTATGATTGCAATTAGAACAGCATAAAAGGGAATTCAAAGCCATTCAGAGTGGGGCAACAAGGTCCTCCGGAGGGAGAGCAAGGCTCTTCGAAGCGATAGCTCCGGAGATTTTTAGTTTAGCAAACATTATTGCCAGTGCAATGATATTTTAGTTCTAGCGTTTTACTAGCCATTCTAATGCCAAAGTTGAATGTAAGCTTGGTCTCTATTTGAGCTTTCACCAAAGGTCGCTATTGTTTTCTTTTAATTATCTGACTCTATAGTAAATTTGGCTATTAATGGAGCCTTATCCATTAAAATTTCTTTAACAAATTAATATCATCCAGCCTAATGTCGAGTCCAAAAACTGCAAAGATCTTGATATTTGAGGACTGTCGATTTTTCTGTCATCATTCCATGCATGTATTCATCCCCGTATGATTTAAATCTATAGTACGCCATGGTAGGAAACCAAATCATCAACGAAGTGTAAATTAATTTAAGGAAATGAGCTCTCAAGGAAGAAAATTCATTTACACGTATTTGGTTTGCATCGCAACTCAACCTTTCTGGCGTGAATTTTTTGTACAACTAGGTTATGGCTCCAGGTGCTCTGCACACGACCGATAAGGATGTGCCAAGGAAATAATATTTTGGATCCGTGGACAATCAAATCAGCATGCAATTTAAAGTGACGAATAAAATTGGTAGGACTATGGCTAATGTGTGCAAAAAAATTCCACACCTTAAAGAGTTCTCTCTAGAGTGGTTATACTTACTCGATTAAAGGAGTTTCCCAATTTTCAAAATATTAAAATGTGCGGTAATTTCTCCCGGACCTTTTTCCAATTTTTGTTGTGCATTTAGGAAATTAGTTGCTTTCAAAAATATTATTTACATTCTAATCGTGATAGAGTGGTAATAACGACCAATAAACCGACAAATTCCCAGCAATATCAACTAACTGAGTTGGAGAGAAAAGCCTTCACGTGTTCAAATTATAAGCAAAATCGAACTTTTTTTCTTGTATTTTTTTCATGAGTTCCTGTATATGGAAGAAATGAATAAATTGCACGAAACAGTAGACTTAATTCTATTAAATAGCGCAAAATTTACCTCTTGTCCTAATCGTGGCCCACACTTTTTGCTATCTTATACAAAGCACAAACTTTAACTTGGACCCCAATTGGACCCAGAGTTTTTTTATCTCAGAAAAAGTATCAATTTATACATCAGGTCATAATTTTAGCCCAAAAATTTTGTCTTATCTTATAAGAAAGCACCAACTTTCAGTCAATGGCCAAATCTTGCCCCAGTCAAGTTTCCATCTAGTTTCCTCCGAGTACATTTGGAGGCACACATCAAATACATAACGGCGTCATTATACGAAACTTGACAGAGGCTAGTTTTGAATTATGAATGAAAGTTGGTGAGTTGATATTTTATAGGGCAATTGGGCATAAAAGGGTATTAAAATGGATTTCTTTTGTAAACTCAAGATTTCTTCCCATACTTGGTCGTTGTAGATGCAAGGTCTATGCCGTCATACCAAACATGTTCATATGACACAATTGGAGCAAATCCGATGAGAGTAACTGCTAATATAGGAAGTCAATTGTAACAGATACAAACATTAGAGAGTTGATCAATTGTTTGATGATGACAAGGAAAATATGGTCTCTAAATAACTTCCGACCCAATTAGCAAGGAGAGTAGAAGTTACCTTCTATGTTCAATGTGATATATCTACAAAAATATTGTATTCCTCATTATGGTGATATAGCTTGGATTTATCATGTGATTTACCCAATTTATATTGTAATGGACTAACTCTAAATGGAAGTGTATCTGAAAATAAATGGACCTGGTTAAGTAGAGTGGATGTTTCCTCTGTTTTTTTTTTTTTTTGGGTAAGGTAAGCTTTGTATAGATTTACCAAAAGTGATGTACAATGCTAGAGCAAGTTCAAGGTACCACAAAACCTTCCACTCAAAGTGTTAGTAACAACAATGAGTGAAGGGGTACCCGGAATACATGAGGATTATATAAGGCATAAACATAAACAAAAGCCAAAAGCTAGAGTTAAACATCCAAGAAGATGATTGGGTCAATTCCCCAACTCCTTTGCAGACGCCTATTCCTATAGGAATTAGCCACCGGACGAAGAGAAATGGCTTTGTCCTTCACCATCTTAATCAAATTGTTCTTTATGGCCGGTATAATCAAGGTTTTGTTCCTGAATAACATTTCGTTCCTTTCTCTCCAGATAATATAGCACAAAGCTCCAAGAGAGAACCTCGCCAAAGCATGATAAAAGCAATTACCATAGAAATTTTCCATGGCCCAATCAAGCGTGTGCATCAATGGAAGTGATCGCCAAGCAAGATTACATTTGCCTGCCCAAAATTGTGCCAATCAGTTGGTAATCGAGCATGCAAAGAACAAATGATTTATGGAATCCGGTCTTCTAGTGCAAAAGGGACAACTTCCTTCTAAAATTCTATGACAGGATAATAGGAATACATATGTTGGTAACCTATTGCGTGTCATAAACCATAGGTGAAAACGGTGTCTGGGTGTGATCATTCTGTCCCATAAGAAGGAATGCCATGAAACCGTTGCTCGTTTGGGCCAGATAACGCTCCAAGCTGAGGCTGAGGTAAAGGAGCCAGAAGAATTACCTAACCATATAAAACGGTCCATCTCATCTGTGAGCTGAGGAAGTGGAGTGCCCCAAGCCTCAAATCTGTCCAACAATAATGATTGTCTCTGATTAACTGAGACCAAATCCGCGACTGTAGCTTGCCAAGAGAACCCAGATTGATAAATCTCCCTATCAGAAAAAGAAGAAGCAAGAGGTCCCCTAGGATGCCAATAATCAAACCACAATGAGACTGAAGTGCCATTTCCAATATTCCATCTGAATAGGGCTCTGAATTCTCTACGCAGCTCTAGAATTTTCTTCCAAGCCCATGAGCAAAAGGAATGTTTTCGAGTTATCCAAAAACTCTTATGTTTTAAGAAGTTTGAGTGAACCCATTTGCACCATAGGGATTCTTTATCAGAAAAGAGGATCCAAATATGTTTAGCCATCGCCGCTTTATTACTCTCATTTAGTCGTCGGATTCCAAGACCCCTTTCCTCCTTTGGTAAACAAACATCACTCCAAGAGACTTTAGCTCCCCCCAGGCCCAATTCAACACCTTTCCATAAGAACTGTCGAAGCACCTTTTCAATGCTTTCTATGACCGATACAGGTAATAGAATAAACCGGCCCAATAGACTTGGATAGAATGTAATACTGACTTGATTAACTGAAGCCGACCCACAAAGGACAAGAAACGGTGAGTCCATGATTGTACTTCCTTCGTAATTGTGTTAACCAATGTAACACAGTTCGCTTTTCCAAGCCGAGAAGAGATAACTGGAACACCTAAGTATCTAAATGGCAGCTGACCAATACGGAAGCCAGTGAGTTCCAAAATGGCCGACCAAAGGTCTGGCGAGTCACCCGACAAAAACAACTCACTTTTAGATAGATTAGGTGCTAGACCCGACCATTCTATGAAAGTAGTAATTGCCATCTTCAAAAGGGCGACAGTCTACATGTTTGCTTCACAAAATAGTAGTACATCATCAGCAAAGAATAAGTGAGAAATTTTTGTGGACTTACATCTCCAATGAAATCTGAAGTCAGAGGCCATGGTCTGTCTGATTATAATTCCGGTAAATACCTCCATAACAAGAGTAAATAGGTAAGGCGATAAAGGGTCCCCTTGGCGAAGTCCTCTAGAGCTTCCAAAAAAAAACCATGTAATTCTCCGTTGATGGAAATAGAGAATTTGGGAGTTCCCACACATTCCATAATGAAATCTATTAGCTTTTTAGGAAAACCAAAGGCCAACAAAGTGAATTCCAGAAAATTCCATTCAACCGTATCATAGGCCTTCCTGAAATCAACCTTCATCACACATTTTGGAAGATAAGGAACATGATGGAAACCACTGAATAACTCTTGTGCAATCAGAATATTATCGCTAATTCTACGTCCTTTAACGAAAGCATTTTGAGGCTCACTAATGATTAAAGGTAGTACCAAGGCCAAACGATTCGCCAAAAGTTTAGTAATATACTTATAAACTGTGTTGCAACATGCAATAGGTCGGTAGTCTCAACAGATGATGCATTCTGAACTTTTGGAACTAGTGCAATGATGGTGGTATTCAACTGGCGTAATAATCTACCAGAGCGGAAGAAATCTTGGATTGACCAAATGACTGAGCTGCCCACTATCTCCCAAGAGCTCTTAAAGAAATCAACATTGAATCCATCCGGTCTTGGGGCTTTCCCTTTAGCTAAAGAGAACATGGTGCTTCGTATTTCATCATCAGAAAAAGGCTTGGCAAGAATGCTAACCTGGTCCGAGAGTAGCGTTTTCTGAATGGATGCTCGGATAATATCTAGAGAGGGAGAGGTCCTGCCATTTGACGTGAAAAGCTGTTGAAAATGTACTAGAAAAAGATTCTTGACATCTTCCAAGTTGTCAATCCGAGCTCCAGACTCATCAACAGCTGAAGCTATTCTGTTCCGGAGTTGTCTGTTTTTCATCGACTGATGGAAGAACTTTGTGTTCAAATCTCCCTCATTTACCCACCTAATCCGTGATTTTTGACGATAGAAGGACTCCTCCTGTGATATAAGCCTTCTGAAATCTTCCAAGCAGGCTGTTTCCTTATGAGCAAGCGCTGAGTTAAATGGGTCTATTTGTAGAGCATCCTGAGTAGACTTGAGTTCCTTCCTTGCAGCTTATGTACGAGTCGAAATATCAGAATAGGAAGCTTTATTGAGTTGTTTGAGCCACCTTTTTAGAATCTTCAATCTAGAGCATAGTATAAACATGGCCGTTCCAGACATATTCATACCCCAAACTTGATCAACTAGCATTTCAAAATGAGGATGTGTGAGCCAAAAATTGAAGAATTTAAACGGTCTCCTTGTCAGCATATCAGGCAACGCACGAATTATCATTGGAGAATGGTCCGAGATACCTGAGTTTAGGAAGTTAGCTTCAGAATAAGAATAAACAGCATTCCATTTCATGTTCACCAGAACTCTGTCAATTTTTCTTAACTTTCGATTTCACCCGAAGAAGTAGACCAAGTGAACCTGCATCCAACATATCTTAAATCATCCAATTCTACATTAACTAGGCACTCATGTAATTCATTATAACAAGACGGCCAAGTATCAGAGCTTCCCACCCTATCAGAGTCAATTCTTATAGCATTGAAATCACCCGCCAAGTGTGTAATGGAATATAAAAGGAAATACATATGAGACATACCATACCAATATCTTCTTTCCACAACCTCCATTTTTCGATATGGCACAATTGGAAAAACGATAATTGGTGTCTTTTCTAATTTGCAAAAAAAATCATGGAATCACGAAAAAAATTAGAGGAATCTAATCTTAAATCTTATAATTCCATAAAAGTTGGTTACCACTGATCCATGCCTTTTCTATTGGATAATAAATAAGTAAAAGGAAATAAATCTGTCTTCTTGTTATAGAACTGTCGAGAAATCATTTAAGTACATATCTTGAATAGAGAAATATGCTTCCCCCTAAAATTTATCCCTCAACTATATTAAAATGTTCGATATTATCCGTAAAATGAAATTAATGGAAGGAAAATATTAAACATTTGCATCTAACTTAGGGACTACATTGAACATGTACATAAAACTCAAGGATTACATTAAACAAATCAAAGGTTCAAGAACCACACTGCACAGTAAGTTAAAACTCGATGACCACATTAAACAAAATAGAAGTTCAAGGATTATAATGCACACTGAGTTAAAACTTAGGAATCATTTGTGTTATTATCTTTAAATAAATGACATGGCTCTCAATATTCGATATATCCTCTAAACTATTTTTTGGTTCAATTTAGTCTATGAATATTCAAAAATCCGCTCAATGTCCTTCCAAAGAAAATTCTAACGCCGTTAGCTAACGTCTACACCACTTTGTTCACTTGCCTTTACATTGGCCATATCCATGTGACTTTAAAATTATATCCCTCTCTCTTCTCTTATAAGATGCTCTTGAACGCACACCACTTGAAATAAACCACTACCTACGCTTGCTGCTCGTCGTCGACTACCACCGTGACGACATCACGAAAGTCTTCTGCCACCAATCATTAACGCTTTTACCACCGGCATCTCTGTCTATATATATAAAGGTATGATGGGTGGTCAAGACCTCATATTGAGTTCAGTTATTGGTTGCGGTGACCTTAAATTTGTGTTAGCACCTTAGATCTGAGGGGGTGTGTTTGGACGTGGTTTGAAGCGACGGTACCGATAAAAATGTTTATTGGTCACCTGACTGCTAGATAATCTGTTGGTGATGTACAGATGTTTTTATGAAATCATTAATTCTTCTTACTAGGATATATATTAACAATTTTTCTTCTTTTCTGCTAATTTTATTTCTCTTTACAATCAACCACTTAAACTTACTCACTATTATATGAATTGATCAATGTCCATTTGATTAACTTACCAATTATTTTATTAAATTACCAAATAACTTGGTGTTATCATGTTGTTTATCAATATTTTCTTTGACTTACAAACTTTTATGGTTGGTTTACCAACTTTTATTCTTGCTTTGGTGTAGGAAAGAAAAACGTTACCCACAGAAAGATTGACTCTCAAACGTGTGAGGGTTATTGCTTTCACCTCCAAACTAGAGGAAGTTATTGGGATAATGACACCACAGGTGTCATAATTTGTCATAAAAAAAATTTCAATCACTATGCCACATTGATTAAAAATCATTCACTTGAGTGCCTTAGGCAATCGAATGATAGAAAGGAATGTTTGACACGGCTTTAATTTTTTATAACCCATCCAATAAGGCTCTTCAACAAAATGTAGTCACCAAATGAGATTATAACAATGTGGTTTGGCCCATCTATATTGTTGGGGAGAACTGGTCAACAATTCACCAAGAACTATGCCAAATCCAGGATCAAAATCTTCCCCA
This sequence comes from Melaleuca alternifolia, assembly GCA_019926035.1. Lineage (NCBI taxonomy): Eukaryota > Viridiplantae > Streptophyta > Magnoliopsida > Myrtales > Myrtaceae > Melaleuca > Melaleuca alternifolia. The sequence goes on along the minus strand of JAGKPW010002372.1, from coordinate 784,286 downwards.
AACTAAATCCAATAACAACCAGCAAATACAACCTTGTAATATGTAAATATAATGCCAAGTAATAAAGCAATAAAGCCAATAGACAACACCAAGATTTTACTTGGAAAACCCAATGAGGAAAAAACCACGGACGGCCCCAAAAAATTCCACTAATCACCAAGAATAGTCGAATACACAAAGTGTTCTTCTCTAGTCACACACTAGAGGCTCAACATCACCAAGGCAATAATATTTCCTCACCACAAAGGTGGATTAACATCAATTAAGCAAGAAAACCCAAACCGCAATTAGAAACTTCAGAGGAGATTCTCAACGAACAAGGCCATCAACTTGTAGAGCTCGATCTCATGAACAACATACTGAAATTTGAGCCAATTCCGTCAACATTTGGCCTTCGAATCGGAACTGCCAAATTGCGTCCCTCTTGTCTCCTCTCTCTGGCGCGTGGCCACCGTTTTTCTTTCTGCACGTAGGGTTTCTTCACACGCACAAACTGCAGCAACCTTTTTTTCTATTTTTGACTTTTTCTTTTCTTTTCTTTTTAATATGCTAGCTGGGCCCCACAATGAGGTGGACCCAGCCAACAAATCTCCCCCTCCACCTCATGTGGGGAGTTCCATCATGCCCACTTTGTTCCTGCAATAGTCAAGTTTCATAATGGGCAAAGCTTTGGTCATCATATCGGATCCATTGTCGTCGGTATGGATCTTCTCCAAGAGGAAAAACTTCTTTTTTACTTTATGGCGGATCCAGTGATACTTCACATCAATATGCTTCGATCGTGAATGTAATACTGGATTTTTGCTGAGATCTATAGCACTCATGCTATCACAATACAAAACAAACTTCTCTTGTTTCAAGGTCAACTCTCGTAGGAATCTTTGCATCCATAAAAGTTCCTTACCTCCTTCGGTGATAGCGATATATTCCGCTTCAGTTGTAGACAAGGCAACACATTTTTGCAATCTGGATTGCCACGAGACAGCTCCCCCTGCAAAAGTCATTATATATCCCGAAGTAGAATATCGGGAGTCAACATCACCAGCATGATCTGAATCGAGTAGCCATCCAACTGAGGTTTTCCATTTCCGTAACACAAGCAATATTTGGAAGTGCCTCTAAGGTATCTCAAAATCCATTTCACAGCGACCCAATGCTCTTTACCTGGATTTGAGAGAAATCTGCTCACAACACCAACTGCATGAGCAATATCTGGTCTTGTACAAACCATGGCATACATCAAACTACCAACAGCCGATGCATAAGGAATTTTCATTATCTCTTCTTTCTCTTTCTTACTTGTAGGACACTCCTTTTTAGTTAACTTGAAATGGCCTGCAAGTGGAGTACTTACTGGTTTACATGTACTCATGTTAAATCTTTCAAGTATTTTTTCAATGTAACTCTCTTGGGATAGCCAAAGTCTCCAATTCTTTCTATCACGAGTAATTCTCATCCCAAGGATTTGCTTAGCAGGACCTAAATCAAGCTCTTGATTTTCTTAGCATCATGTCCAACAATCAACATGTCATCCACATAAAGCAAAAGGATAAGAAAATCATTATCTGAGAATCTTTTCATAAAGACACAAGAATCGCAGTTGGTCTTACCATAGCCCTGACCTTCCATGAATGATTCAAACTTCATATACCACTATCTCGGCGCTTGCTTAAGACCATATAAGCTTTTCTTCAACCTACATACAAGATGCTCCTTGCCTTCAACTTTGAAGCCCTCCGGTTGCTCCATATATATTTCTTCTTCTAAATCTCTGTGAAGAAAAACTGTCTTTACATCAAGTTGTTCAATTTCTAAATCAAAGGCGGCTACCAACCCAAGAACAACTCGAATAGAAGACATCTTAACAACTGGTGAAAATATCTCTTGAAAGTCAATTCCTTTCTTCTGACGAAAGCCCTTCACAACAAGCCTAGCCTTGTATTGTGATTGCAAACTATTTTCTCCTGTCTTCAACTTGTACACCTACTTATTTGTGAGTGCTCTCTTGCCTTTGGGCAAGTTCACTAGTTCAAATGTGTGATTCTCATGCAATGATTTAAGCTCTTCTTGCATAGCTCCATGCCACTCATTCTTTTGATCGCATGACATGGCCTCTTCATAAGTTTCTGGCTCTCCTGCATCAGTCAATAACACATACTCATGTGGCCGATATCTCTGTGAGGGTCTACGTTCTCTTTCAGATCTTCTAACTTGAGGTAGGACCGACTGTTCTTGCTCAACTGGCTCATTTGGCTCAATGGATTGTTCTTGCTCAACTATTTCACCTGTCTCGACTGAAGAATCAACATGCTGTGATGATTCGCCTTCTTCAATATCTTCATGCGCTTCTCCCCTGTAATTTTCACCCAATACGGTAGGAGAATTTGGGCTGAAACTAACAAAGCGTTGAGTTACATTCTTTGGCTTCATTGGCTTGTCAATGTCTTCAATGTTTTGATGCTCAAAGAATACCACATCTCGGCTTCTAATAACTTTCTTTGCAGTTGGGTCCCATAGTCTATAGCCAAACTCTTCATGTCCATAACCCAAGAAAATACATTGCTTCGACTTGTCATCAAGCTTGGATCTTTCATCTCTTGGAACATGTACGAATGCCCGGCAACCGAACACTTTTAAATAATTATACGAAACATCTTTCCCACTCCAAACTCTTTGAGGAACATCACCCTTAAGAGGAACTGATGGAGAAAGATTTATCAAGTCCACTGCCGTTCTCATTGCTTCACGCCAGAATGACTTAGGTAACTTCACATGAGAAAGCATACACCGAATCCGATCATTAATTGTCCGGTTCATTCTCTCCGCTACTCCATTCTGTTGCGGAGTCTTCGGAACAGTCTTCTCAAGCTTGATACCATAATCTCTACAATATTGTTCAAACGGACCTCTATATTCACCACCGTTGTCAGCTCGAACACATTTCAGCTTCTTTCCAGTTTCTCTTTCCACGTTGACATAAAATTGTTTGAATACAGCAAGCACCTGGTCTTTAGATTTCAAAGCAAAAGCCCACACTTTTCTAGAGCAGTCATCAATAAACGTCACAAAGTATAATGCACCACCAAGTGTTCTAGCATCCATGCAACAAACATCAGTGTGAACTAAATCAAGTACATCTGATTTTGTGTGTGGAGATGAACTATGAAATGAGAATCTATGTTGCTTACCAGTAAGATAGTGAGTACATTCCTTCAAGTTTCTCTCCTTCAATGGTAAAAGATTCTTTTTAGCAAGAGTTTCAAGCCCCTTCTCGCTGAGATGGCCAAGTCTCATATGCCATAGGTCAACTGAGAAATCTTCCACTGCATTTATCTCTTTTCTGATCAACTTGGCTTCCATGGTGTAAAGAGTGCATGTCTTCTTGCCCTTAGCCAATATCATGGAACCTTTTGTCAATTTCCATTTTCCATCACTGAAAGAATTACAATAGCCATCATCATCTAAGGCACCCGTAGAAATCAAGTGAAGTCGAATATCTGGAACATGTCTCACATCTTTCAGAAGCAAGTTACATCCAACATCAGTCTCCAAATAAACATCTCCCATGCCAATCACCTTGGAAACACCATTGTTCCCCATCCTAACACAACCAAAATCACCGCTGCGATAGGAAGTGAAGTAGTCACACCGTGAGGTGACATGAAAAGAAGCTGCATAATCAATAACCCAGCTGGAGTCTTGGCAAGTCAGATTCACATAAGCATTGCCACAGATAAACACAATGTCACCATCAGATGCAATTGCCGTTGTAGCCTGTTTCTTTTCTTTATTTCGATCTTCGTTTCTATGATGAGATCTATCTCTCTTTGGTAACCTGCACTCTTTGGCATAATGTCCCATCTTTCCGCAATTATAACACACTTCTCCTTGGCCTTGATTTTGACCTTCTTGTTGACTTGCCCCTATAGTTACTACTCTGAAAGTTTCTAAATTGACTTCTCCCCCTGTTTTCAATAACAAGAGCCTCTGATCTGGAAGCATAATTCAGGCCTTTTCTTCTTGTTTCTTCATTGAACAAGCTTTCTTTAACCACACTCATAGAAAGCATGCCAAAAGGAGCCGAATTGTTTAATGCCACAACTAAGGTGTCCCAACTATCAGGAAGTGTACCAAGCAATAAACATGACTGCAATTCATCACCAAAGTCAATCTCAAGATTTGTCAATTGATTAACAACATCTTGAAATTCACTCAAGTGTTCTGACATGTTACCTCCCTCCTTGTATCTCAAGTTCACAAGCCTTTTAACTAACAAAGCTTTATTTTGTGGAGTTCGCCTCTCATAGAGTTCTTGCAATTTCTTCCACAAAGTATCTACTTTCGTTTCTTGGGCAACATGATGAAACACGCTATCATCAATCCATTGTCGAATAAACCCAACCGTCTTCCGATTCATTCGTTCCCATTCTTTATCCTCCTTATTTCCTTTAGCCTCATCGCCATCAATGGGATCAAACAAATCTTTACAATATAACATATCCTCCATCCGAGGCTTCCAAATAGAGTAATTCGAGGCATTCAGTTTAAACATTATACCGCTGGTTTCCTCCATAACCTGGAGCTCTGATACCACTTTGTTGAGGAGAACTGGTCAACAATTCACCAAGAACTATGCCAAATCCAGGATCAAAATCTTCCCCAAACTAAATCCAATAATAACCAGCAAATACAACCTTGTAATATGTAAATATAATGCCAAGTAATAAAGCAATAAAGCCAATAGACAACACCAAGATTTTACGTGGAAAACCCAATGAGGGAAAAACCACGGACGGCCCAAAAATTCCACTAATCACCAAGAATAGTCGAATACACAAAGTGTTCTTCTCTAGTCACACACTAGAGGCTCAACATCACCAAGGCAATAATATTTCCTCACCACAAAGGTGGATTAACATCAATTAAGCAAGAAAACCCAAATCGCAATCAGAAACTTCAGAGGAGATTCTCAACGAACAAGACCATCAACTTGTAGAGCTCGATCTCACGAACAACATACTGAAATTTGAGTCAATTCCGTCAACATTTGGCCTTTGAATCGGAACCGTCAAATTGCGTCCCTCTTGTCTCCTCTCTCTGGCGCGCGGCCGCCGTTTTTCTTTCTGCACGTAGGGTTTCTTCACACGCACAAACTGCAGCAACCTTTTTTTTTTCTGTTTTTGACTTTTCTTTTCTTTTCTTTTCTTTTTAATATGCTAGCTGGGATGTGGGGCCAGCCAACAGATATGCCCCAAATTAAAGAATTGAGGAAAAATTAGGTATGTTCTTCAAATCCGAATCCCAATTTTAGGAACTTGGGCAAATTTACATCCTAAAATTTGCAATAAAGAGCAAGAGCAGGAGAAGCAGCTCCTATTCATGTAAGTCATGATCACAATGCTTTGGGCATTTCGAGTTCATTCATCTGATGAATTTGTGTGCTTGCGTACGGACGCCTCTATCAGTTAAGCTAATCCAATCCTTTTTCTCTTTGCTCTGGTTGTTGCAAAATGCAGGGAGGATGGGTTGAAGCCGATGGATGCGGAGCCACTAAGAAGAATGCTAAGTCGAGGCTCTCGTTCATCTTTTTTTTTTTTTGGTAAAGAGGTTCTCGTTCATCTTTTTCTCCTTCAATTTTCATTTTCATGTTATAGTTTATTAGACCATGTGTCTGTGTACACGTGGGTCTTTGTTGGTGTGTGCATCGGTGCTTTGTGTGTGTGAGTTGGTGAGAGGGATGACACATCGTCCTTTAATTTACATGCTTTATATATTTACTCTTTTCAAGCTTGAAGAAAGGTAAAAGTAGAAATGTTATCGGTGACAATTGTAATAGAAATCGGGATAGTTTGGACAATATGCCTATTTGATAATATATATGGGTGCTCAATAATTGTCTAATGACTTTTTTTCTAGAATCATCTATTACGCCACAAGAGTTCATCAAAAGAAAAAGTAAATCATATGGTAAGATATATCATACCTAACCCTTCCAAATTTGGAATTGTAAAGACTTACCTAACCCTTCCAATTGTTTTGATTTTCCTAACCCTTCTTTCTCAATATGATTCACCTAACACTTCCAATTTTCCAATAACGACTTAACCGATCCTTCCAATTGTAACAATTTGTTTAACTATTATGATTCACCTAACCCTTCCATCTTAGTAAGATTTACCTAACCCTTCCAATTTTCCAGTGTAGGAGCTGCATGATTTATTTCCTACAAAGTGTTAGATGTCAATTGAAAATTTAACAAGAAATAAAAAAAAATCTTAAAGATTCATACAAAAAAAAGACCAAAGCATATTTTCCGTAATTTACCAAAAGAAATTTCGAAGAGAAACTAGAGCATTTGGACAAAAAATGTACTCAAGATGTTGTATTGCATATTTCTCATATTTAATTTGGTGGGAATTCCGTCACACAAACGTTTCATATATTAGGTAGAATCTCTTGAAAACTGGAAAAAAAGAATATAGAAAACATATTATTCTATCACATACTAGATATGTATTCATACTTATTTGTGAGGTTGCATTATCTTTTACTTTCTTATGACAATAAGGCAACAATTTATCTACCAGTATTGGCATCGAGGTGAAGCCTAAGTGGCCTATATAAACAATCCCCTATGACATTAATTCTATCAGATTGAACTGAAGTAATAATCCTCCTCTTTTTAACATTCATTGAGCTTTCCCTAATCAAATCTCTTCTTCCATCTCCCCGTAAATCTTCCTCATTCAAACTTTGAGACACAATCTCTAAAGATCATCTAGACTTGTCATAGGAAATAGAGAGGTCGTCGAGATGGGTAGTTCCAGAGGATGAAAGAGCTCCAGTTGATGTGATTTGTGAGATATAAGGTACAGGCTTCACGCAATTTACTGTCAGTGTTTTCTATGTACATATGAAGAAGAGAGAATTATCATCTTTCATATGAACGACAAATTCCTAAACAATCATATATATTTGTAGCTTTTGCAGATAATGGCACTTGCCAAGGAGGTGCGTAGAGTAGCCCACATCAAAACTCTCATTCATTTTTCCAATTTTACAAGCAAGAGATTGGAGGAACATAATGAGGAGCCTTCTTCAACAGATAGGCAAAATATGCTTGCAAGAGAAGTAAAAAGGCTAATCCTCAAGGCTTGCACTCTATACATCAAGAACTGTACTCAACTCAAACGACCTCGAACTTTGCAGATTCAGCATCAACAGCGACACGAACAAAACGACAATAATAATAAAAACAAACAACGACTAGAACCACGAGAATGACAACTCAACAACGATAACAAATGGCATCAACAACAGCAACATGGTAAAAAGAACAACGACAGTAGCAACAGCACCAGGGAAAGCACAAGCAGTGGTTGCAGTAACGACAACAACAACAGTGATCGAATATCAAAGTTCGTTTGAGTCTACCTAGAAAGGGATCAAGTGACGACCACCACTTTGCACGTCCAACATCAACAACACGTACGCAACAACCTCAAGCAATAACAGCAATGGTAGCAACAATAACATCAACAACAATGATCTAACACAATAAGTTGACCCCACCCAGGATGAGACCAAGTAATGGCATGCCTATAGAATATCCTGTAGATCTCCAATCGGGCACGTCACCAGATGATGTGACCTACTTACAAATTCTACAACGAACGATGGACATGATTTCTAGGGAAAGGAAGAGCAGGTATGAGATGCAAAGATCCAAACCTCGATCGCCATGCTATGATTACAATTAGAACAGCATAAAAGGGAAATCAAAGCCTTTCAGAGTAAGGCAACATGGTCCTCCGGAGGGAGAACTAGGCTCTTCGAAGCAATAGCTCCTAAGCTATTAATAGTTCAACAAACATTATTGCCAGTGCAATGATATTTTAGTTCTAGCGTTTTACTAGCCATTCTAATGCCAAAGTTGAATGTAAGCTTGGTCTCTATTTGGGATTTCATCAAAGGTCACTCTTGTTTTCTTTTAATTATCTGACTTTATAGAAAATCTGGCTATTAGTGAAGCCTTGTCCGGTAAAATATGTTTAACAAATTATATCAACTAGCCTTAATTTAAGGTTGAGTCCAAAAGCTGCAAAGATCTTGATATGTGAGGGCTTTCAATTTTTCTGTCATCTCTTCATGCATGTAGTTATCGCTGTATGATTTAAATCTCTTGTACGCCACGGTTGAAAACCAAATCATTAAGGAAGTGCAAGTTAATTTAAGGAAATGAGCACTCAAGGAAGAAAAAAACATTTACATGAATTAAAGTTTCAAAGTAGTTTTCTCACCGTTAGCACACATATTTGGTTCGCACCGCAACTCAACCTTTCTTGCGTAAATTTGAAGTACAAATAGGTTATGGATTCAGGTGTTTTGCACACCACAAATAAGGAATTAGTATTTTGATCCTTCAATACCCAAATCGGCATGCGATTGAAAGTGAGGAATAAAATTGGTAGAACTATGGCTAATTATGCACACAAAAAATCCCACATCTTAAACAGTTCCAACTAGAGTGGTTATACTTACTCGATTGAAGGAGTTTCCCAATTTTCAAAGATATGGAAATGTGCGGTAATTTCTTCCGGACTTTTTTCCAATTTTTGTTGGGCATTTTGGAAATTAGTTGCTTTCAAAACTATTATTTACACTCTAATCGTGATAGAGTGGTCATAACCACCAAAAAACCGACAACTACCCAGCAATATCAACTAATTGAGTTGGAGAGAAAAACCTTCACGTGCTCAAAATGTAAGCAAAATCGACCTTTTTTTTCTTGAATTGTTTTTCACGAGTTCCTATATATGCAAAAAAAATAAAGAACTTGCATTAAATAGTAGGCTTAATTATATTAAATAGCACAAAATTACCTCTTGTCCTAAACGTGGCCCACACTTTTTGTTATCTTATACAAAGCATAAACTTTAACTTGGATCCCAATTTGACCCAAAGTTTTTTTATCTCATAAAAAGTACCAATTTATACATCTGGTTATTTTTTTAGCCCAAAACTTTTGTCTTATCTTATAAAAAAAGTATCAACTTTCAGTCAATGGCTAAATCTCGCCCCGATCAAGTTTCCTCCAAGTACATGTGAAATGACACATCAAGTATATAACGGCGTCATTAGACGGAAACTTCACAGAGGCTAGTTTTGAATGATGAATGAAAGTTGGTGAGTTGATACTTTATAGGGGAACTGGGCATAAAGGGTGTAAAAATGGATTATTTTTTAAAGGTTTCCATTGTGAAAATATTTTTTCTATTGTAAATTCAAGATTTCTTCCCATACTTGGTCGTTATAGATGCAAGGTATATGTCATCATACCAAACATGTTCATATGACACAATTGGAGCAAATCCGACAAGAGTAACTGCTAATGTAGAAAGTCAACTGTAACGAATACAAACATCAAAGAGTTGATCAATTGTTGTTAGATGATGACAAGGAAAATATGGTCTCTTAATAACTTCCTACCCAATTAGCAAGGAGAGTAGAAGTTACCATCTATGTTCAATGTGATATATCTACAAAACTGTTGTGTCTCTCATTATGGTAATATAGCTTGGACTTATTGTGAGTTTTCCCCAATTTAGATTGTAATGGACTGACTCTAAATGGAAGTATATCTGAAAATAAATGGACCTGATCTAGTAGAGTGGATGGTTCCTCTGTTAGTGTGTAATGGAATATAAAAGGAAGTTTATATGTGACGTACCATATTAACATCTTCTTTCCACAACCTCCATTTTTTGATACGGCAAAATTGGAAAGACAATAATTGGTGTATATTTTATTTTGGTCAAAAATCATGGAAATGTGAAATTACAGGAATCAAATCTTAGATCTTATTATTCCATAAAAGTTTTTTTTCTATCGGATAATAAATAAATAAAAGGAAAGAACTCCATATTCTTGTTATAGTGCTGTCAAGAAATAATTAAGTACATATCATGAATAGAGATAAATACTTCTCCTTCCATAGTTATATATATATGGAATATATTGATTATTGTACATCAATTAACAAATTTATGAAGAAAGATAAACACATTGTCCATTGTTGACAAAAGTAGAAATGATATAAATAATTACTGAACTTTGACCCAATATGAATGTGATATTTGAATTTTTAATTTGTTTAATATAATTTATAAATTTTAACTTAATGTGTAATGCAATCTCTGAAATTGTAATTTATTTAAAATTCCTTGATTTTTTTGTACATTCAATTTAGCCCTCAATTATATTGAAATGTTCAATATTATCTTAAAATAAATTAATGGAAGGAAAACATTAAAAAATTCATATAGTTTACGGACTACATTGAACATGTACGTAAAATTCAGGGACTACATTAAATAAGGAAAAAGCTCAAGGACCATACTACACATTCAGTTAAAACTTAGAGACCATTTTTGTTGTTATTCCTAAAAAAAATATAAATATTACAATTTCTTGAATCAAATAACTTTTAAATGTTTCCTCAATTACACTCAAATAGAGTCATGAGAACTAATGAAAGAGAAAACAGTAATGCAATATAGCCTCTAAATTTTTTTGGTTCAATCTAGTCCAAAAATATTCAAAAATTCGCTCAATGTCCTTCAAAGAAAATCCTAACGTCGTTAACTAACGTCTACACAATTTCGTTAACTTGCCTTTAGATTGGCCATATCCATGTGGCTTTAACATCATATCCCTCTCTCTTCTCTTACAAGATACTCTTGGCACACCACTCAAACTTGAACAAAGCCACTACCTATGCGCGCTGCTCGCCGTCATCGACTACCACCACCACGACATAACCAAAGTCTTCCGCCACTAATCATTGATAATTCTACCATCTGCATCTCTCTCTCTCTCTCTCTCTCTCTCTCTCTCTCATCTCTCTCTCTCTCTCTCTCTCTCTCTCTCTCTCTCTCTCTCCATATAAAGGCATGATGGGTGGTCTAATGTTCGAATTCGTCAAGACCTCATATTGACTTCAGTTAGAAGTTGCGGTGGCCTTAAATTTGAGTTTGCACCTTAGATCTGAGGGCGTGTGTTTTTATATTTCTTAAAAAAATGAAGAAGTATATATATGAAGCATGTAAATTTAACGACGACGTCTCGTCCTTCTCACTCACCCATACATAGAGCACCGATGTACACACCAACATAGACCCACGTGTACACATACACATGGTCTAACAAATTATAACATGAAAATGAAAATTGAAGGAGAAAAAGATGAATGAGATCCTCGACTTAGCATTCTTTCTTAGTTGCTCCACATTTATCGGCTTCAACCCTTCCTCCCTGCATTCTGCAACAACCAGAGCAAAGAGACAAAGGATTTGATTAGCATAACTGATACACGCATACAAACTCACGCACACACATTCTTCATCAGACGAATGAACTTCAAATGCTCAAAGCATTGTGATCATGACTTACATGAACATGAGCTGCTTCTCCTGCTCCTCCTCTTTATTGCAAATTTTAGAATGTAAATATATCTTACCTAACCTTTCCAATTTAATAGGATTTTCTCGCTTAATGGATAATTATTTGTTACCAATGAGGAATTTTTTCTCATCGGAAACCTTAAATTTCATATACAATAGAAGAATTGAATAGATCTGCACTAGATATGTATTGAGCTTTATTTGTAAGGTTGCATTTACTATTTCTTTCTTGTGAAGATAAGGACACGATTAGCTACCAGTTTTGACATACAGGTGAGGCCTAAGTGGCCTATTTAAACTATCCCCCATGACACAAAATCTATCAGAAAATACAGATTACACTCAAGTAACAATCCTCTCTTTTTTTTCTTTGGCTTTTCCATAATATTATTTCAATTGCCCGTGAGATAAAATCACCTTCTTCTGCACTTGTTATAGATGTAGTAGCGATTCAAGTTCAGAAGAACAACAACACTCGACCTCAATGTCATACTTGCCTCTGAGGGATGCAAATGAACAAGGAAACAGAGAGGTTGTCAAGAGGTGTAATTCAAGAGAACGATAGAGCTCAACAGAATTTAGCTTGTGAGGTATAACTTCAAGCTTTACTTGGTTTATAATCAAAGTTTTCTATGAACAGATAAAGTAGTAGTATTATTAATTGTATGAACACGAAAGCCTAACCATCTAAACAAATTAGCAGCCTTCGAAGAAAATGATGCTTGGTGAGGAGGCAACCAAAGTAGCTCACGTTTAAATTCTTAATCTCTCGTCCCACTTCACGGGCAAGAGGTTGAAGGATCATGATGGGTTTTAATTATGGAAAACGTCTACAATTAATTATGGAAACGTCCACCCAAGATGGTCTGAATCTTTATTTGATATGGCCATTACGAGAATACTAATTAGGCATTAGTGTTTGTAACGGAAATAATTAAAAGGACCAATAAGGAAAGATTTGCTTACCTTATCAGAGGAGAGATTGAAGAGCGTTTTCAGTTTTTACGTCTATCAGAATATAGAAACTAAGAAGAAGAACGTTCTCTTTCTCGCTCAAGTCTATCTAGGAATCTGGAATACTCTCGCCAGACACGACTCATAATCTGTGGAAGAAAGGTACGATTCGTGGTCCTTAAAACGTCATGTGATCGTGCTTAATCAGTGATACAAGTTTGTGATCTTGGGCATTTGTTTTATTCGCTTTCGTTGCGATTACTTTGATTATGTTCGAAGTAAAGTTGCGAACTTGTATCATTGATTAAGCACGATCACACGACGCTTTAAGGACCGCGAATCATACCTTTCTTCCACAATTATGAGTTGTGTCTAGCAAAAGTATTCCAAATTCCTAGAGAGACTTGAGCGAGAGAGAGAACGTTCTTCTTCTTGGTTTCTATACTCTGATAGACGTAAAAACTGAAAACACTCTTCAATCTCTCCTCTGATAAGGTAAGCAAATCTTTCCTTATTGGTCCTTTTAATTATTTTTGTTACAAACACTAATGCTTAATTAGTATTCTCGTAACGGCCATATCAAATAAAGATTCAGACCATCTTGGGCGGACGTTTTCCATAATTAAAACCCATTATCTCCCACTCGCCCACGAATGGCTGAATGTATCATTTTCCTTTCGTCAAAATCATATTGACAAATAATCCATGCGGCCAGCATACTCTAAGAGCTCATTGCTATACATCCGTTGGGAGTATACAGCCACTCAAATAATTGGGCATCGAGTAGCTAAAGTATGCAGTATCCTAGATCAAACAATCGCATTTACATCTCTCTTGATCTCTTTTAACTTATGTATTACATTCACAATCATGATTAAACTCATCAATCATAATTGACCGGTCTATGAACACAATGCTATAATGCGACACTAAGTTGATCTTCCTTTTTCCCCAAACCTCTTAATTCCAGTCCAACTCGCTTTTCTAGAGATATCCTCCTAAGTCGAATCATACATAACCATTGGCAGCACTCTAAGATAGCAAACATCAAATAGAAATCTTGAGAATGAGTAAAAGTCCTGAGGGGACTTGATGAGGAACACATTTCCTTCAGAGTCTCACACGACATAAGAAAGTTGAGATCATAACTTCTGTCATCTCATATTGGTCGACTAATTGCGTACGTAATATGAAACACGTACTACAATATTTTCTCCTTTCCCATGGAGCGTATGTCTTTTACTTGTAATACCGTACAAATGATATTTCAGATGTACGCAACATCTAAAATTGAGTTCACTTTCTACTCTTATAGAACTCTCATCTGGCTTAAAGATAGACAAAATGAAACATGTGGTCAATTTCACTTTCGGTCACAACAAAAAAAATAGCATCATCTTAACTCTTTGTTAAGGCGATAATCTTGTTTAAACTTGGATTCTCATTTATCACCTAGATAACAAGTTCAAAATGTTTCATCTCCATTCATCGTAACACAAATAGAGGCGATCACTAGTGTGAGTGGGTCGATCTCTTATCTGTCCGATATACTTCCTACAACACACAAAGTGTTATCATAACAAACATAGTGTTAATAAACACACAAAGTGTTAATATGCATAAATATTGTACTAATCACATAAATATCAGTAAATAAGACAAACAAAGTAATCATTTATTGTGAACAACTTGGGAAATACATACTCAGTACATCATCCTCTACGCAGCCCCGGAAATTTTACATAACCATCGAAAACATCTCCAGTCGTTGGCTTAGTCAAAGGATCTACTATCATTCTTTGTGTAGGCAAGTACTGCACGCAATACCATGTCTTTTACAAAGTTATACTTGATATCTATGTATTTGGTTTTACTATGAAATTTGGGATCCTTGACATAGTCAATTGCCGCTTGGCTATCACAATTAACCAACAATGTTCCTGCAGCACTTTTAGCGACACCCAGATGATCCACAAATCATTTCAGCCAAACACCTTTTTGACTGTTGCTGATAACGCCACGAATTCTGCCTCCATCGTGGATAAGGCTACGCATGTCTGCTTCTTACTGCTTTATGATATGTCGCCGTTAGTTAGTAAGTAAGCATATCTGGAGATAGACATTCTTTCATCTAAATCTCCTCCCCAATGAGCATCACTATAGCCTTCAAGGAGCAGATCTCTTCCTTGATAACACAATGAGTAATTTGTAGTACCCTTCAGATATCGGTCCAATGGGCTTGACCCGGTTTGGATTAGTATCTACTTACCATTTCAATTGCATGACAAATGTCGGGCCTTGTACACGTTATGGCATACATTAAACTACCAATAACAGGTCTATATGGAACTTTACTCATTTGTTCCATTTCTTCAGAAGTCTCAGGACAAAGTATTTTGCTCAATTCTACACCTTTTACAATAGAAATATATATAGGTTTACAATCTTGCATGCGAAATCGTTCAAGAATTTTCTTTATATAATTCTCTTGTGAAGGAGACAACAATCTCTTCGAATGATCTCTTGAAATCTTAACTCCCAGAATGTACGCAGCCTCACCCATATCTTTCATTTTAAATTTGGTACATAACCAATTTTTAATTGTTTTGATAAACTCCATATTGCTTCCTGCAAGTAATATATCATCAATATATAATGATATGATCACAAATTGATCATTGAATCTTTTAATATATACACAATGATCCTCATTTATCATGGTAAAACCATATGCTATTATAGTATTGTGAAAACGTACATACCATTGTCTTGAGGACTAGTTAAGGCCATATATCGATCTTAAAAGTCGACATTCTTTTTGTTCTTGACCTTCACAAATGAAACCAACATGTTGCTTCGTATAAATTTCTTCTTTCTAATTCTCCATTGAGAAAAGCAGTTTTTACATCCATCTGATGTAACTCGAGATCCAAACTTGTCACTATTGCTAGGATAAGGTGAATGGATGTAAATCTCACTACAGAAAAAAAACGTTTCTTCATAATCAATTCCTTCCTGTTGAGTAAACCATTTCGCCACAAGGCGAGCCTTATACCTCTCAATTGAGCCATCAGTTGTACGCTTTATTTTAAGAACCTATTTGTTCTCAACAGCTTTTCGTCCCTTATGGAGATCAACCAATTCCCACACTTGATTCGATCTCACAGATTTCATCTTTTCTTCCATTGCTTGCATCCATTTTTCCTTATCAGGGCCTTCTAGAGCCTCATTTACATTCCTTGGCTCTTTTGGTGGAGCAACCATGTAAGTTTCCCCTTTAATGTCAAAACGTCGACGGGGAATTTTTTGACGACGCGTTCGCCTTATTAGGGATTGATCCCTTAATATTGTGTTGCTCTCACTCGGATCAGATGACAACGGCATTATCTCATCAAGAGGTTCCATTTGAGACTGTTCAAGAACTGGTTCCCTTATGTTCATGCTACTCCCACTTGGAATAGCACCTATGTTTCTATCATCATCATCCAAGGTTTCAAATAGGGAATTATTCTCTCATATTTTGCCCTTTTTAGGAAATTCATTCTCTAAGAATGTGACGTCCCGTGATTCGATTTCAATTACACTCCCATTTTCTTGTTCACCTATAAACACATATCCTTTTGAGTCATCCGAGTATCTTATGAAGATGCTCTTCTTACCTCTAGGACTCAACTTGTCATACCTATGTGATGGCTCGTGAATATAGGCAGCACAACCACAAGATTTTACAAAACTTAAATCGGATTTTCTTCTTGTCCATAACTCATATGGAGTGGATGTAACTGATTTGGAAGACACTCGGTTAAGTACATAGGCTGCAGTCAACAATGCATCATCCCAATGGGTAATTGGCAACTTAGCCTGCACCATCATAGACCTAATCATTTCTAATGTGGTTATGTTTCTCCTTTCTGCAATACCGTTCTGTTAAGGGGTATAGGGAATAGACAATTGTCTATTTATTCCTTTTTCATCACAATACTTTCTAAACTTATCAGATAAGCATTCTCTACCTCGATCGAATCTTAAGGCATTTACCTTATTGTTTAATTGATTCTCAACCAAATTCAAAAATTTCTTGAAGCAACTAAATGCTTCTAATTCATGAGCAATCAAATAGACATAGTCGTATCGGGTGTAATCGTCTATAAAAGTAATGAAATAAATAGCTCCATGCCTTGCTCTAACATTGATTGGACCACAAACATCTGTATGGATCAATTGCAAAGGATTTCCGGCTTTAGTTTCCTTTCCAAATGGTTTACATGTAGTTTTTCCACTCAGGCAATGCTCGCAAACAGGCAAATCAATATTTTCAATGTTGCCTAATAAGCCATGTTTGGCTAATCTATTCATTTGATGTTGACCTATATGACCAAGCCTAGCATGCCATACATTCACATCATCATCATTCAATTTAGGGGACGCGAATAAGGAATAACACACATTAACATTATGATGTTCAACATCTAGAACAATGAAACCATCTTGAAAAATTTCAGAATCATACTTGTTTGTTTTTAAAAACAAATCAACACCAGTACCATGAAAATTCACCATAAAACCAAGCTTAATTAAAACCAACACAGAAACCAACTTCTGACTTATTTCGGGAGCATACAACACATCGTGAAGAAGCAAAATGCGACACCACGCATTTGGAGTTGACAGGTGCCAATCCCCTTCACTTCAGCTCTAGAATTGTTCCCCACATATATGTACTTGGCTCCTTGAGGAACTCGTCGGAACTCCACGAAGGCATTTCTATCCTTCGATATATGGTCTGTGGGTCCTGAATCTACAGTCCACAAAGGATAAGATTCAGTTAAGAATACATAACTAGATATGTAGGTGACACATTCACGTGTAATAAGGGTTTATACCTTTTTGGGCTCAACGCAGTCGAGAGCGAAATAACCCTTCTTGCCCCGTACTCGAGCACATGACAGTCCCCGATGATAGTCCTCACCGATCAATAAATTTTCGATGATCCCAGGTTGTTATCGATAACCATTTATATTAACCAAGAATACAAAATTTATACATTAAGAAATGCAGCGGAATATATTAAATAAAACCCCAACCAAATCCTGAGGTAATTCATTTATTATAATGACTCTAATAAACTAATTAAATTTCTAAAGAATCTAAAAGGGTCAAACAATATTTATTAATAACAACTAAAAGATAATTCGGAAAAATAATTTCCTCAAACACCAAAGTCCTCCTAATCAAACATAATTCAAATAAACTATTATCATCTGGTTGCGCCTCCTGCATCACCTGATCCTCGAGGAGGAGCTGCAATATTAAGATCTATACAAATAATTTTAAGATGAGATAACTCATCGAGTTTGCCCCCTACTTCTTAATTAGGTGGATATGCACTCTAGGGTCCCTAATCAAATAATTAATTCAGTCCTCACTTCTCACAACCCATGATCTTGTCAAGTCACTAACCCCTCATGATAGACTATTCTCCAATAATTCATTTTAATTGACACAATATCAATTGCAAAGATAATCCAACATAAAGTCAATTATAATGAGCACCAAGAATTAAATAAATAAATTCCATTATGAAACAATCAATATCCATTTGCAATTAATAAATCATTCTCAGTCAATCGAACAATCAATAATATTAAATAGACATCCACAACTAAGACATAAGCAAATTGAGATAATTTCTCAAAGTAACCAAAATTGACTGCCTGGACCTACTAATTAGGAATTCAACGGGGTCCCTAAATCGAATCCAGAGTGTTCGATTCGATCACCTTAATTAGTAGCCACTTAGCCAATCACGCAATTTCTGGAATTTACTCCAAAATATTGCAAATTATCTAAAATTACGTAATTTAACCATAATTAAGCAAAAACGAAGTAAATACTCGTAATTATTCAAACATCAATCAATCCCTCACTAATAATGATTTGACACATCGCAGCCAACATTTCTCAAATTTATCTCTAAACCGTCAAATTTACATTTTTGCCCTCAATATCTCTAAAATTACTATTTTGCCCCTAAAAACCCTAATTAGGCTATAAAATCAATATATCGCCCCCAAAATATTCCGAATTTCTGAATTAACTACACCCTAAATTAATATCTACTGAAACTAATAAAAATTGCAATTCCTCTCCTAACCAACCATGTACGTCAAATTTATCCCTAAATCTCTATTTGGATCAAAATTTAGGAAATTTTCCCTAATTTCTCAAACTTACAAACTTGACCCTCAATAGTCCGATAATCCATTTAATTAACTTAATATCTTGTCAATTAATCATCTAACTATTCACTGTCACAATCAACCCCTAAAGAATCAAATTTATGAAATCACCCCTATTTCAACAAAAATCTCTAAATAAGCTCTAAACCCCCTAATTAATCATCAATCAAGTCCAATCATCACAAAGTATAGCTACTAGGGCAATTAACCACCCTAATTAGGAGTTAGGGAGCAAACTCACCTAAATCCAATCTTTGGCGTCTAATTTAACGGCGACAGTGAGTTTTCCGACGAATATTCTGGCGACGGTCCAGCGAGCTAAGTGGTGGGCTGACTGGAGCTATTGGAGAGTGGCCTAGCTCTCGGATGGGCCGGATAGGCTAGACCAAGGCCCACCGTGGCCTGATCCAAGTCCACAAAAGTTGTTGGGCCTGCAACTAGCCCACAGAAGCTGCGAACAGCTTCTGTTCATCTGGTCCGAGCAAGGGGAAGGGATAGGCGAGCTGGGGATTCCCTCCTGCAAGCTGCGGCGTGAGCTGAGGGTGGCGTGAGGCACAGCGAGACAGCTGGATGGTGTCGACGACAGCAACGGCGTGGCTTGACAGCAGCGACGACGTGGCTTGACGGTGGCTTGAGTCACGACAATGTTGGCTCCCGGGTTCGTTGCAAACCGATGAACGTCCAAGGGAGGCTGAGGAGTATTTCTCAAGCGACGGCGGCGACTGGATCGGCCCGAACAACCCTCGGCGATGGCGGACAGATGCGAGGTTCCAAAACAAGGGAGTCGTGCGTCGAGCCTTGTCCAAGACTCCAAACAGCGACGAAGACAGCCAATGGCTGAGGAAAACTTCGTAAGGCACGACAGTAAGCTTGAAAGTTCTCGGGTTCATGTAATCGCTCTCTCAAATGTGTGGAGGAAAGCGAGATCCATCGTGAGTAGAGGCGGCTAGGGTTTTTCTAGAGAAGTCCGCGCGAGAAAGACGCAGAATCGGTTGGGAATAAACGATCGTGGGTTGACGCGTGGCCAGCCGTTGACGTCAATGCAATTCTCTCAACGGTGCGGCGTGGCGGCTAAGGTTTGCAGAAGAAGGGGAGTCGCGTGAGGAAGACGATGAACAGGAAAAAGGAAGGTGGAGGCGTGGGCTGGCATGGGCCCACGCGCAAAGAACAAAGGGGAAATAAGAAAACAGAAAGAAATAGAGGAATAAAGAAATAAAGGAATAAATCCAATCTAATTACTATTTTCTTAACTAATACCCAAAGCTGGGCTGTTACAGTCCTTGACTGTTCGATGCCCAGACTCGTTCCTTGACTCTATCAAGGACCCCTTGCCAAACGTATGGCAATGTTATGCGAAGCACGGTCGCTCTCATGACGTGCTCTTACATCATCAGGTCACCTTTCCAAATGGCCTCTTGAATCATCCTGTTGACCCTAATCAAATGAGCTTCCATGCTGTCTTCTAGCCAGCGACAATTTCTCAGCTCTTCTTTGTAACGATTTAACATTTCCCTTTGACCATCTGTACGCACAACAATAGGTGTTCTCTAAAAATTTACCATCATTCCTACAACACATGCAGAACGTCGAGGATCCATAAATCCACATAGTAATTCATTATTTAAAAAAAATTGTGGTCAAAGTCAACGGTCAATTGTCGATGGTCAACGGTCCGAGCCAACAGTCAACGGTCAACAGGTCAAGTCAACCGGGTCATGGGTCCAGAAGGTTTCGGACCGGACCATGGTCCGATCCAGACCCTTGGGTCAAGTTGGGCTCGCGAGCCCTTGACTCGTGGGCCTGACCATGAGCCCGGCCCGTGAGCCAAGGGGCTTCCCCCACGGAGCTGGGCTCGCGAGCCTTAAGCCCACAAGCCATTCACATTTTGTCTTTTCTTCTCCTTTTTTTTTAATTCATGGAGAAAGAAAAAAACTCTTAGGCCCATAGGCCCGTGTGGGCTGTCCTTACAACCGCACTGGGCTAACGTCATGCCGCGGACAGCGAGCATTCTCGCTGTCTTCCAGGCTTCTCCGGCGACCTTCTCGACCTCCGTTTTTTACGTACGACTTGTCAGAACGCTCGTTTTGACAAGCACTATTCGTATATGCAAAAACATTCTACTTTTATCGAATGTAATTAAACGAAAAATGCTTCAAAATATTATGCCCTCTTTCTAATCAAGCCTAAATCCAAATTTAAATAAATCTAAACACGATTAACTTATAATCACAGAGATAAACAATCAGGATTACAAGTTATCAAGCTCTGATACCAATATTGGTATCCATAGATCCAAGAAATTTCGAACATAATCAAAGTAATCGCAACGAAAGCGAATAAAACAAATGCCCAAGATCACAAGCTATGTTGATATCCATAGATCCAACAGATCATAACGAGGAGCCCTCGTCTACGTACACCCTTTCGGCTGTTGTTGTTGCTGTTGATATTGGACGTGCGAAGTTCGAGGTCGTTTGAGTTGAGGAGCTCGTTGCTTGAAGAATAAAGTGCAAGCCTTGAGGATCAGCATCCAATTTCACGGGCAAGAGATTGAAGGATCACAACGAGGCTCCTCCTCGCAAGAGAACAAGAAATGCTGATCCTCAAGGCTTGCTCTCTATAAGTGAAGAAAGGTCTTCTCAACTCTGACGGCCACGAACTTTGCATGCCCAACATCAACACAAACGCAACAACAATAGTAACAGCAATGCAGCAGCAGCAGCAGCAGCAATAACAACAACGATTGAATACAGAAGTACGTCTGAGTCCCTTGAGAAGGGACCAAGCAATGGCATGCCTATAGGTAACCCTGCGAATCTCCAATAAGCAGCTTCACCACATAATGTGATGTAGCAACATATCCTGCAAGAGAGATGCGTATGATAGGGAAACAATAAGGCACGAGATAGACAAATTATGATCCTCGGTCGGCGTGCTACAATTACAACTAGAATAGCGTCGAAGGGAGATTGAAGGTAAGGAGAACGCGGCCCTTCGAAGAGATAGCTCCGTTGATTGCTGGTTTAACGAGACATTATTGCCAACCGATGATATTTTAGTTCTAGGGATTTTACTGACTCTTCTAATGTCAATATTGAATGTAAGCTCGGCCTTTACTTGGGCCTTCATCAAAGAATACTCTTATTTTCTATTAAGTATCTGAGTTTCTGGTCTCTGGCTATTGGTGGAGACTTGGCCATAAAAAAAATTACAAATTAATATCATCAAGCCCCAGATCTATCGTTATTGGCCATCATCAGTCGTCTTTCTTTCTTTTTTTCTTTTTTTCCTTCCCTAACTAGGTCGCCAAGTACAAGAGCTTCAACGATCTTACTGTGTAAGGGCCATCAAGTTCAATTTTTCTACCATCACTCCGTGCATTTAGTCATCATCGTATGTTTTCAATCTCTAAAATCACGCCTCAGGAAACTAAATCATTAATGGAGAGCAGTCAAATGAAGGAAATGAATATACGGGGAAGAAAAAATTATTTACACTAATTAAGTAGTTTCGAGCACTTTCCCACCTTAACACACAAATCTGATTTGCGTCGCAACTCAACTTTCCTTGACAAAATATCAAATTCGACTAGCTTGGTGGCTCCGTATGCTCTGCAAACAACCAAATAAGGAAGTCCTAACGGGATGATTTTTTCAGACCCTCCGAGCTGAAGTCGATTTGCAATTTATTATGAAGAAAAATGAAATTGGTAAAATTATGGCCAATGTGTGCAAAAAATCTCATGGGTGCTCAAATGGTTTCCTTTTAAGGATGTACACTTACTTTAATAACCCACAATTTCTCCATTTTCGGAGACATGGAATCATGGGGTGATTTCTCTCAAACGTGTGAGGATAACTGCTAGCTTGCTGCTGCCAATGTTTCGCCCCTTTTGTGCTGAAAAATTGAAGGCATGGTTGTTCCTGTCCGGACCAATGGATTCGGACCTTGCTTACACCCCCTTCCGGATTCTCCATCTTGTTCCTGTCTGGTCCGAACAGGAACGTGGATGGGCTCATTTCCAATTTTTATTGGCTGTCGTGTAAAATCGATGTCATTGATCACTTTTCTGAGCTGGAAAGAACGATTTGGCCAAAGAAGAGGATCTAGTAGTGTGCCAAAGGGTACTACGATACAAACAAACGTAAGTATCATTAATGTAAATTACAACTAACTTTATTCTAGATAGTAATTCTAATATAATCTGACAGTCTCAAAGAATTTTTGGTACTTTTCATCGTGGCTGAAAAGAAAAGGTGCCAAATGTTAATCAAGGATTACATCTTGAGAAAGCCTTAGAGGACTCCATCTGCTGACTTAAGCAGATGTTAATATTCATTAATTCATGGATAAATCAAAACAGGGTCCATAACAAGACAATTTTCCACACGCCCAGTAAAAATGTGAGGCAGAGTGTGGCTCTCACCTGTAGAGCCACGCCCAAATTCTTGATAATTTAATTTGGAAGGATGGGTTAGATGCACGGTATAAGCATAGGAAAGAGAGCAGATATTAGGCCTAAAAAAACTCATACTCAGGCGACTAGAGACTCTTTAATTTCATTCTCATAGGTAAGTTAGATGATTGGATGGAGATAGACTTTCAAGGCATCTTGAATATAAGAAGTGGCACTAAGATCGATGTGGATTTATATGAGAAAAACTAACGAAATAATTATAAACATATTACAATTGTATCAATTCAGCTTTAAATCTTTCTTTTATTGATTAAATACTAAACATTTCATATATGTGCCACTTTGATCCATTTAACCAATTTTGATTGGCCAACATCTATGTCAGACACTGTCGTCTAGTCATCGCTAATGTGAAGAATTCTTAATAATATTTTTTGCGAATTTTTTTCCTTTATTCTTTTCTTTCTTCTTCTCTTGTTTTTTCCCCTCACAATGGCCAACAAGTTCATGGGCAACTAGGTGAGGCCACGGGTGCCATGGGCATGGCCACCCTCACCCACTAGCCTCACTTGTAACCCCATGGCCTCGTCAAGAATTGGGGAGGCCGAGTAAAAGCCACAACCCTTACTAGTGGCCCGACAAAGGCTTTGCAACCCTTGTCTAGTGGCCAGCAAGAGAAATAAAAAGAAGGAAAAAATAAAATAAAAATCAAAGATTATTAAAAGATTATTAAAAATTATTCACGTCTCCTTGATAGTGCCACGTCATAGCTAGCCTACCAAAATAGGTCGAATGGACTGAATTGGAATAAATGCAAAAGGTTTAGGATTGAATTGCATAATTATAATATATTTAATGGTATTTTGGTAATTTTCAAGATCTACATGCATGAAGATTTATATTGAAGAGGTATGATCGCACCTTAAAAGGTTGGTTAGTTATGCGCTTATTTTGGATGACACCAACATTCGTATTTGAACAAATAGGACACATGCACAAGATGGTTAGCTGACTCATTTATTTGGGATCCAACACTGTTAGTGATTTGATCTTATTTTCTTAGAATTTCTAAGATTTTTGCTAAAAGAATTTGCAACCCATAAGTGCAAGTTCTAAAGCTTTATGATAGGACAATTAGCTTTCATAACTTCTTTAAGAAAACCCAATTCATCAATGATTTGCCTCATCCAAAAAAACCAGTCATGAATATCTTATGAAAAAAATTGTCAATAAAATTCTTAAACATATTGTAGAACGACCAGTTCAATCATAAACCTTTCAATTATGCAAATTTAATCCTAAGCATTTTGACAACTTGGCAATTTATTCATAAATATTTTAATAATGTCAATTAAATCATATATCTTTTGACAATTTGCCAGGGGAAATTGATACAAAAAGTTAATAAACTTTGACCCAATGTATAATATGGTCCCTATATTTTTAATTTATTTAGTCTAGTTACTTTAATCCAATGTGTAATATGATCCACAATCTTTTAATTTGGTCAATGTGATCTCTAAACTTTTTGTACATTGTCAAATTAGTCTTTGGACTATATAAAATTGTTCAATGTTGTCTTACCATTAATTTAATTTCAAGAACTACATTAAACGTTAGACTAGTTTGAATATGTACAAAAAACTCAGATACCATATTGAACAAATTGAAAGTTTATAAACTATATTGCATATATGACTAAAATTCAAGGACCATTTTGTGCCATTATCACATATGCCAACTTTATCTTTTAGCTGATTTTCATTGAAAATCACTGACATAGCGATTTAACCAATATCGGCCTTTTTACAAGACACAATCAGTACTAACATGAAATTGTTCTTTTTTTTTTCTTTTCCCTCCGCCAACCTTAGATGAGGGCCACCCTTGCCAACCTTGGGCAAGAGACATCAAGCCTAGGCCAGCGAGCGCAAGCATGGTTGACCTTCACCAAATTCGAGAATGGCAACTCTTGCCCTCACCCAATCTGGCAATGGTGACCCTTGCTCTGAAGAAGGCGACGCTCGTTTGATCCAACAATGCGGCCCTTGTCATCCTAGGCACAAGCATCCCTTACAGTGTGGCCCTCACCTAAGGGCAGTGGAGGGGAACAGGGAAAAAACAAAAAAAGACAAGAAAATGAAAACAGAGAGAGGAAAAATCATAAACTCACAAAAATTGGCCACATTGTCACTGATTGTACCATGTAGGGCAATAGGTAATAACTAGACCATCGTGCTAACAATTTACTTTTAAAATTGGAGTAAACAGATTAATAAATCATTAAAACATCTAAGACTAAATCAACAAATTATGAAAAAAATAGGATTAAATTGGTATAATTGATTGATAAGTTGTTAAAACTTTAATGACTAAATTGATATCGAAAGTTCAAAATTGAATTGATCGTCATATAATAAGTTTAGGATTTTTTGGATAATTTTTTTATTTTTTATAATATATCTCATATGTTGGTTTTTGGACTTGGGCCACCCATAATGGGCTTGACCCAAGCCCAGCCCGCGCTATGTCAAAGTTCCCTGGATGGAACAGTTACAAGAGAAGAAAAACTTCTCTTTCGCACTCGATGCACTTTGTGCTTGTTTGCTGGAGGCGTGCTCGGTTGTGGGTTAGGTGCGTTTGACCGTGAAAAGCACATTAAGAGAAGAATATGAGATGGTGATCGTGCCAGTCGGTGCCGAGAAAAAGAGCAGATACTCTCCCAATATTGCAAAGCAAGAGTGTTCTAATTTGAGATCAAGGGGCAATATTTGGTCGTGACCATATCAAGGCTATTCCGCCGAGCACATGACTATACTTTTGACGTACGGTTTGGCGAAATCCAACATCGGTATCAAAGGCACACCAACTATCTCTCATGCTTTTTACTCGTCAAATGCTATATCCAAGTGTTTTGAGCATGAACTCCACAATCGACACTTGTGGCCAATGCACCCTTAAATAATCATAAACTCGAAACGGGGCAAGGTGGGGCCAAATCTCTCGTGTAGCTACATGGGTAGGGATGGAGGGGAACATTGATCCCGGCCCGCCCCGCCCTGTTGCCATCTTCTGCAATCTAGCGAAGCTAAGATGGGAGAAAAGAATTTGTATATTCTTATGCGAAACGAATGGACTATATATGATGATTAAACTAATACGGGGGTGGTCCACCGTCAACAAGACTGAATCAAATCCATGCACAGTTGACAAGATCTCCCCAAATCGCCTGTCGGCGAGGCCGCCGCCCTTCGTTTTCGTGCCCTACCCATCCATCCAGGCCAACGCGGTTTGCTCGGAATGCGTCGCGGATCAATTAGCTGGACAGACCTCACGGGCTCACCCCCCCACCGTGCAAGCCTGAGCCTCACGCCTCCCGACATAAACTTGGTACGCACTCGCTTTGTCTTCGGCCCCCCTTTTTTGGCCACGACTAGACACGTGGGTTCATAGTCAAAATTGTGGCATTTACACAAACGTGAGCTGGACAAGGATGAATCATTATCGTGCAATAATAGCAATCGGACGAAACCCTAGAAACCGTGTTATGCGGGTGAAAAGCATGCCGCGGAACAAGTCAATATATATTTTGATTAGTGATGGTCATTATTGAGTGGCCTCAAATGTCTCTCGCCTCGAAAATTGGTTGAAAAGGCGATATTTTTTTTTCATATTTATTAATTGACTATCGGTTTTCCCCTAACCTTAATAATATTTCCCTCGTATATCAAATCTTATGCTCGTTTTCAACCTACGACTATTGGATCCAAACTTGTTGATAACTAGCTCTTATGTGAATTTGAAATTGTCCTAAATTTCAATCACTGAGGTAAGAAAGGTTCAAGATTACCCAAAAAGTACATCGCTCATTGATCTCAACTTCCAATTTCCTATGTTTCTCACTTCCCAGGAATTGGTCAAAAAAAACGAGAGGATAGTTAATTACTAATTAGGGTAGAAAGTCTTAATGTCGAGAAAGGTAAAGAAGAGTTTTTGGGCGTTCAGCTAAGACGCTTTCGCTCCGCGTGTCGAAGGATAAATAAACATAGACAGAAGACAGAAGGAAGAAGCTGACTTCTCGTCATTCACATTGCAACGACTATGTCTAGAAGCTCCGGAGATCACAAGCTAAGAAAGCGCGGCTCGGATTTGATTTTTCGAAAGCGTTCTTGTCCTTCCATAAATTATTATATTGGAGTGCTGACCTGCATGTTATGCTGGTCTTTCTTTTCTTTATAGAAGTGTGGACATTTCGAAACAATGGGTTGTGCAGTGATAAACGGATCAAGCACACATGACTCCTGCCTAACCTAACAGAAAAACCACATGTAAAAAAGAAAAAAGATCCTTATAACTTAACCACTTCGACAAACAATCAAGTCAATTAGGCCAAAAATCATAAGAAATTCAAAGGATATAATAAAGAAAAAAGTATAAATTCAATCTAATGATGGCCCGAGTACTCATATTCTGGCCAGTTACAACCACGCCGGTGCTTGTAAGATGAAGTAACAGATCGAGTAAGAAAGCACGTACTTAAGTTTCACACTCTTCTATTTGTATTCATAAAGGAAATTTCTGAGCCACATTTTCTTCACATTGCTGGAAATTAATTAGGAAGCTACAACAAATTGTATAGATATCTCTCCAATATTTCCCAGAAATAGTATCTTACACTTACATATATAATGATAGAAACGATAGAAGTTGTCTTACACTTACATCAAAGAGAGAGTGCAATACATTCTTGATTAGCTTTGCCCTATAAATTAGACCCTCAGTAACAATTGAGGAGTGTATGAAATTAACATATACAAGCCGAAAAAAGATGCAATATAACATAATCATTGTTCTGGCAATATCACCATTGTCTTTACTAATTAAATAGAAACTAATATTGCTGTCACACTGTCCAAAGCCGATGGATTTTGGAGTTAATTGCTTTGAATCAATCAAACCCTTATCGCTCAAGCCTTATGGCCTGGATTTGAATCATCACACTTACCCTTACATGTTTCCTTGGGATCATCCCCAGGAGCACATACATGTGTCTGATAATTTCTTGGTGTATGGGATATGAAGATTACCACACCTAATAGAGATTAGCCGGATAATCAAAAAACATTAAGCACCCCATTAATATTAAACAAAAATCGTGTACATTTAACTGCATTAAATCCAAAAAGCAATGGTCTAGCCCGGGATAGAATTGGTCGATCAATCTAAATTTATTGTATGGATGTCAATTTAGTCATAAATTTTTCAATTTTACCAATATAGTTATAAACATTTTCGTGAAATTTCGATATAGTCATTTTAGCCAATTTTTCGCCGAAATTTGCTAACTTAACAATTCAGCCATTGCCAACTGTCCTATGTGGTATACCGCCACAATAGTAAATTCAAGCAAAAATTGATTGGAATGATCACATTAAAATTCTGCACGAGGCTTAACACTCAATAAGTAAAAGTGAAAAATTTAGGATTAAATTGACGTCCATAGAATAGATTTAGGATCAATTGGGCAATTTTCCCAGCTTTTTGGTGTTCTTGCAATTTCTTCCCCTATTTTCATTGCCTAGTCTGACCTTCTAACTTTGTTGATTTATATATGCAAATGCTTCCATCACTGACACCTTCCAATTGCTAAAAATGATATAAATAACCAGTTGCACATGAACAAAAAAATGTGAAAAAAATTAAAAACAAAAGGCCAAACTCAAGGAATACATATGGAAAAGCTGGAGGACTAGTTGAGGGTAGCAAACCCTAGCTAAATCCCTTATGGCAATTTTACTTGAGGATTAATCCGTCCTCCAGGATGGTGGACCTTACCTCACCGGCTGCCTACTACCGTTCTTTATTGTTCCTCTTTTTTGTCCTATTTTGAGCATCCAATTGGCACTTTGACAGTCCCACATCACAAAGCCTTGGCCTAAAGCACGGGTAGGCAGAGGGTTGATGATGACTCATGTTGCAACGCGTTGGACACTAGGAGGATAGCAAACCCTAGCTCCATCCCGCAAATAATCTACAACTAAGGAGCTGGCTATCGCCATTGTCAATGACAAAAGAAGTAAGAGGAGTTTTCTTTTTGTCAAAGTTAAAGGAAGAGAAGTAGCTAGGCGATACGTATCCGTATCCGGCTCCCAGCCTCCAAGAGAGATGATGACTCGTCTTGAGTTGTGGGATATAGTACTAGTAAGGGTAGCAAACCCTAGCTCAATTCAATTTTCTTCACTTCGCTAATGTGACCTCTCGTTAACAACATGACTATTCCACATAGATAACCCCAGCTCAACCATAGCTACCCAACCGTCGTCAAGACTGGGCAACTCATCTTGAGTCACTGAACACTAGTGAAGATGGTAAACCCTAGTTCAATCCCCTCCAACAATTATGGTTGGGTCGATGATAAGGGTAGTGGATCCTTGTCTCGATAATGTGGCATCGTTGGCACCGCAGCAATCCAAAGACACGAAGTTAGTTCTTGGAAATTGCTAATGACGGTTGCTATGGAGGGACTTAATGGTATAGAAAAGCAGGCAAAATTGTAAAAGGCCAAAAGTTAGGAGACTAACTATCTAGAACCAGAGATCCCCGTTGGCATATTCAAGATTCGTAGTTTTTTAAGTCCACAGGGGTGTTGTTCCATTTACAGTATAAGACGCAAGAAGTCGGCAAATTCATAACATGAGCTGTCGACTTGTTCCCATTTCCAAATGCTTCTATCATCTCAAAATTGAATGCCAAAATCAATCTTGAACATGAAGTTCCCATGATATGCTGGCAACAAAGGTAAGTTCACATGAAAAATGCTCAACGCATGGTCACAAACAAAATTAAGGTAACACACAAAGAGAAAAAAAATGATTTCCATGATTAAATGATATACACTTGCACAGCTAAATATTCTCATAGTTTTAGAACCGAGAACTGGCCTAGCTAAGAGGGTTCATGCACTAATGAACTCTGATCCCTTTTAAGTGAAAACTCAATGATATTTGTTCATGCTAAACTTTTGAAACCAACGAAGGGATCTAGGAGGCAAGAAAAAATACACATCGTAAAGTCTCCACTTATACTCTTTCTAATCGCTATCTTTGGTGCTAGACCATGCAAAACTCGATTCTGAAACAAATCCAAGCACCAACATCTGCAACAGATAGTAGGCTTTTTTTTTTTAATGCGTGTATACTTCTAACATAATGGGATAATACTCCTACATCCATATATATAGTTTTATGGCAACCACCAACATTTCAAGCTAAATGCAAAATAAATACATTGCTTCGTTGCCAAGCTTCTCCATTCTCTTTTATATTATCATAAAACAGACCTTAGCCATATGGATTCAAATCAGTAGATTTAACAAGTCATCTCTTTTGTATATAGTGTCATCTTAAGTTATTTCTTTTGTACTTAGTGTCCTCAACGGCTATCTATCTGTTCGATCATTTCCTCCATCTTATAAACTTGTCTATTTGAAAAACATATTGACAAACCATGAGCTCTATTTTCTGGAGGAACTGAGTGGCTACATGGAAATGAATGCGAAAGAAAAGTATGAGAGAGAGAGAGAGAGTGAGAGAGAGAGAGAGAGAGAGAGAGAGAGATCCTTTCTTCGATTTGATGAGAAAATGGAAGCTCTAACTTGTGTACTAAACAAAGGAACCTCATTGAGGCA
Organism: Melaleuca alternifolia; assembly: GCA_019926035.1. NCBI lineage: Eukaryota > Viridiplantae > Streptophyta > Magnoliopsida > Myrtales > Myrtaceae > Melaleuca > Melaleuca alternifolia. The sequence continues at coordinate 753,527 of JAGKPW010002372.1, read as the reverse complement.
AAAACAACAGGAGACAGGATGCAAAGCCATGTGTTTCGCTTCAATTTGATCTCCTAAATTTGAGAGTTGTGGAGTAGGAAGACACACCTCACGAGGAAGCTTCTTCTTCATCATTATCTCCGTAAATAGGAAGAGAGAGAAGAAGAGAGCGAGAGAGTTACATGCTTTGATCTTCTCTTCTAAGCTTGTTGAGAAGTGCTGTGATAAGCGCATCCCTCTTCTCGGCCCTAGCCTCCTCTCTCATCCTCCTCTGCTCTTCCCTCTCCCTCCACCTCCTGTCCATCATTATCCTCTCACTCTCAAGAGCCTCCATTGTCTGCCTCCACTCCATCTCCTTCACTCTTCTCTCACTCTCCCGTGCCTCATACGCCTCCCTCCACTCCGCCTCCATCTGTGCCTGTTGCTTCATGAACTCCTCCAATATCTTCCTCACTTCAGCGCTGATTCCGCTACTGCTGCTGCTCGCTCCAGTGATGCCCTTGGCCTTCTTCTTTTTTTTCCCCTTCTCGCCCTCACTTTCCTCATCATCGCCATCGTCGTCAGAGGAAAACTGGGAAGAAGAAGCTTTCTTGTTCTTTGAGGTGCTTCCTCCACCGCCACCTCCTTCTGTTTCCGCCCACAGCATACTTTGCATCCTCGCTGCGAAAATCGCCTGCATCTCATTGTAAAATGGGAATTGCTGCCTCATAGCTTCTGGTTCCATCGTCTCACAACCCTGAGTATAAATTCAATTATATTTCATCCATGAGAAAAAGCGCACCCATTATTTGCAATAAAGAACCATCAATATATGCAAACAGATGTGCTCTGCTAATTTCGAGTTTCGGTATATGACTATCGTTCTTTGTGGATAGAAAAATGTTTCTTTCTTAAACGACGCACACCTGTGTAAACCTTGTTATTGACACTTACTGGTTGATAAAAATCATATCAGAATTGGGTGATGATAAAGCAGCACACTTATAGGGCAATACCAAACGAGTACTGAAAAATCTTTGAAGGAATTCATTTCGTGAGTCCAAGCGAGAGCCGTGTCCTCCAACGTACCTTATATCGAGTAACGAGGTTCTTCCACTTGCACTTGCACTGCTCGGCGCTCCGGGTGTAGCCCTTCTCCCTCATCCGGGTCGATATGACCTCCCAGAGGAGCTTGTTTCGCTTCGTCTCCATGAAGCTCCGGTCGAGCTCGGCCCGTATCATCAAGAACTCCTTCGTCTCTTGGACGCTCCATTGCGGGAACCTATCGCTGCTCGCTTCGATACTAACACCGATCTGTTGTTGTTGCGGCCGATGTTGCTGTTGTTGAAGATGGTGTTGATGGTGATGATGATGGGAGAAGCGCCCTTCCATATTAATAGGGCTGAATCAAGGAGGTGATGAGGATGCTTGCCCCAGAAGAATAGAATTGCATTGAGGAGAGAGAGAAAAAAAAAGAATGAGAGGAGACGTGGAAACAGAGGTTTTATATGGGGGCGAGTGTGAAAGGGTTGGTGTGAAACGTCAAAGGTGGAGAAACGTTGGTCTTGGCTTGGGGCGTGGGTTTCAATTTCTGCTTAGGTGTCAAGGAGAGAGCCTTTATATTTCGTTCAGATTTCAGACAGCGATTGATAAGTCTCTCCCTCTCTCTCTCTCTCTCTCTCTGCCTCTATCTCCCTCCCAACCCCACCATTTCCTGGGGAGGAAAAGTTAAACCAGACGGAACATTACTAAGTGGCCAAAAGAATAACACAAGCATGATTACTTAAGTATAATCCACAGGTATTAACAAAAGTTCGCACAGATAACTTCATATGTAGACACTGAGTCGTATGACGTGTCGCTCGGTCCGAGGTCACGAAACTTCTTCGACACCCATGGAAGAACGATTGACCGGCGCAAGAGAACGATTCAAGCCCTTATTTATATTCATTCCCCCATGAATTCATTAGCCTGGCGTACTGGGTTTGCAGCAGTCCATGGAATATGAAGTGGGTTGTACCCGGTTGGTCGCGATGAATCAACCATCTTAATAAAATGTTTTGCTTTCCCAGGGTCAGATCTCTTTCTTATCTCGCCCGACCCTTTTGTCAAGCAGTCTTCATCTGTCCACGCGGAAACTCTCTCGCCTTTTGAGCCCATGCACACCCGTCTGTTCCCATTACGTAAACGCGTCGTCATGCCTACGAGGAGGAGCGACTTCTGGAGGTGCGAGGTGAGGCGGGGAAATCATCCTCTACGACCGGTGACATCGTAGTGAGTCATGATAATTAATATCACATAGTCAACCGCTACGTGAATCACCCTGTGCTATAATAATAATAATAATCGAGCCCATGAAGGATCGATCAACGGGAAATCGTATACGACCGAAGAAAATATGCATGCTTAAAGTTATGAAAATAAATTTCTCGGATCGAAAAGAAGAATATATATTTCCCGAAAAATGATTTCTAATGAAAATATTTTTCTTTGTTATGAAAATTTTCCTGGAACAAGCACATCCTAAATGAAATCTTGAGAAATCATACATATGTGGACGACATTGGTCCTACTAAAAGGACTCTGTCATACTGAGAATGTGATTCGCTTACCCACTATATTATTGCTAGAATGAGTGACTTGTGTAATGTTGTTATCTTTGCAATATTGGTGGACCTCACAAAATCTCATAAAATGGTTTCTAGGGCATGCAGATTTTGGCTTGAGTCCTGGTGGTCTTTAACGGAAATTGAATTTTCAAGTGATTTGATGGACTTTGATACGTCGTATTTTTAAATTAAGTATATCGTATTCAAAGATGCAATCGCAATTTTCGTTACTTGTAAATGATTTCATAAGTCAATTTTATCGTCGTTTCTGTGTTTACACGTATGACTTTTGGATTTTTATAATAAACGCCGTCTAGGGTTTGAAGGATTGTTCACATTTGTAGCAGTTTGGATTTAAAAATAGTTAGTTGTTCATGAATCAACACTTGAGTCACATGAGTCGCGCTTACAATTGAAGTTGAATGTGCAACCGTTTAATCTGTTTTGAAAATTTTGCACCCCCCTTGTTCTAACCTTTAAGACAAAAGGTTGCACGTTTGACCCTAAGCTAGGTGCGATCATTTCGATTCTTGTCAAGCTCTTTCATCCCTTTACTGATAACATGTTTTCTAAATTTTATAAATAAAACTTGAGGTGGTAATTTCTAATGGAAAAAACATGATCTAAAATTAGTGAGTTTGAATTAATGATAATCATGTTCATAGTATGTGACAATCATGTCAACTTGCTTAACACGATTAATATTTGTTGTGGACTAATATGAGTCCACCCCGTTTAACTTGAGATTGACTTGTCTGACCCTTTTAATAAATGGATCATGTGAATATAACCGATGATAATATGACTTACTTTAACTCATTCAACATACATTAGTTATTGTTTCCTATTATTTACTACTAATGAATATTGACACTTACCGTTCTTGATACTTATGAACGCGTTACAACTATAATTCTTCCTAGATTATTCACCCATAGCTTAGAAATAAGAATGACTAAGTTCGCGATTGAATCTTTACTGCAAAAGTTCATTTAATGTAGATAAATATATTAACTTATACATCATTCCAAAATGAAATCTATAGAATCTTAAATATAATTCTTTTTCATTTCTTAATTTTCTTTCCTAAAGCCATAAAAATCAATTTTATCTCAAAAAAGCTATTTGGAATGTTCAGGTCATGTCTGGGTTGGATAGGCCTAACTTTTGATCCACTCAGTCAAACCAATAGTCGCATTCGAGGAAAATTTATCAATTTTAGTCATAAACCTATAGTATGTTTTAAAGTCCTAAATGATTTAATTAAACCAATTTAGTCCTAATCTTTTGAGTGAAACTATAATGAAGTCCTCACAACTAAGTCTCGCCAAAAGTTACTGAAATGGTGGACCAATCATCGCTAGCCATCTTAAATGTCATAATCAGCTATCTAACCTGAATAAGTTTACTCAAAACAATAGGCACCACTATTTGCACGCAGGAGAGAGAGAGAGAGAGAGAATTGAGGGTGCGGGGACAAGTACAAGTTGCCCTTCGTGGCAGCGGGTCCATCCCAGGAAGCGCAAGTGCCAAAGGCCGAGCTAGTGGTAGCATGTAGGCTGAACTCGGGCGAGTGGCCAATGCTCACAAGGTGAGTGGGTCAGCATTTGTTTTACCATAGGGTGTCAGGAAATAAAACAGGAATTTGTCATTTAAAAGAGAGCGATGATCTCATCACGACGAAGACAATACACTATCCAAAAAACAAAGATACCCAAGCGATATCTTGACGCCCAAAAAAATCGACCTATAATCTTTTTCATACACCTCCCCCATATTATAAATATGCAACCCATCATGCCTCGAGCATCCCTAATCAAATCAAATCAAACGCCCACCTACATTTTTCTTTTGCTCTTTCATTTGCGGCCACTTTGCTTTCCTTTTCTTTCCTTTTCTTTCTTCAGGTCGCTTCGGTTCAAACCGTGTGAAGTTGACAAGAAAAGGAAAGGAAAGAGAAGTAAAGAGCATGGTTGGCCTTCTTTCTTTATTCTCTTTTGGGGGAAAGCTGCTGGGAGAAAACTATTTGCATGGGGACATGAAGAGATCGAAGCGAGTGAAGGGAAAGGGCTGGGGAGGCGCTCGTGCGCTGTGGGGCCCCCCCTCCATCTCTTTACGCGGTGTCCCCACGTGTGACGCCAGCCATGTCTGCAACACGTGGCCTCGGGCGGACCGGTGGATCCGATCTCCGCCCCGGGCGGGCCCCACCGGTCCTACGTTTTCACACTTACGATGGGGACGCGTCGCGCCCCAACCCCCAAATGCCAAACCTCCCCCCGTTTTCCATTGTTTGGCTCGTGAGTCCACGGCCCCTCCCGACCCCCCCCGCTTCTATCCGATTCTGAAATTGGGTGAAGATGACGGTCGATCCCTAGACGGTTTCCCCACCTCCGGCCGCCGCGCAACGTGGTTTTGCAGGCGGATGGAGAACTAAGGTTCGGTCATAGAGCCAGCTGAGATGATTTTCCTAGAGCACGATCACGATAGGGCACCTACCGTCGCATCGGGCATGGTCGCCGCTTCCCATGGCATACCGATCACGTTGGCGCACGGAATTCTTCGTCTTGTATCATTGGACATAACAAAAAAAAGACTTGTTTTAAAAGAAAATTATGATTTTAGATTCTTATCATCCGATGTGATATTTGGAAGTGGACACCTAAATATTGATGATGGGATTACTTTTGAATTTTCTAGATGTTGTTATAATATTCATCACGCATCGCTCTTTTAGTATATAGTTCATAAAAAGTGCGAATGTTGTATGTTTTTCCATCCACCGTAGGAATTTTATTGATTCTCTCATTCTGTTTCATTAGTCTCTTTGTATAATAGAGAGAACACAACAAAAAATTAAACCTCAAATTTGTAACATCAAACTCTAAGAGATAGACTTGGTACAGATTTATCTTGAATTTGGTTCAACTTTTCCGAAAGACTTTAGGCTTCTAAAGTTGCTCAGGAAACAATTACGATGTTTGGTGATATTTTTTTCGCTCTGGGCAAAAATATTAGTATTGTCAAAGCCGAAAAGCTTAAGGCGAGTTAGGATTTGTCTTGGTCTTTCATCATCTTTGGATGGACACTTCCTAGGATTGCTGTCACAAGAAACTGCTCATCTTCTATGAGTTGCAGGTGTGGGTGGAGGCTTCGACATAGTAGTTCCGAATCACTCCCAAATTGGAAACCCTAGAATTCCTAAGGATGCTCCGCCAACCCATGCTACCCTTTCTTGTCAAGCACGAACTCGAAGCCCTCGACGCTAATCAGCTTCACGTCGTCACTGCGGCTGGGTCGCTAGAACCCAAGCAAGCCGACCTAGGCGCACCTTGTCTAAGCTTCACGCAGCTTCAATCGGACGACATTTGCTGCGACATTTCCTACTTCCTACTACGAGGGTCGTTGATCGACGCTAGCCTGACTGTCGATCGTCTCTGGATATCGCCGATCGTCTCTCTCTCTCTCATTCCAAGTAACATTGCCCTAATTTCCTAAAAATTTATAAACTTTAGGTCTAACTCTGAATCTATTCTGAACTTTTGTTTGTCTTGAAAAAACTTTCAAATTTTAAATCCAATTCCAAGGCTACTCCAAACTTTTTTTTTTCTTTTTTCCTTGGAAAAAGTCTTAAGACATTAAGTCTAGTTTCAAATCTACAAAAAAACTTTTTTTTTTTGGTTTGAGAGAAAAATTATCAATTTGCCTTGTAGTCACAAATTTTTCCAGATTGACCCTTTATCCAAAATTCGCAATTAGTTGCTCTTACTTTTTAGATTCTAGAATGGTTTTCTTTTAAAGATAAAATTCAATGTCACCTTATTCATATGGATATTTTATTAGTATGAAATTATCACGTCAAATTAGAACTAGACTACAATAGTAAATTTGACAACAAATTAAAAGTTGGTGATTTTTTTATAGACAAAACAAAATTTAGGACAGATTTGAAACTTGATCTAAAGTCTTGATTTTTCTTAGACAAAAAAAAAATTCAAGATAGATTTAAGACTAGACTTAAATTTGAATTTTTCTATGAGATAAAAAAAAGTTTAGGGAAGAATTTTAAGTAAACCTAAAGTTGAGGATTTCTTAAGAAATTAGGCCAAGCCACTTTACAAATTTATGGTTTTATATCCACCCAAAGCTAAATCAAACATAGCGTTGTCTTCATGTTTCGATTTTAGTACGAATGGTTTCTCTAACTTTAAGTTTATTCAATCAAATCCAAATAATATTTATTAAAACATGAATTCATTTGATAGCTCAACCTAATTCTCTCGCCTTCCATTGAATCATGAATTCTTAATAAATATGCACCACTTTCCAAACTACAGTTTAATTCTTTTTTACATTTTCCAAATAAAAATCCTTTCTTATTTCGTAAACTGAAGTTATATCTTTGAACATCTTTTTCTTAATAACTTCATTTTTTATTTTCCTTAAGCTTTGTGCATTTTGCCAGTTCAAAGAAATTAAACTAAAGAAATGTCGAATGTGGAATTCCACTTACAAAAGGTGATTACTCGAATTCAAATTTTCCACGCGTCAAGATCTCACATCAAATCACGAGGAGAAATCAAAAGGGCAAGAATATATATAACTTTTATAGGATTCCCATATCTTTTTTCTTCTTCTTTTTAGGAATAAAAAGTTCCATAATGCCAAAATGGACTAAGTAGGAACGTTGTCGTAGTACACGTCCTGGCCTACGCAATAAGATTGTCCCGAATTACGATGACAAAATCAAATTCAAATACGACTAAATAGTCAAATCTCTTCATAAAAATCAGAAATGATGGACCGACTGACTCGTTTGTACAGCCCGTTTTTCTTTTATCTTCTTTCGTTTCTTTTGTAATAGCTGAGGGAGAAGAGGGTGGGGGAGAATTGAATTGATCCAAATCGTTGACCATCCCCTGAAATTTCCCTTCGTCGAGACTCGAGACCGCGGATGAGAACGAAAATGGCGACTTGACCTGCTCTTCTGCCGTCCTAAAATCAAAGTCTCGAGGGAGGAAAAGAAATGATACGTTTCGCCTTCCATGCTTAGCGTAATTGGCACGTCGTCCACCGGCATCATCTCGTGTGTTGGAATATTGGGTTCCTCTTCCTTTCTCTATTTCCATGGTCGGAATGATTCCATTGGAGATCTTACGAAAGAAACCCCTAAAGTTGGAACCAACGTCGGGGGCAACACGAAGACGACCATCTCGGATTGACCTTATGGTGAGCTGTAGCTATGCTTCCAGCTCGAGTCGATGAGTGCGTGTTGGATTTCCGTTATGAGAGTCACGATAGTGGATTGTTATGCTAATTTCCCTCCAAATAACTGCCTAGCTATGGTTGTATTCTTAAATTTACCAAAAAAAAAGGGAGAAAATACCACAAAAAACCTCAAATTATACCATATATAACACATTTACCATAAAAACTTTTGTGATATCAAAAATCTCGAATTTGTGCATGTGTGACATATTTACCCAAAAAAATTGTGACACAAAAAATCCCAAACTTTTTCATGACATTAAAAACTCTGAATTTGTATTATTGTGACACGATTATCCTATAATTTTTTTCTTCTTCTTTTCTTTATTTTTGGAATCTAATTTGGCCGGCAAGGGCCACTAACAAGGGCTTCGCGACCCTCGACCCGTTGTTGGGGAGCTCCAGCGGTCCTCGATTACCTCAGCTAACCAACCAAAAGAAATAATTTTGAGATTTTTTAAGTCACAAAAAATAGGGTAAATGTGTTACAAACGATATAGTTTGAGATTTTTGGCGATATTTTTCCGAAAAAAAAAAGAAGATAAATAAGACTATAGCTATATCCTAGACACTGAATTATCATAAGAATTAAGCCTGAGAATTGACATTTCCTCGAAAGTTTATTAAGTATCAAGGCTATGCGTTGAAGTGAAAGGATGTGCTGCACTGATATGCTGGATAGTTGCAATAATATTTATCAATGTAGCAGAAATCTCGTATTGAAATAAAGGGGAGGTGACTCCACAATAAACACACATGTAGATTTATTAAAATGGTTCACAAACCCATTTCTTAACTCATATTCGATGGGCTGAATCATTATGTGGATTAACTATGTCTAGTAAATAAGTTTAGAGAAGCAGATTCCACAAATATATGAGTATTTAATGGGTTCACGATTTTTTGCAAACACAACCCATTTTTATGACTATGTATTCACTCTATATGAGAAAATAATACACTCTTCAGCCCGTTTCAAATTCAAAAAAAGTCTTGGCTGATGTTACTCTGTCTGGCGTCTTCAGACGATACAATATCCGGTATCTCCAGATAATACAATATCTAGCATCTCCAATCAATACACTGTCTAGCCATGACTTTTGTCATCTTCACAGACTACTTGTATTTGACTTCAAATCTTATCACTGAGTTTTGTCATCTTCAACAAAGTTTCCTCTAACAGTATTGTCTATTAATTGATCAATTTGGTCTTACCCATTTTTTACTCGACCCAAATTCAATTCGATCCGTCCATTTAACGGCCTTGCTCACACACGAGGAGGAATTGCCGAGTACACGTGTAAAGTGTGAGCACAAGGTACAATCCCACATGCATTACCAAAGCAATTAGAAACATATCGATGAGTTCAAAGTCCCTATTGGATTGCTCCAGCATTATGCCGGTATTAGACTATCAAGACATTCCCTCCACAACATGTTCACATCTAATTAATGCAGTAGGACTTCAGGCAAAGTGGGTCATCCTCCATGTTCACACCTAATTAATGCAGAAGATCTTCAGACAAAGTGGATCATCCCACATGTACACCATCTCAAGAAACTATTCGTAAGGTGCAAGTATATCCCATGTAAAGTTAGAATTCTGTAGGGGACTTTCACCAGTGGTCACATTGTTTTGGGGTACCTCACATTTCTATCACTTCATTTAACTTCATTCATCTTTTCGACCAAAAAAAAAATTTAACTTCATTCATCGAGCATATTGAATTTCAAGTCACTAAACTTTCATTTCAATCAACTGATCTATTGAAATTTCATTTCCTTTGATGGGAATCTAGCTGATTTTCAGCCAAATGCCAATTGAGGGTTGTCAGCTCTTTGCTAGAGGTGGTAGACGATTGCGACCCTCTGCTCCTTTTTTTCATACTTCTTTTTCTAAGCTTCTTTTTTTTTTTTTTTTTGGTAAGTGTGATATTGCACCGAGTTGGATGTCACGTCATTACCAAGTGCTCCCACGTCAGCATTCAGCTGACAAAATTGGCCAAATTCTTATCAAAGTGCATCAAATTGCAACCAAAAAAAATGAAAGAAAGAAAGAAGAAGGAATTGTGTAGTTTGGGTATTTGAAATCGAAATTCAATCCATGAAAACCACCTAAATCTCGAGACCTTCAATGGAAAATTTAATCCTGATTTAATACTTTATCTATGATAAAGGGGGAAAAAAAGAAAAGGTTTGGACGATGATCATGATGTAATATCCTATAGTCGTCCCGGCAATTGCCGACACAGCTTCGGGGATGAATGGGCTTGGACTTTGGAGCTCCAAGTTATGTCACATCTTGCGCCACTGCGCACGTCATTCGAGCACGACATCCTCGGCATCGTCAAATTTTGGTCCCCCATACGGCATTAACATTCACATTACAGCACCCACCCTTCCAAACCCACATTCATTAAACCTCCTCCTCCTCCTCCTCCTCCTATGTTTTTCCCCCCTTCCTCAGCATTGGAAAGTCACCAATGTCATCATTAAATGCCTATAGTCAAGGAACAATCTCTCACAACGGCAGCGGCGGCGGGCCAGGGACGAGGCAATCTCGAGTCGTTCGTGTTCAGACTCCTCCTTCCTGTTCATCACCCGTCAAAGAGCTGGCATTCCGCGGACCAAAGCGAGGCCTGCGGGGGATTCTTCGTAGCATAGCAAGAAGGAAGGGCTAGCTCAAGAATGATCTGGAAAATATAAGTTACTGTTCACAACTAGGTAAACATTTTGAAGGAAAATCTTTATTATGGTTCATACTTTTCATTTCAGTAGCTTTGTCTATCCCGCTTAAGTTATGCTTTAAGAATATTAATCACTCCCAAACCTTGTTATTGGGCTTAATGGGCCTTGTGCCGGATCCAAAATGTTTTGTCTAAACCCATCCAAACTATTTTATGCAAAAAAAGGGTTAAATATTCTAGAATAAATTAATGGGCCGAGGCGAACTGTGCTCAAGAAAGAAATTGCTAATCTAGACACACTAATTTTGCCCTTCGAGGGACGGAGGGCCCAGGCAGCCACCAACCTTATGATCACCTTAGACAAATCTAAATATCTTCAAGAGCCTATTGTCTAATAATTGTAACTTTAGAAGCTATGGTTACATTAGTCCAATAATCTTGCTCAAGCCCCAAATCAAGACTATATATTCATATTCATAGTAGCAAGTTTTAAACAACAAATCCAACCAATAAAAAGCATTCTCTTTTCCGAGTGAAGATATAAGATTTCTGCTACCAAAATTTTAAAAGGAAAATTACAAGAAAACGCTCCGAAATATCTATTTTAAGTACAAAAATCTGGTTTGATACGTATCAGAAAATGTAGTGAGAGATATCATACAATTTCGAGATGTGTCTATTATAGAATAGAAGTCTCGGGCTTGAGACCTAGATGGGCCAAGCTTGCACAACTCAATTCTCTTTTCTTTCGTTTTGGGCCGCTGGCTCCACAAGAAAAGTACATTCGCAACTTCTCCAAAGTGATGGAGGTGACCTACAATTTTGTCAATTGGACAGCCCTAACCAGCTTAGATATGCAAATCTAGGTACATCTAGATTGATTGGTTAACCAAAACCACGGCCATTGACCACTTCTCAAAGAAAGAATATTTTAAATTGTAATCGTTATGTTTGTGCTCTTATTTGTTTATATATATATATATATATATATATATTAATGATTGATACACTGAAACAATTCTGGAAAATGTATGAAACAAGTTTACGGGTTTGAGAGATAGAGAAAAGGCGCGTAAAGAGCCCAACATGACGAAGTCTCGTGCACTACTCTTTGGTTTATAGTTGTTCTTTTTTCTAAAGGATTATTCGACTCTCGATTTTGCTCTTTTATTGGCGCTTCAACTAATTAATTTTTCCATTAATTTTTTGGGTAATCTAATAATTGAATTACCATGTACCCATTGTAGGTTCTTTCTCATTTCTACTCATTTTCGATAGTTTCTTGGTGGCTTAAAGTTTCGAAGAGATGATTTCTTTGCATTATTTCGAAGCACAATCCGAACTAAACACTATTTCTCATGATTTAGTTCTTAAAGAAATTGAAATCGATAGGCAATTCTACTATCGTATGTAGTGGAGAGATGGCCAAGATCAAGACTCGGGGAGTAATTGCTTACATCTCTTCTAATGTTAACGTAAATACTGAAAAGGATAAAGTCAAGTATATAGAAGAACCTACTCTTCAACATTATTCATTTGAAATAGTGACATCGATGAAAACTACTGCTAATATTAAGCAAGAGATCGCCTTTTGACATCTCTTTTTATCTTTTCATCAAGTTTTTTTTTATCGAAAAAGCTTCACCATTAGACGATTACCTTGAGAATCGCTACTCACCACCTCCTAAATCAATGTATGGGCGAAAGTTATATATACGTATATAGAGTATATACATACATACATACATACATGTATATGTATATGGAGATCCTAATAAATACCACCCCGAAAATTCTAAGCATCAAGTAATTTCACAAGTGCCCTTGGCCTTCTTTTTAATGCATTTGATGCAAAAAAAGGAAATGGGGGACATAGTCTACAATCTCGGGTGAAGTTTGAAGACGCGAATCGAAGGCCTTTTACTCCATGCCAATGGAAAAGTGACTTTTCAGTTTTCACTCTTTCACCCTTTAGGAAATTTCATTTGGAAAAGACCATGTAACACTCTAATGAACTCAAGATAATGACATCAATGGTCTCTAAACTTTGATAAAATATGCGATTTGATATATGAATTTTTGATTTGTTTAATGTAGTCGATGAATTTTAACCTAATATGTAACGTAGTTCTTAATTTTTTTTATTTACTTGATGTGATCCATAAAATTTTGATATTTGTTTAGACCGATCCATGAATTATATGAAAATATTCAATATGATCTCTGAATTTAAACTAATAAAATGGTGACATTGAATATTTTCATATAGTTGATAACTAGTTTGAATATATGTCAAAAGTTTACGGACCACATTGAATAAATTGAAAGTTCATAAATCACATCGATCAAATTGAAAACCCATAGATCATATTGCATATTTTGTCAAAATCCATTGACCATTTGTATCATTTTTCCAATGAAGTTAGATCCATAACCATGGGTTCCTGTGTTATAGATCTCGGTAACGAAGACTATGAAAGGTTGTGTTGACTAGATTGATGGTTGAAAAAACAATTTGAAAATCTCTATTTCAAAAAGATATATTGCCTTAATGGTTCTTATCTTTGCTACGCTTTGTTTGTCCTTTATAAGAAATGCATTAAGTACACTTTGTTCGCTTAATTTAATAAGCCATGACGATCACCTATGAGAGCCGCAAATTTTTTCAACAATTGTTTGCAGTACATGCAAATTTTCCATTCAAATAAATCCTCTGTTGTTATTTTTTTTTTCCATACCTGTGTTTTAGGAAAAGAAGATAAAAAAATTCTGTTCCATCATCAAATTTATGGGTTTTATAGAATCATGTTCACTATAAAAAAATTATGGTTAATTTGTGTAGCAACGTAATTTGACTTTTGATTTATTTTAACTAATTATTCCAAAAGTCGATGTTGCCTTCTTTAATCAAGATGTGCACTTTTTTTTATTGATGCTAAAACCCACATTTTCAATTCAAACTTCGATGAATAAAGTAGTATATATATATATATATATATATATATATATATAAAACAAAATTTCGGTTGAATACCGCTCTTATAATAATCCGAATAGGCACACTGCACAATTTGGTGCTAATAGGAAATTTGAAATCATGGAAAATCCTAAGAAATAGGAGGTATCTTTCTCGTTATCAACTAGATTTCCACCTTTTATTTTCCCTAGGGTTCCAAATTAACGAGTCGGGTCATGTCAATCATAGTGATTTGTCTATTTATTAGCATAATGACTCAGAGAATGGACATGCCAGCAAAAGTTGGATGGAGGAGCTCCTTCACTAACTCCTACATGCTTCTACTTTCTTAGAAAACACTACTTGTGTGGATCATGATGGATATGGAGAAAATCTGTCGGTGAAAATGTTGATAGAATGGCCTCATAGTACACAATTCTCATTATTTGATTAATGATTTGATCTTCTCGACTTACAAGAACCTCGCAGAATAAGCATAATTAAAACGCTTGATTCTATATTTTGAGAAGAGGTTTTTCCCCCCTTATGATCGAAAACGCTTGATCCATGCTTCCTGTTTGAGAAGGACGGCATATGCAATGATGCATGCACATTGGACTTGCTTCGGCATATGATATCAAAGCCTTAGGCTATGATTCTGCACATCTTTTCGGACGACAATGTATTGTGGCCTTCCCATCCCATCCAATTTGCACATAAATATGTCCCAAACACCTTGAAATTAGAAAAAAACGATACAAATGATCCACAATTTTTAATCAAATGTTTGATATGATCCCTAAATTTTAGTCTAATGTAAGATCTAATATCTTAATTTTCGATTTTATTCAGTACGATCCATTCAATATGTATCCCTCAAATTCAATGTTTAGATTTACATGCCTTCGTTTTTTTCCACTTAACTATGAATCTGCCTGCCAATGTACTTAAAGTAAAAGTGAGGGGGGAAAGGGAGGAGAAAAAGCGAATGCAAAAGTGAGGGACGAGGCCCGGCGACACCCTTTGGGGGGAGGAGCGTGAAGACAAAGCTCGAGAATTAGGGGAAGCTGAGTGGGGGGACAATTAGGGGCTAATTAATCAGGATCAATCATTCTGTCCCTCCTTTGAGTTTAGGTTCTGTCTGCTAATCAATCATCAACCCCAACCTTTTCTCCTGTCTTCATCTGGTCCCAACACATGCCCCCCCTCGATTGCAATCGAAACCTCCCCCTCAAGATACTCGAATCCCTCCTTCCTTCCTTCCTTCCTTCCTCTTCACTCCCTTCCTCAAAGAAAGAGGAAAAAGAGAGTAATTTCATGAGTGCTAGAAACATTGAGATGACAACAGATAAAGATCTTATATGGCCAGACGTAATGCCGTGTCATGAAGTTATATATGAAGAATATATAGTAGATAAACTCAGACATTGACCCGATCCAGTACGATATCGATGTCTCTTGAAATACCGACCTCATGAATTTGGTCGGGACCAATATGAAATTGATATCTCAAGAGACATTAGCGATCATTGTAGTGATCCGCATAGGATGAGATCTTTGCATAGTTGGTCGGGGAGACTTGACTGAACCCTTGTGATTTCTGTGCTGAATTTTAATGCCTTTTTTTCTTTGTCACTTTTAGTGTCTTGGGTGAATTTTTTTGGTTAATCATGTTGATGACAAAGGGGGCATACATATGGACCACGCCCATCTTATCAAATTAGTGTTGTGGGCCCATTTATGTATTACTAAAATTTGGAAATATGTAATTATATAATAAATTTTTTTATGTAACTCGATGAAATGACCAATAAAAAAATGAATTATCAAATTCGAGAGATCGAGAATGGAGTAAATGAGTTAGCAAAAAACCTATAAAATGTCGTGGTTGTTAAATGAATGTATAGATAATGTGAGTTGTTTTTTCGATGGAAAAAATCCATGCAAAAACGTTAAATTATGTTTTGACAAATTAATTTGAACAATGTCCATTGAATACATTTACCTTCAAATTTTAATTATGAAAAAAAATCTTAAATCTTTACCTATGTGACATATTTACTATCCGTCAAAATTCCATATGACGATTCTTTCAACAAAATCAATATCGTTTTTAGCCATGTTAATATCATTTTCTTCCCAACATTCATGTAAATAGATTTTTAACGGTGTTGATCGACGAATGGGGGTAAAAGTGTCAAACCATATATTTAGAGTACATGTGTTACAAATAGGTATTAGTTTGAGACTTTGGACGGCGTTTCACCTCATTTCAATTTGTTTATTTGTGGGTTCTAAATTAAGTACTTATTCAAAAAAAATTCCATTTCCAATGGAATCTATTTTTTTAATTCGTCACATTGGGGAAACGATTTTGATCGCGGCGGGTCGTGAAAAGACGAACCTGCCCTTCCGTCCTCTCCTACGAGAGAGAGAGAGAGAGAGAGAGAGAGAGAGACGACAAAAGTCGCAGGGGCCAGAGAATATATACGGAATTTGTATTTACATTTATTATATAAAATCAGAATGTAAAGAAAAAGAAAAAGATTATTTTATTATTAATTCCTTCCTCTTTCTTCGACCTTTTTCTCTCTTTTTTGGGGAAAAGAGTTTATCTACCAAAAGTACGCCCTCTCTCTCTCTCTCTCTCTATCACCGCGAGGCATCTGTAACTCTGAAACCTTCTCCGTACTCCTCTCACCTCACTCACTTCTACCCCCCCTATCTCTCTCTATCTCTAGCTGTTGCTGCTGCTCTGCGATCCCTCCAGCTCGCGTCAGCTCTTCCGGCCTCCTCCTCCTCCGTCCGTCCTTCTCCTGGGCTTCCTTCGTTGGGGTTTCGCATTTTCGCCCACTGGAATGTGAAACCCTAGCTCACACCGCATTTCTCGACTCCTCAGCCGCGCCGTGGCCTCCTCGCGCGCCGCCCCGATCTGATCTCCGAGCCACATTGCGGTTTCCAGGGGATGGGGAACTGCTGCAGATCTCCCGCCGCCGTCGCCCGTGAGGACGTGAAGTCGGGCTTCGCCGGCGCCGGCCACGACCCCGGAAGGCGCGACTCGGCAGCCGGGAGGAAGGCCCCCGTCACCGTCCTCGCCGGCGTCCCCAAGGAGAACATCGAGGAGCGGTACCTGATCGACCGCGAGCTCGGGCGGGGCGAGTTCGGGGTCACCTACCTGTGCATCGACCGCGGCTCGCGGGAGCTGCTCGCCTGCAAGAGCATCTCGAAGCGGAAGCTGAGGACGGCCGTGGACGTCGAGGACGTGCGGCGGGAGGTGGCGATCATGCGGCACTTGCCTAGGAACCCGAGCATCGTCACCCTGAGGGAGGCGTGCGAGGACGACAGCGCGGTGCATCTCGTGATGGAGCTGTGCGAGGGGGGCGAGCTGTTCGATCGGATCGTGGCCAGGGGGCACTACACGGAGAGAGCTGCGGCCGCGGTTACGCGGACCATCGTGGAGGTGGTGCAGCTTTGCCATAAGCACGGGGTGATACACAGGGACTTGAAGCCGGAGAACTTCTTGTTCGCTAATAAGAAGGAGAATTCGCCTCTGAAGGCTATTGATTTCGGATTGTCCATTTTCTTCAAGCCAGGTAAGATCTTCTAATTCCCTATTTAGTACACCCCCGATAAAGGGGGAACTCTTAATTGAAAAGTAGCATGCTTTGTACGTATGCCATTGGGAGATCTACACGAGTAATGTAGTATATGCTTAGCGATAAACAGCATCTCTGTCGATTTTCTAGCTACACTTGGCAGTTCAGAGGAATGCTTCTTCCTTGATTACATCAGATGAAAAATTTATGCTCTGAAGATTCTTCCCGCATTCTAGGAAAGCAAGCTCCTTGAATTGTTGCCATGATAGCCTTGTCACCACTTGGCAAATGATCCTCTCTTATTATTATTATTATTTTTTTTTTGTGTTTATGTCAATTGCAAATCTTCCGAGAAATTCCAATGTTGTATTCCGAACTAGCACATGTCTTTGACACGTGATTTATATGTCTAATTCTGCTTTACTAGTAATTCAGATAGCATAATGTTGGATGTTCATTTAGATATTTGGTTATTAGTACAATAATAATGGTGATTAAATGCATAGGCATACATTTAAGTTTAGTAATCGTATTTTAATAGGTGCAGAGTGGGTACAGAGTAAGCATGACCTTAACATATCCTATACCTACGAGGCCTATATCATTTGGAGTATCAAACCTACCCTATGCTCTTTGTTTCTAGTCGAGCCAGCCATGAACCTACTAAGTCGTATCGCTTATTTGGCTATACATTCCTACTTGGATGACCCTTTCTTGATGACATTTTAAAACTGATCCTTTCTAGGTGGATCCATTTAGTTTTATGTCATGGTCGCCAAGTACCATAGTGCTCGGTACTTAAGAAAGGAGATTGTTAAGTACAATAGTAGTTATGACATTGACACGATAACCAGATTATCATGCCAACTAACTAGGGTGTTTTGCATTGAGGATGCACGGATCAATGTCTAGCATTCTATTAGGATCTGGTGGCAGCTTTTGGTTGATTGCACATCTACTTATTAGTTTTTAACAACAGATAATGATCATGTTGCTTATGTTGAACTGACCAATCTGTTTTTGGTGCTTTATTTATATGGAGTCAAAATGGCTTTGATCAATGTCTCTTAATGGTTTTTAGTCACGTGGTAGAGATCAAAAGAAATAAGATAGATATTTAGGTGCATGTGTACCAAGCACCTAAAGTGTCTAATCTCACAATTTCACCTTTAATCCAGCTCTGCTGCATGCATTGCATATCATGAATCTCCGTACAGATAGAATGAGAAAAATTGTTGCTAATTGGTGGATGTTGAATGTTTGGAGAGAGCAGTCTGCAAATGTATGGTTTCTTCAGATATGAAAGCTGTAATAGCATGCCAAAAAAAGAAAAGAATGGCTTCTTGCCAAGGAGTTTAAATGCTGGAGTATCTTCGATCAATCTGAACCGTTAGACTCAACTGTAACTTATTCGGCTGGGCCTAGGGAAAAGGAAGTGCAGTTTCTCTCAGTGTCACTCTGGTTTGAAGTGATATAGATAATGACACTTTCTTATTTTGGTATACAATAAAGGATTTCGTAAAAAAGAAACATTTTATTGGATCATAGTGAACTTGGCTTCACTCATGATCCCATTCTAATAGGATTAAGTGCGAACCTTTTTGAATAGAAAAAGAAATATCTGATTTATATATGTCAATCGAATTTGTGGAGATGAGAAAAAAATCTAATTGGATGCAGGGCTTGAACTTCTTTCTCTGTTTGTTCTACCCAATTTCTCTTAGGTTATGGAAATGATAGAAAGTGAGGGGATGAAATTTTTTTAAAGTTTTTGTGCGTAGAAAAGGAGGGAAATCCAAAAATTTTATATGTTTCCTCCAATTTTTCTTTCCTTGGAATATCCAAACATAGCAGTAAAAGAAAAGGAAATATCTGCTTCTTTTGAGCTGTGCTATTTATCAAACTTAAATACCTGGATGTCCTTCAACTTTGCTAATTGAACTGCTATTTATGAGACACCGCCTCTTAAGATACCTCAAGTTTGATGTGATACTTAAGCTATAGCAAACTAAGTCCGCTACAAATCATCTTTGAAGTATCTCATGTTGGTGTCCTATTTGCCTAGTGTAGAATGTCTGGACTGTAGAACCTTGATGTTGTTGTGAGTCCAAGGGGCAACTATATTGGTCCCTAGCCATGCTTTCTTGAGAAAATGCTGTGTGTGTGTACCGGTGCAGCTTCGTTTGTGAATAATCATTTCACTCTCCAGTATATGGTATGTATCCAGTTTGATACCTATGGTTGGGTACACCATTGAGTTGTATTTCCTTGTTGATATTTAATTAGCTACTTTCCTGCCCTGAGCAGGTGCTGGTATGCACTTTGCTATAAATGTTATATACCTGCATTTTCCATGTTTGTAATTGTTAACTATATTCAAAAGACCTTACCCCCACAAAAAAAAAACTATATTCAAAAGATAAAAGGGTTGCAATTTTCTGTTACTTGACTCAAAATGTTTGTGTAGATTTGTGCTGCAAATCAGACCAACTTGATTTTGGAACCTGACTAGGTTGAGTTCAAAGAGATAAATGTATCGCTTGTATCACACTGTGAGTCTTACTTCCTTGCAGTGGGCAATTGATCAGGAGAGCATCTACTTATCAGTGAAATTCTTATTGTAAAATCAACCAATTTGGTTTTCTTGGTAAAAGATTATGCTAAAGATACAAAGTAAAACTTTTATAAAAGTTGAGCATGAGCTTATTGAGAATTATAATGACGAAATTCTCCCTATGCTAATGGGTTAGGTACTTTTGCTCATCTTTTTGATTGCTTTTTATTTAGTCAGATAAAACATGACTTCGGCATAGGTCTCTTCTGAAGAAACATATGCTACTCCTTTTCGTATCTGAGTTTCTTAAATAATTTACTTGTGACAGGTAATTGCTTTCTTTAGGATTGATGCATCATTCTTATATAGTTTGAAGGTTATCGAAGAACTTTATGTATTAAACATGTGAATTTGCTTTTTTTTTTTTTTAAATTGATAAAGCAGGGTATCCGAATCTTACAGTTCGACTAATGCCCTCAGATAAATGCAAGCCACCCTTTGTTATCAAAACTTTACTGGTTGGTTCCTTGAAATAGAAGTGGAGTTCATGCTGGTTCTCATATTCACTCTTTAAACCTCAAAAAAGAATTGAGCGTTGCAGTTGTGATATAGTATCTCTAGATACATCTCTAATCCTATCTTCCTCTAGCTGGCTTCTATCTTGCTTCTCCTTGCTTAGCTTTTTCTAGCTTTTTCATCCCCCAGTCCCTTGTCCCTTGTTTTATATAGCTTAACAAGATGGATACAATTAATTTGTGTCATTGGTTGAGTATTTAGTATATCTCCCATTTCTATCTGGGTTTCTTGACATTACTTTATCTGGCCTGCTATCGATCATGCATGGCTGATTTACTGTGGTACTGGTGCAGTTGTATCCTGTAATTTTGTTTCATTTGGTTTTACTTTTCTTGCGGTGGATTCTGAGGTATACTGCTTTTGACTTTGTGCTTTGGTTGCATTCTATAATGTTTATTGCAAAAGACTCTGTTTCGATTCTAAAGTCAAGGCAATACAATTTCTGATAGATTGATCTATTTTTATGAAGTCATGGATATTCTAGTAATGTGTTTTCAGTTTCTATGATAAAGATCACAAAATTGCCCATTCCTATTGCATCTAGAGATATTGTCATGCAGGAATTTCTGTTGTTAAACACTGAGTCTGCCCTCCACCAAATTGAAGTGGTTCGGCGCTTTCTTCATCTAATCGAGTAACATCAGTTCAGACGTTGAAAATGTTGATCTCATAAAAGAACGCCCCTCTAATGATTTCACTCTCTACCTGATCTCTACCCTCATTTTCTTTTTAATTGGGTTTGAATGCAAGAACATGCCGGTTAAATTAAAGTGATAAGATTGCTAAACTTGTCAAGCTATGGACAACTTATACAGCCCTTCAATTTCAACTTGCCTGGATTTTCGTAACATCCTTCCATTGATTTTAGTTATTGGAGATGGACTTGTTCTAGACATTCCTAATTCCTAATATTCCAGGTGAGAAGTTCTCAGAGATTGTTGGGAGTCCTTATTACATGGCTCCAGAGGTGCTCAAGAGGAATTATGGACCGGAGATAGACATATGGAGTGCTGGTGTCATTCTATATATTCTGTTATGTGGGGTTCCTCCATTTTGGGCCGGTAATATTACCCAGTGATTTCTATCTGTTTTTATGTTGGGTTTAATATATCACAGGCAGGTGGCTTGTGTTTTCTAGCTTTTGATTTTTGGCACCGAAGCACTTTTGTGCTTTTGAATATCTACTCTCAAGATTCTGCATACTCCTTTCCTCTCTTGGATTATATTTTTAATGCTCTCAATCCCCATTTTAAGTGCTATCTGGTTGCTAAAAGTGCGCTTGTGATGCAGAGTCTGAGCAAGGTGTTGCGCAGGCCATCCTACGTGGATTAATAGATTTTAAACGGGATCCTTGGCCAAGTGTCTCAGAGGGTGCTAAGAGTTTAGTCAGGCAAATGTTGGAACCGGATCCGAAGCTGCGATTAACTGCTACTCAAGTACTTGGTATTTTACTCTTTTCTCTATGGAAACATACTGTAGTACTTAATTTTCCTTCCTCTCTCTCTCTCTCCGCCCCCACCCCCACAACAAAAAGAGAAAAGAAAAGAAAATTTTGGGCTCTGCTTGACTTTCTGTATGTATGTAGTTCCTTTCACCTTGTTATCGGGTGCTCGAATCGAAAACTGCCAAATAGAGATGTTTAAGTTTTTCCTATACTCAGGACCCGTGCCAACACTTGCTTAACTTTCTGAGAGTTTCTCATTTTAGGCCTTTGAGTATCTGCAGAAACAAACACCGCAGTACGTTTCGCTTGTTGGATTATACTGCTGGCTAGAACTTATATAGCATTAGGTTAAGCTTGTTCTTGTGAATTTCACACTTCTACACAAGCGCGTGGAGAAAGAATAGATAGATTAATGTAAGTTGGAGTTTCTGGTGGATGATATGGTATAAAAGTTGCTTATATATATTTAGGGAAGTTTTGACATGGCTTGTCTTTTGTTTCTGATGGTTATATGTTGCACAACTCTGTTTTCAGATTGTCTATGCAGTGGAGGTTTTGGTTAGTGTTGTGCTTGTTAATTCAAAGTCCAACTTCAAATCCAGCGCCATGCTTTCGGACATTTTTCCTTTTATTTTGTGTCAAAGTTGCCGATATTTCTTCATTATGTGATATTCTTGTCGCACCATCTGGGGTTAGAAGATCCTTCCTAATGCGATGTTGTTGTGAGGAATGTTCATGTGGGTATTAATTTTATTCAGACTAAAGAAGATGGTACTGCTGAAATGCCCATGTCTCAATGTTAAAAGCAGAGCTGTGCAGGAAAGAAATCGTATAAAGTCAATGTCTTGGGCAACGCTTGACATCCTGTAATGTGTAATTGGTGTGGCAACCTACTACTTCAGATTTCGATAGTTGTTATTTACATGCTGTCTTGCTTGCAGAGCATCCTTGGCTTCAAAATGCTAAGAAGGCTCCTAATGTCCCGCTAGGAGATGTTGTCAAAGCAAGGTTAAAACAGTTTTCTATGATGAACAGATTCAAAAGAAAGGCTCTAAGGGTTAGTTGGATGTTCCTATTAGATATATTTTTCCTTCGTTCTGGTGTTCTTTTGCAACTGAGATGGATGGGCCTTTGTTATAGGTGATTGCTGAATTCCTATCTGTTGAAGAGGTTGAAGACATAAAAGACTTTTTCAAGAAGATGGACACTGATGATGATGGTATTGTTTCAACTGAGGAATTGAAAGCTGGGCTGAGAAATTTTGGTTCTCATCTTGCTGAATCTGAAGTTCAGATGTTCATCGAAGCTGTAAGTGTACTGATCTCTACTTTGGTTGTAATACCACCTGATTGGGCAACATTTTAAGTAGTTTTATTTTATTTTATCACATTTGACGATGCTGCAAGCTAGTTTCTCTTGTTTGTGGAGGCACGGTGATCTAGGAATCAATTTTTCCAAATCCAGATTGGACCAGTCGGTTCAACCAGCCGGTTTGGTTTCTTGTTACTTTTATTTGGTTCAGAAACTGTCCAATCCAGCAAAGTAGTTGACCAAGTTTGATTGGATTTGACATTTCTAAAAAGATATTGGAGAACAAGGCAGGGTTGAAGCTGGGCCACTCTTGCTGACTTCCTTTAATTCTGTCTAAATATATATATGTATACATGTATAGCATAAGAGTGAGTTGTTCCTTATGAGAGTGAAAACTGAGAGTACTGAGGGACTAAAAACTAGTACAACTCCAGAAGCAGGCACCAGTCCTAGCCAACTTATGAGTCAACATTGTCATACTGGGGTTGAACTAGTTAAAACACAAATTGTTAGGCTCTCGCTTCTGACTAGTTTTAAATTCGTTGCTTATTTACTAGGAATTTCTTCCTTTGGTGTATGATAGTTCTCATTGTTTAAGGGTATCTTCATCTACCTTTAGAATATGCATACTATTCTTAAGTTGAGAGAAAAGGGCACTATAAGTGAACAATTTTCGTATGGCGCTCACCGCCATGACTTTTCTTTTTTTCTCCATCATTTAAGGAACACAACTTATGACAATGCTTACTTGAGTGCCATAATTTTTTTTTTATTACTTGAGTGCTAAATAACTTTTTAATCTATCACTTGAGTGCCATTTTACTTTTTAAAATTTTCACCATAAAGTGCTAAGCCACGTCGAATTGCCAGCGCCTAGTTGAACGTTTTTAAAATGTCTTGACACTTGAATGATTGACTAAAAGTTGACACTCGAGTGATCGATTGAAAGCTATGGCACTTCAATGATCATTTTTTCGAAGTTATGGCACTTGAGTTGTCAAAAGAATTCTGCTACTCAAGTGAACGCCATATCAAATTTATGGCACTTTTGGTGTCCTTATCCCATTAAGCTGGCCATCATGAACTGCTGGACTTGGGAATGATAGGATATTCAACATACACAGCTGATGGCAAAAGCATAATGGATTTAATTTGTTATAGATAAAGCGCTCTTAGTCTATCACCAATAAGGATATAATATGAGGTTATCGTCTCTATTTCTATTGTGGACATGGGCCAGTGAGCAAGAAGTGTGGGCCGAACTTTCCCTTTTTGCAAGTTTTGCATATAGGGATGGAAACACTTCCACTTTCATGAACTTTCTACTCTTAGTAACAATATCACCAAAAGTTAACCAAAGTGAAATTGTAAAACAGAAGGTCAAGGGATAGTAAAAGTTATACAGTACAGCCTTCCCAGCAGATTTTTGGAAGCCTAGTGAATTCACTGTCTTTGTGGGGATTTTCTTTGCACGTAAGATTTTCTTTGGGCAGTAGCTTTCTGGTCCGTAGCCTTAGGTGACAGTTTTGAGTGAAGCTGTCCTACAAAAGCAGCTAAGTGTAATAATTAGTGGTTTCTCTATGTAAGACTCACAACCAATGGTTGAACAGCAACCATCAAAATCCCTTGTTCAAGCTGATAGAGATTCACCTGCGGCTAAAGTTGGGCCTTTAGACTTCCTAATCGTCCCCACTGATCCTTGGTCTTTTCTAGCCTGTTCTACGTAAGAAAGTGTAGTGCTGAAACAATGTTGCTCTTAGTTTCTTCTCATTCCTTTGGATTTCCAAGGTACTTTGACATGTGAAAAGCCATTATCTGATTTGCAATTGGAAACCCTACATGGCTTGGCTTGACTTGGCTAAAAAGACCTTTGTTGTGTTTTGACCTTTTGAACGAAATTATGCCATGGAGAACATTAAGGGAATTCGAGCTGGCAAGTTAAGCTTCTTCTTTTTACCCTTTTTCGGCCATAAGGCGCATTAAACCTCAATTGTGAAAAATGAGATCATTATTAAAGCTGCTTATTTACTTGAATTGTACTCATTTTGATATATTGAGTAGTTTTTAACTCCTGCTTAAAATGTTTGGTCATGCAATCTCTGTAATTTTCCTTGAAAGGAGTGACATGCTTGTCTCAATCATCATCCCAAGTACATCGTATGTCTCATTACAAGTTGAATGAGCGAGCTTGTTGGAAACAGGTGGATGCTAATGGCAAAGGGTCTCTGGACTATGGAGAGTTTCTTGCTGTTTCTCTCCATCTTCAGAGGATGGCAAATGATGAGCATCTGCGGAAAGCCTTCTCCTACTTTGACAAGGATGGCAATTCTTTCATTGAACCTGACGAGCTACGCGAATCTCTAATGGAAGATGGGGCAGATGATTGTAGTGACATAGCTAATGAAATCTTCCTGGAAGTGGACAAGGACAAGGTCAAGAGACTCGGACCTACTCAACTGCATGTAAACAGGTTCTAATCTTGAACACTTAGCACTAATATGGTCTTCTGTCATTGCAGGACGGGAGAATTAGCTATGAAGAATTCGTTGCAATGATGAAAACGGGAACAGACTGGAGAAAAGCTTCTCGTCACTATTCAAGAGGGAGATTCAACAGCTTAAGCTTGAAGTTGATGAAGGACGGTTCTCTAAACTTGGGAGCTGAATGAATTGACGCAAAAGGCCGACATTGACTTCTACCTGTACAAGAGCAGATTTGGATCATTTCCTATACGTCGTAAACTGGATCCTTTTGTGATTATTTTCTGAGGCGTTGATTGGATGAGCCCTTCTGCAGACAAGTATGATGAAGGGCTGAGTGCATCTAAGATGCCCGTGCAGATGTTTGTTGTTGCGGAGTGTGCAGTGCCTTGTAGCCATTTCTGCCAAGGTATGAGCCTGTATGATCCTGTCCTTCCTAACCTCGTCAGCTGTCTGTTATTCGTTTCTGGTTGATGAACATGATGGCGAACTCAAGTGGCCTAGTGTATTTTAGTCACGAGAGAATATGTGCGAGTTTCTGTAGTCCACTTCGTTCCAAGTGCTCCACTCATGGGAATGTTAATAGTATTTGCCAAAACGGTGTAAAGATCGAAGAAGAGGCACTTTGTTTATGACCCTTTTTATGTTCCTGGACTAGTGGTTGTAATCTTCCATCATCGAGTGGGACTTAGAGATCGCCAGATTGAGTGGTTCTCATCTTCTTCCTGTCAACCTCGGCCTTATCATCCTCTCCTTCAATGGAGAGGCTTACTGCTTAAATTTAGGTTCATTGGCGTACGTGGATACCTAGTTGGTTGGTACGTAGAACACTGATCAAGAAATGATGGATGTGCAAATTGCATTTGATTTAAAAATAACCATCCATGTGCAGCTTTGTGTTGAAAATGACAACTCACTTTCAGACCAGAAATGGTGGGATTGAGACTGTACATACGAATTGATGGTGTGGTCTAGGAAAGAGCCGAATTAGAGCATATGTCCAATTGTTGTAAGTGCTCATCTTCTTCAAAGTTCTGAACTTGACGTGGACCTCCGGATAATAAAATTTGCCATGTATAACTAGACGCATAGTTCGAAAAAGCAAGATGAACCTACTTAAAGACATTGCCTTGAGGCTTGCTCGTTCGGCCATTGTTGGAGTATCGGCGTCGATGTAGGTCAGTCATTGATTGATGGGTTGCAAGCAAAGGATTCTTACTTCACCAGCATCTCCGGCGGGATTTGCCCTGAAAGATGGCCTGCCCCTAACAAGTTCCGTTTGGGCCAAAGCTTCTCCTTGGCATCTTTAGTGAGCATTTTGCAATTCTCAAACGAAACGAAGTTGTTAAACTTACCCATCAAGAAAGAAAGTAGTTAATGTTGGGTTTGTTCGGAGGAGCCCTAACTCGGAAGCGATCGCCATTATTCTCGGGATGCTCCATGGAGTACTTCTCTGAACTTTAATTTGTCCAGAGAAAGAGCCGAAGCATGTTTACTTCTCTCAATCCCATATGTTGATCATATACGCCAATGCAACTATTCTGCTATTAAGCCTTTAATGAAGCTCGAGGATCCCGTTTAATCAGAAGAACCAATTAGATATCCCAACACGCAATGATGTTTTGTCATTAAGGCTGTGATTCAGAAGCTGTGTTATGCAGATCAGTCCGGTGATCTCGGTCTGGCGTAAAGGTTAGTCTCGGGTTCTCGAGTAGCCGAGCTCCTCTGGATGCACGTCTATGATATTTTCACATGCACGATCGGCCCATTTCGAGCTGAAATTCATACGTGACTTGGCGGCCGAGACATCTCGTGTATGATCCAGATTTACAGACCAAGTAGTTCTTTAACTAACACACGACATCTGCTGATCCGATTAATCAAAAGCACCCAAAGAAGTGAAAACAGCATATCCCCCACGCGAACTTGGAATTCAAGGCGAAGGTGCTGCTGGCACTGAACTTGCTTTTGGCCCTTGACTCCAGCAAGGCAATAATAATGTTGACGGCAGGCATGTATTATGCAAGAACAATATGCTTCCCCTGGAAAACGTGACGACAGAAGGAGTGAATCCATGGAAGCTTCATGTAAGCTTCTGCTCGTCTGCACTGTGAACTGTGTGGACGGTGGACACCCCACTGTGCTTGGATTCACTTCTATGGTATCCTCACATACTTTCTTTCTTTCCTCCTCCTCCTCCTCCTCCTCCTCCTCCTTTTTTTAATGAAATAACCCCACATTTACAAAGTAGCCACTTCAGATGAGACTCCGAAAGTTTTTTGACTTTTGGCTAAAGTTTTGGATATTTAATCCTAGGAAAGTTCCTACCCATGACGAGATTTGACTTTGCTGATCATTGTTAAGACAAACGTGCTTCATAGCATAGATAGTCAACAACATAGAACTTTCTTGAAATTATATGCGATTTGGAAAAAAATGAACAAAAAGTTAGGCCGATAGCTCAACGTGTTCCCTCCTGAGTCGATCGCTCTCGAGTCTCGACTCTCTTTAGAACACAGTGGAGTTTGTTTCTTAAGAATCTCTCCGAACGAATAAAGTATGCGAGACTTTCTTAATAATCAGTAGTATTTCCAAGAAAACTATAAATCCCACAGTAAAGTGCCATACTTTTTATATGTGCCGAGGTGAATTATCTCTCAAGTTGGAAAAAAAAAATCACTTACTAGTCCTCATATTTAAAATCATAGATTGCCAGGGTTGCATGACATAGCTTTTTAATTGAAAATTGTTCATGATACTCCCCTTAAACTTTGAGATGCCAAATTATTTGAAATTTTGCAGAGGGTCAAGGTTTATGGATGTACTTGTAAACTTCATAGAATTTCGGCTCTAAACATAATTTTAGAAACGTTGGGGAAATCATCCATTCTCAGCCTTGCAGTTTGCAAGGTATATTTTACAAACAAATTAACACTTTGCCCCTTTATTTTTCTCTATTTTATGATTACCTACTCGTTAGAAAGAGTTGTATTTGCTTCCATGAAAAGCTGTTGTAAACTGCGAAATATCTTTTAGCCGAAAAAATTGTATAATATCTACGCTGCTCCATACTAACTTTACCTTCTCTGCTAAAATTTTTCACTCTAGTTTGTAATTTACGTACTAGTGTATGTTAGACTACGTAATACACAATTCCTGCAAGGAATGCAAAGTTGGTAAAAGTTTTTGCGTCAAAAGTTGTGTAAAAGTTATATTTAAGATATTATGGAGATATTAATGATACCCTATATATTTAGCGGAGCATATATGCGGATACTTAGCATATTATATGCATTTTATATGTGGTCGGATTTCTATCTAAATTTGTGATATGGTATATTAGACCAGATTCTAATATAAGGTCGTGATTGTAACATCAAAATTAAGCAGTTCAATTGTTCCATCGTTTTTCTCATTTTCTAATTGGTCACGAGATGCAACATTTTGCCTATCATAATCATTTCAACCTATGGAACATATGAATGTTATTTGTTCTGAAATTTGTGACCATTGATGTTAATGATTGAAATTGTTGAGATTCAAATGTTTCTTGATATGAAGATCTCCATCCCCTTTAAGGAGGTTAAGATTTGCGAAATCCTATAAAGTTACTTGGTTAGTGCTCAATGTATTGCGGGTATGCCAATTCAGTTTTAAAATTTTCAATTCATTTAATTTTGTCATAAACCTTTACATAAAATTCCAATGCAGTCATTTCAATCAATTTTTATTAAAAATTGCTAATGTGGCAGTCTAGACTGTGCTCCTAAAGTTTGCGCTGTCTATCAATTTTCCCTCTAAATTTAATTGTTTTCATTTTGCCCCTTAAACTTTTTAAACCTGCATCGATTTGTCCAAATCCTCATTGCCAGTCGTTCCTTTAGAATTGAATCCATCCTTCAACAAGTGTCATAGAATTCGATACAATCTTTAAACATTTACATCCAATGCACTCAAGCAGTTTGTTTACTCGATCTTGAGGGCAAATTAGCACAAGTTATAAAAGTAGAAGGGCAAAATGGTGCAAAATAAGTTTTGAGGGGCAATTTGGAATTGGAGACAAGCTTCTCATGTCAAAATGTAAATTTGCGGTCATCCGTTTGACCTCTTTTTTGTTGTTCATTATTGTCTTTTCTTTTCTCTAGATAATCTTCCTTGTCCAGACATTACGTTAAATAAAGTAACTTAGCACAGCCTACTTAATGGTGCTACTACATATTGGTTATCACTAAGTTTTACTATCACTTGACATTTAATTTATATAGGGACGGGTGTGATCCCGCATGTCCGTAGGGGATGACCGAATTAGATATATGTACTTTACCAAATTGATTAGTTACTTTTGGATAATGTATGTCATTATGAAATTAAACCTTGATAGTTAAATTAGTCATATAATTTCAAATTTAGAATATATTAAATATAAATATTATTTTGTGAATAATGTAAATAACATAGGGTAGTTTCATACCATTAATAGAACATTAGAGAGAAATAAACAAAATATCTAGAGCATACAAAAAGGAAAGTATCTAGCTTATTCAATATAGCCGAGGCCAAATAATTACATGGTTTTCATCTTATTCGATTTTATCAACCGACATAGGGTAAGACATGAAATATATTATAAGTGGCTTCGATAAGAAACTCACTTGAGCAGTCGGATATGCTCGAGTGGTATTTCTCTAGGGAAAACACACAAAAAAAGAAAAAGAAAAGGACCCGAATTACAAAATTCTTCGGGCAATGGGATCACGAAAGAAAATATTCTTATTTCATTACATATTGGGGATAAATGAACATGTTTGTTGTTTGATTGAACCCGTCAAGGTATACGGATTTGATTATGCATTTATTTACTTTTAGAATAGTCATACGACTATGTTGGGCATGCTGGATATGATTACTCTTGTTCTATCATACATTGGCTAGTGTACTATGGAATTCCCAATGAGTTTATCCCACATAAAGGTGGGATAACCTTGGATATGATTCACTAGTCTCATGATTTTTTTCATAAAAAAATTGAAAAACCCAACTAAGATAAAAGAAAAGAGTAGGGAGAGGAGATAACAGCGTTAGCCGTACTAAATGACGGCCCTATCAAAGTGTTCACCACAAGGATTCCTTTTCTCTTGTGACCACAAGGATAGGGTTGACCTCTCAGGGGACCAATATCACCATGGCAGTCGGCCTCTCGAGGGACCAACATCTTAATCTCTCTCTCTCTCTCTCTCTCTCTCATATGATGATCACACCGGCAGTCTCTCCCTCTCCATTATAGGGTTTCAATTTCTTCTTTCGGTTTCACCTTTCTAATCCCAAATCTTATCCTATGCAAAATATCAAAACTAGTTTGAGATGGCATGTGTCCCCATCCAACTTTACAACAGTTCTGTTTTTTCAAGAAATGGGTATTGGATGTATCATTATTAGCAGTTTTTATCCTATTCAGTCAAATCATCCTCACAGCCAACACAATAACCTTGGTATACGCACTTCTCATTTGGCCGAGTACTCTTTGAGGACTTGTAAGAGTTGAATTTATTTAGGTGGACCCCACACGAAACTAAACAATCGAAACCCAACCTCATGAAAAAGCTGGGGATTTTTGGAGCTATTCGCTGCCTTCGAGATGCCTTCGATCAATCATGCAACAAATTTTGGTGGGAAGTCATTTCCCCTTCATCAAAATGAGGATGATTTCGGCTAGTTTTGGTATATGGTGAGACTTTATTACAATTTCATATGGTTTGACCGACGGACATACATCCTATTGTACTTGGTTGTGTGTGTATGTAGCGGGTGTATGGGTGATGGGTATCTAACAACACACACAGCCCATGTTTGCCACGTGAAGGAAAACTCATAAAGAAACCCTAAAAGTGGGGTTCCAGTCCCAGTTGATGTCGGCCAGAGTTCGTGTCGCATCCATTTCAGCCGCGCACACGCACGTTCCAATTTCCTTTTCACCGTCCACTCACTCAAATATGCTGTTCCGCCGAAACTAGCCAATCGACACGCAAGCTTATCGTTTAGTCCTTTAAGAGGAAGAAACACATGGGGGGGCACATTTCATACGATGCCCATGCATTGATATTATCGAATGGCAAAAGATAACATGGCACGATAGGTAGGCCACGTAGATTTAAAGCTATGTGGACCGTTCCATGGCGCTGGTCTCGTCCCACTGCACAGAATGACCAATCTAGCTATTTGCTGGGGAGAAGGGGTCAGTTCTTAAAGGACAATGCCCTTGGTGGCTTTATCCCTTCTTGCCAAGCACTAGAGATGAAGTGAGGTTGGGCTCCCTTGACCAATCGATTGAAATCGTACGCCTCAAGAAGTACGCCCACCACCTCTGATTTTTATATTACGAATCTCTCAAGCTCATACCGAGAAAGTAACTTAATGCAGTAGCTAACCCCGTCCTAGACGACATGCTTTTTAGTTAGAAAATTCAAGATATGTATTCATTTGCACATGTCAATAAGCAAGTAAATCAGAGTCCTTGTTTATGGATCTTCTTTTTAAAGTTCAACGTCAAGGGTTTCCCTACATAACTTTTATAATGGGGCGATGAAAAGTCGGTAGACAAAATGACTCGTGTTGCTACTGCGCCAATCGCGATAGGTGTACTTTGCTTTTCTAGCGCGGAGCGGCAGGCCTAGACTTTCCTCGTCTTTCAAAGGCGGAAAGCTCATCATTTTGGGGACGACCTACCAAACTCTACGATTCGATCTGGGATATGACTCGGTCCAAGTAATTCACAAAGTGCTGTCGAGAGAAAAATTGACATACAGCAAATCGATTTGCGAATGTGCGACTAGTTATTCATCCATGGATGTGTCCTGAGCTGAGAGCTACCTAGTTGAGGATGAGTTTGTGTTCACATTCCCTCGATAAATCATTTCCGAATGCAGTATGGCAAACTTGCTTCCTCAAATGGACCGTACCACACTCAATTTAGCTCAGACATCCAATCCCTCGAGCAAGACATATGGATCACTTTAGCATAATAGATGGTTTTGGCTTGTCATGATCATCATTAGAAAAGCGGTATTAGCTCTTTAATTTGCAGCATAAGATATGCCAACACCGCCATTAGAGATCCTTTAAGATGATAAGCATCCCATTCATGAATTAGTCGCACAAACATTCCGAGGCAACTCTGGATTATTTGTAACAATCCTTTTTCGTTGGAATTTGCCATTGCGATAAAATATCTTCTACTAAAAGTCCTTCTTCAGTTTTTCATGAAGATATAGGTCCTATAGTTATTATGGACAAGATTTATCACAAGTATATAAGGAAACTGATAATTTTACTTCAAACAGATGAAAGTACACAAACTTTGTCTGGATTTGATCAACGACAAAACTAGAAGTTATAGAAATATAATGTCAGAATTTAATCGACGACGAAGAATTGAAAACTACAACTAAGGTACACATTGAAATTTAATCAGCGTTGAAGTATCTAGGAACTATAGCCACAACTGCAACATAAAAACTTAAAGATAACGGGTCTTTTATGTGCCGTACGAGGGCTTCTAAGAACACAAACATTAGTATTTATTGTGTTCACAACTAACTGCCTATAAGTAGTTCTTCCGCAATTTTAGCCACCCTTCACACCTCCAGAGCTTTCAATCTCATATCTTCACCGTTGTCACAACTCTCATCTCGAGGTGATCACTAAATTCAAATAAATTAATAACTTCCTAATCCTATCTATGGTTACAAGAAGTTATGACAACACTTATCCACAATAAGTTCAACTATCTAAAAATAAAGCTACTAGGCATATACACTCAACGTCGATAACTTCATCCTAGATAACCAACATTTGATGTCGGTAACTTCCTTGGTTGTCGATATCCTTCAGAATATTTGAAACTTTCACTACTCATCAAGTTGGCCATTGTTCTTTTTATCAATGGTTTTTACCCAACTCTACTTTCATCAACTAAGTCTATCACTTGTTCATAACAACCAAAAGTTGGCTATTTTTTTTTTTTTTGGTGTAAACACAACCCTTCCACTTTTCTCACTCTTCATCTAGATACCGTGAAACCCCACTTTTGAGCCCATACGGATATGGGAGAGAAATCGGATATGGGAGTGCATACATGTGAGTGACAGGCGACAAGAAGAAAAGAGAGTCAAATCCAACGTGGAAATGCCACCCCTAAGGCCTGATGGATCCTTAGTGCGAGAATGATGGAAAGTTTGAATTGGAAACTTCATGGAAATTAGACTAATCAGTCGACACCACGCACATGTTCCTCATTCCTTGGCTTATATCGTTCTGTCTCTTTCCCCCCCTTTTTTTTTCCCTTCTTTGGTCATTAGTGGTGAACCTATGTGAAGCGCCAGTTACAGCTGCCCAAATTCATCACATTAAAACGAGCCATATATTATAAAGAAATCATACAATCAATTTGTCTTTCTCCTTCTGAACTTTTTGACTGTTAATGACCTTGAGAGCTTCAAAGTGAATATGGGTGGCATATCGAATAAAGGTTTGATTTTGAAGTGGCAAATTCTCGCGTCTAAAATCTCAACGTCCTCTACTTAGAATAATCGTGAGACTACCAATAAAAATAGGTAGGTAGGTTTTGTTGATTGTGGATCCTCTACTATGGCTCAACGCAGCTCTTGTATAGCCTCTTACAAAGTGTAACGAATATAAATAGTTAACATTTAAATTGCCAATTACAAAGGCATCCCATGGTTTTAGGCTTCACAATTGTTTTCTTCGATCATCCGCTGTCCTTATTCATAAGCATTTACAACTCTTCATATGCTGCCGCGCTTAACCCCCGATCGATATTTCCTTGGCATCTTCGTTCGGTCTCTATCTTCAAAATGTCCGAGTTTTATCATTGACCAACCATCATTGTATGTTAATAGTTGTTGTGGTCGTCAATAATCATGAGGTCTCTTGACCGCCGGCAATTCATTGATACCAAATTTTTATCGGCTATCGACTGTCAACAATTGTTTTTAAAATTTCGTTGTCAATAATTCAACGTTAAGCTTCATATCAACGTCAAGTCGATTAAGGGGACTTGGTTATTTTTTAATGTCAACACAGAGAATGATTTTTTTGCCCTTTTGATGAGTAAAAATGACTTATTCCTTGGAAAATTTGCGTCTCTCAAACTGGCACTCACCCACAAACCCTAGTCTCCTCACCACCTATTCGCCTTTGACCGCCATCCCCATAATGGGCGTAGCACCCCCGCTACCCCTCGGCTCTCTCTCTCTCTCTCTCCCCCCCCCCCCCCCCCCCCCCCCCCCCCCGCACGCACGCACCGCTTGGACTAATCACGGGGAGGTTGCTGTGGTTGGTGGAATTAATTGTCATGTATGTAGAACAAACTGTTACCATGAGAGCCACCTCTTGCACTCTCCTAAGGACAAAGTCTCACGCAGCGTAATTCACATTTCTACATCCTAACGCTATAAAAGAAGCCTTTGCTACTCTGTCAAATTCCGTACCAGATACGAGAGGGAACTTATAATTGATAATCAAGTAAACTTATCTTTCGAATAATGATAAGAACCGAGGAAAGTCATTTTGGGAGCTCGACTAACATGGATCGATAGGTTCGACTGGGAAAAATTAGCAACTACCAAACTAGGTATGAGTGATATCACGTCCCTATACCATGTGCTGCATGATTTTCTTGTTTAATGAAGTCAATTGGCTCTTTTATAGCATAAATCTATAATTTAAAACGAAAATGCTGTCGCGTCATACTTGAACTAATAACTGTTTTCTTACCATTACTATTATTATTATGGCAAGCCTGCCGTATATCCAAATGGTATGGACGGCGTAACGAGGATCCCAGATTTAAAAAGAACCTCTTCCACTTTCGATAGCCACATGGTCATGTTTCAACCAGAAACGAACATGCTACCTTTTAGGGGTTTACCACTGTCTGAACAATCCCCACTCAAAGCTCGGAAACGACAAGCGTTGTCCGCTACGCGACGGTGAGCAGCCCTATAGATGATGATGATGCAGAATCCTTGTAAGGGGATAAGGTTCCCACTGCCATTTGTCATCGCAGCAGACATCCAAATGATCAATCTGCGCAAGTGCAACGCAATCAAAGTCGGTATGTTTGAGCCAAGAGAAAGTGATCTGATCAGAAGATAGATTGGATTGGAATTGCACGAGCGAAAGATCGTTCTTGGGATAATCTTTTGCTCTGTCGTTTTAGATAATGTCAGAGACTGGGAATAATTTAGTCCAAGTTAGATATATTCCCCTAGCGCAATGCGATAGATGCAATAACAAGCGGTCAAATCTATCCGTTGGAGAGAGAAAGATCAAGTAAATACACATGAAAAGATGTCATAGTGAATTAGAGCTTAAGGGATAAATTTTTTTAGGCTAGGGTAACATTATTAGCATGTAGCCATATTCTTTCGGTAGTCGGATTCGTAGCTTCCAAAACATAATCCATAAATTTGCAATTTCGTTGACAGAAAATAGGCAAATTCCACTACAAAAAAGATGTTCTTGCTGCAATGTGCATCACACGCCCAAAAGTCCAAGGCAAATCCTAAAATCTCGAAGCCCATTAACAACTTAATTAGACTCCCATTTCGCTTATAAACTTAGATTTGAGCTACTAAACATGCTAAATTGAGGCAAAAAGAAAAAAAAAACCAATACATGTGCTGGTTGTTGTGTATTGTACATCAACTATACAATGCAAAACTGTATATAGACTATACTCCCCACAAATCTGATTGTGCCTTTGAAACGGTGGTTACAAGTTCTCGACGTAACTCACATGCAAACATAACTAAAATTAAAATTTGGTATGATGTCCATGTTTCTACACCAATCAAGACATGGTTGGAAGAAATTCCCTCCGGATTTTGATGGAGACAAACACGACCCTTTCACTAACATTGTCATGTGCTTACCTTGATAAACTTGTTCGCTCGCATCTGAGTTTTTCATGTTAGCCTAATCTCCCTCAATCCAAAGTCAAGCATACTTATACAGTACCATGTCTGAATGTCTGAATATAAAGCAAACCTCCACTTTGGCTATAGCAAGATCAACAGGAATACACAAGCATCTAATAAACCAACTTACTAGGAATAACTATTGAGAACACAAAACATCAAACTTTTGGGCTTGTTAGAGTATTTATATATCAAAACACGGTTTGATTGACCAACTTAAACTTTTAAAATAATTGCGTTTGGTTTCACAAAAATTTACATAGTTTCACAGTAGAAAGTCTTGAGTTTAAATCTTTTTAAGTCCCTTTTCTGTCTCACTCCAATACCTCCACACTTTACACTTAAGTTGAAGTCCAGCTTGTATAAGAAGGAGAAGTGTTAGCATATCTAAATATGAAAAAATAATTGACATTGATCTTACAAAAATTTATCGTACCAATCTACAAGTTCATTCCATATAAATCACAGTTAGAAGCCATCAATCAATCATTGACTCTGATATAACTTCGTTTGAATGCATTGACAAAATTTCAAGGGAAGCCCTCACCAGATTAGCTCAAATATGTAACTCGTTTAGTTATAGGCCAAATGATCCATACCACGCTAATTATCCAACCCACGATTCTATTTTACTAACATCCTCAGACGTCCCAATCAGATTAGCTCAGACTTGTAACTCATTTGATTGTAGGACAAATAATCCATAACATGCTAATTATCCAATCCGCGACTCTGTGATACTTACATCCTCGCAAGTCCCGATAGGACTAGCTCAAACGTCCAATTCATTTAGTCATAGGCCAAATAATTCTTACTATGCTAATTATCTGACCCGCGAATCTGGTTTACTAATATTCTTACACGTTCGCCATACAAGTTCTCCAATTATTATTTTTTTCGAACTGTAGTTTCTGCTTTCACGAGAGTAAAAGTACAAGGGAGCCCATCAATGTTTTGTGGCCAACATGAAAAAAAAAAAAACAACCAATGGTCGGTGCTCCAACATATCACAAGAGCTCGTCGGTTGAGGCAATTCTTCATAATACCACATAAAAATATCATAGTTGTACGGATGACCATGGGACGAACTCTAATCTACAATTATCTAAAATTGACCTAAACAAACTCATATAATGATTCCGACAAAAAAAAAAAAAGGAAATACTGTATGTAATGATAAATAGAGAAGAGAGAATAATAAAAAGGAAGATTTCCCATATCACGTTTAAAATGCATGCTTTATTTATCATCACTTGGGTCCAGCTAGCCTTTTTGACTCCACCTTTATATGCACTACAATGGAATATCCAAACCCTTTGACCAGAAGATTTCTGGCTTAATCGAACACGAAAGCTTTTAATCTGACTTAGTAGGTTTTGTCCTGTTAATCCTAGGGAATCAGATGTATATTCCAAACTCCGCATCGTATGTTAGGGTTTCTAATTAGCTTGGTGACTCATAATGCGCGTTAATGCTTTATTGGGTAATATCTCCAATGTTGACTCCGTCGTATCCCTGGTTGATTAGAAGTGAACCAATAGACTGTTACCTTCGTGGCATCCATAACTCGACCAATCAACAAGTGAACATGTGAACCACATACAGAAACTTTTGAAAAATTACTGTCCGCACTTAATCTAACATCCAAAAATAGTATCAGATAATTATCATTGAAGCTTATTTTATTGGTGCGAAATTATCCCACAAGCTTAAGACGCGTGGGTCGAGATCTCAACCACTTGGCTTTCGTTTGTTTGTGTAGTCAAGAGTTATTTATTTTTATTGTCGCCCACTTCACTTTGAATACAATAAGCCCACTCCTATTCGTCTTTCCCTCTGGCCAGCAAACATAAAAATTAAGTGCTTTCTATTCCAAAAACTCCATGCCCTTTTTCCCGTTCTTTTTGTATATTGAGTCACTTCTGGAGCAGTCATTCACAGGGAATTGATAAGGGTACCGTCCGATAGTGGGAATCTCACGAGTTCATGATTTTACTTTTCTTATTCGATTACTCATGTGGGTAAATAAGTTAAACAACTCAATTTCATCACGGCGCCGAAAAAACCCATGCTCCTCTCAGCCTTTCTTCTTTATATATTCGCCATCGAGCTCTCTCACTCCCCACATCTTCCACTTGCAATGTCCATGTAAACCTACTTGAGTGCTCTCTCTCTCTCTCTCTCTCTCTCTCTCTCTCTCCCCAAAAACCACCATACTCGTTACATTTTTGTCTCAAGTTCACTTCAACTTCTTGCACTCAAACTTGCTTTAAAAAAAGAACCACTTGGACAGTACCCTCCATTAAAATAGCCTTATACTACCCTTCAATCTTTCCCACCAGGAACGCAGAGAAATGAATGGCCTACAAAGCTGGCCTGAGCCCGTGGTTCGAGTCCAATCCCTATCAGAGAGTGGCGTTAGGGCGATCCCGGACCGCTACGTGAAGCCACCATCTGACCGGCCATCGCTCGTCTCCTCACCCTTGGTCAGGGATGTCAACATCCCCGTCATTGACCTCAAGGGTCTCTTCGTCGGGGCCAACGTCCCGAGCGGGCCTGGCGACCCGACCTTGAGGCAGATAAATGAGGCGTGCCGTGACTGGGGGTTCTTCCAGGTGGTGAACCATGGGGTTGATCCGAAGCTGATGAGAATGATGAGGGAGAGCTGGCGGGAGTTCTTCCACCTGCCGGTGGAGTCGAAGCAGCGGTACGCAAACTCCCCGTGCACTTACGAGGGGTACGGAAGCCGGCTTGGCGTTGAGAAAGGGGCGGTTCTCGATTGGAGCGACTACTACTTCCTCCATTACATGCCTCAGTGCCTGAGGAACCCCGAAAAGTGGCCAGCGCTTCCACCATCATGCAGGTAATTGTAGCAACCGTACTAACAGTCAGCATGACTAATAAACCAAGTTGTTGGATTCATTCGTTGATTTCTTATCTGGGGTCTTGGTTGTTTCCTGACAAAAGTGGGATTTTGGATGGGCATTGAAAACGTGATGGAATGACTTGTATATTATTTTATCGAGAGAAAAAGCCAAGTGGTGACCTTGATTGGCACACTGTGGTGAAGTCATCGAGCGGATAGATGCGTTTTCCATAGTGGACTGACTTGTCGTAGTGTGGTCGTGGCAATAGGAGCTGGGGTCGGGTTATGTATGATGGAACTTTATTGTGCACGTGGCGTTAG
Source organism: Melaleuca alternifolia (assembly GCA_019926035.1). Classification (NCBI taxonomy): domain Eukaryota; kingdom Viridiplantae; phylum Streptophyta; class Magnoliopsida; order Myrtales; family Myrtaceae; genus Melaleuca; species Melaleuca alternifolia. The sequence goes on along the minus strand of JAGKPW010002372.1, from coordinate 713,907 downwards.
AGACTGAATAACCCAGAAAGAAATAAATAACGAAATATATACTCGAATAGGTCAAGATTTCAAATGTTTTAACCGGGGGTTCTATTATTCTTGGGATATTGGGTGTTCGAGAAATCTTGAGGCGGAGTTTCAAATTCAAGGGATTAGGAGTTTTCTTACCTAGAAATTCGGAAAATTCTAAAATATAGATGTACCATCATCTTCACAAGTTAGACTACAAGAAAAGACAAAAGACTAAGGGAAGAGAAGATGAGCAAGTCTTTAGTAGAAGAGTCTTGCACGTTACTGGGACGAAAATCCCAGTCAAAGAATTCATTTTACATCGTTTGAGGGAGCGGAAAAATGGCTAATGATATATCACTAGTCGCTGTCGCGATTGACCTATTGCCCTTTATCTTCTTCTTCTTTCTTTAATACGCGGGTTGCTCAATTAATCTGGAGATAAAAATTGAGGTAAAGGGTTTATCTCCCATGTGTATCTTTAACCCCCGCCAAAAAAAAAAAACCCGGGAAAATATATATGTATGTGTATGTATGTACAAGCTAGTGAGGATGTAATAGAAAGAGTCAAATGCATGTCGGGGTTTTAAGTATACACGGTTTCACGTGATTTCTGCAATTTGATTGGCGCAATTCGTTTCCCTCACAAACTTTACTCATATTCAATAATCTTGCATGGCGCTGCAAGGCAAAGATTTTACGCCATCAGCTTTGGATTGTAAAGAGTGCAAGTTCGTCTTATCCGAAGATATTATAAATCTTCAATGACTTTTACCAATGGAAAGCCTTAAAATAAAAAAGTATAAATATATAAATAAAGTGCAGAGGCATTCAATTTGGATCTCAACTCTGGGTAAAAAAGGGCGGGGACGATCTTATTATGAAGGATATCGATTGTCTAATTAAGGCAAGAAGAGGTCCCAAATTGGCACGATTCTGTTTCGAATTGGCGCAGAAACGCATGGAATTTTTCCAGCAATAAGTGAGGCCATACCCTGCTTCCTTCTCTTCTCGAATCATTGAAAGTAGATATGGAGGTCATCTGTCGACTGTTTTAGAGATACAACTTCATTTTCACTTCTTCCTTTTGTGTCACAAGTTTATTTCTAATTCCCCCTTCTTTTTTCATTTGAATCCAAATCAAGCTTTCTCGCTTTGTTTTTGGTTGCGAAGGGAAATGTGCTATTTAGGAGCCAACAAGGAGAGACATTGGGAGAGAGTCTACAGTCACAACTTATTTTTGAAAAAGATGAATGTCAGTGCTTTTCTCTACTGTGGGGCACAAAGTGCATACTCCACTGGGCTATCCATAACTTGTTCTCTCACCTAACAACAGTTCATAAGTGACACATTTAATAGAGTGATGGCAGCACCGCCGATTGAGCCAACTAACAAGCAACTTGTGTGCAAGTTTGTGTACTTTTGGTATATTAGGAATCACCAAGAATAAGAATCCCAACTCTATTCAAGAGCATTAGTTCGATTGGGAATATTTGGCGTCACCGGAGGAATGATATTACATATTCGATTCTTGAGTAATTGGGAGCGAATTTTGGGTTGCAGGGAACAGATTGCAGAATACAGCAAGCAGGTGGTGGAGTTAAGTGGAAGATTGATGAAGATGCTGTCCCTCAATTTGGGATTGCCGGAGGACTTTTTACAGAGATGTTTTGGAGGGGAGGACATTGGGGCATGCCTGAGGGTCAATTTCTACCCGAGATGCCCGCAACCCGACCTCACGCTGGGCCTCTCTTCGCATTCAGACCCGGGCGGCTTGACCCTACTCCTCCCAGACGAGAACGTCCCTGGCCTCCAGGTCCGCCGGGGTGAGAGCTGGATCACTGTCAACCCGGTCCCTGACGCCTTCATTGTCAACATCGGCGATCAGATGCAGGTCGCTCTCTCTCTCTCTCTCTCTCTCTCTCTCTCTCTCTCTCTCTCTCATCACTTCTGCCTAGAGTTGAGCTTTAATTATACTTCGAGTTCTACCCGGTACATAAGATGGACAAATTGAGAGTTCATATTTTGAGAATCGTGATGTTGTAAGTTGAATACACATGCAACATATCTCTATCATCAAATTATTTAAATGCAACTCCTTACGAACTCCCAAAGATGGGAAAGTATAATTAAGATATCATTACCTAACAAAGAAAAAATTAGGGAAATCAGATATCTTAATTGTTCTAGAACTACCATGTAGCATATCTACCGGTTTTCGTCGTTCCTTGTTCTTAATTTTGATCTGATTATATGTGATTTATCGTGTTTAATCATTAGGTGTTGAGCAATGCGTTCTACAAGAGCGTGGAACACAGAGTAATAGTGAATTCTGCAAAAGAGAGGGTTTCACTGGCCTTCTTCTATAACCCCAAAAGCGACATTCCAATCGCACCCGCCCCGGAATTGGTGACCGAGGACCGTCCCGCCCTCTATCCGGCCATGACCTTCGATGAGTACCGGCTCTACATAAGGACCAAGGGTCCCCGTGGCAAGTCCCAAGTTGAATCTCTCAAACCCCTGCAATCATGAAGCTATAATTCCCAATCAATAACGCCATTTTAATGAGTTCTTTGTCATTTTGAGAGAGAAGGGGGGAAAAAAGGCGACCAAATTGGGTTATGTATAATTTGAAGGAACTTGCTTTTGTTGATCTCTGTTGTCTCGATAGAGGAAGGTCAATAACTGTAGTGCTCCTGAAATTTGATATTGTTCTTGTTCGGTGAAAAAAAGCAATGACAGCGTATGCTTTGAGTTCTCATGTCTTACGCCCATGAATTTATATGCAACGACATATTATTGTACGAATATTGGACACAATAAACAGGAAATGGGAAACATATGGAACGTTGGATTTATGTTATTTGCTTCATCACCGCTCTCATATCGGCCCTCATGAAAATTCTGACGGAACTATTGCCAAAACTTATGAAGAACTTTTAAAAATTCCTCTCAAATGACCAATGAACTCATCTCTCTACTATGGTCAATCTAACATCAAATAAGAAACTCAAAATATATTCACGTGACACAAAGAAGTTCCTGTATATTTCAGTTATCCAATTTCATTCGAACTCATGACGTACCCAACACACCCACGTCCCATGCTGGGTTCATATTGAATTCTTAGGTGATGCTGAAAGGTGGGTGACTATGACGTTGGTTTGGACACCCAAACGATTGCTTGCAACAATTCTTCTCCCGTACTCTGTTTTGAGTAGTCATAGACCACTCTGTTCGAGTACTATAGACGAAAAGGGTGCCAAAGGACTTGTCCCAGGAAAAGTCTTTCACGGACTCCCCATGACATGATATTTCTGTCACAATGGCAACTCCGAGAGCCATAGGTTTCCGGGACAAAATTCTAGACTTTAACTTTTAGCGTGATTTATCTTCTTAAAAGTATTTTTCGAAAAAATGACTATCCCTTCTTTTTCTTTCGTTAAGAATTTCTCATTTTGCCTGTCACTATTTAAATTTTCAATGTCTCCCTCCTGGGTAGACCTTTTTTTTTTTTTTTTGGTCAAAGATAATGATCATTACTAATAAGTTGCAGAGCCGCAACTAGGTTCGGAATCATTACATAATAAGACCCAAAGTGGATGAGGGGGGTATAAAATCCAGTTGCGAGGAAGATAGCTGTCCCGGTGGGCTCTTGCTATCCAATCGGCGGGCTTGTTTGCTTCACCTTCCAAGATTGACAAAATAAACCCCCTCAGATCGACTCCAAACGCGACAACTAGCTGCCCTGACCAATCTTTTCTTTTTGGCTAATACATGATTTTCTTGAGAACTATTACCATACTTTGCTAGGTTTTTGGGTATGACCCTACTAGAAATTTCCATCCGTCAACATTGACTTATAGGACCTCGTATTATTCTTTTGGGTTTGTGTATAGTATCTGTAACTTCACTTAGAATTTGGCACAAATTTTCATGTTTCAAGAACTTTTTTGAGTACTATAGATTTCCCGATCCCAAGCGAATCAAATTAGGACAAAAGGCATTAAAAAGTACGTTTGCTGGACATGCTGAAAATTTTAAAGCTTATTGTTTATTAGATTTTGAATCTAATATAATTGTGGAGTCAAGAAATATTAAAGTTTCTTCAACACAAGTTTCTTAAAGATTAAAGAGATACTTCAACATATTCACAAACAATAATTGACGTGAGCAATCCTTCATCAACTTAAAAAAGAATGGTTTGATGCTCCGAATGAGCTAAGGAGAAGTCAAAGATTGAAGAAAATGAAAGATTTTAGTCCTGATTCTATAACTCTCCTAGTAGAAGGAGATAGGGAAAAGGTTGTGAGTAAATTACCCATGCACGTTCAATGGGCCAGTGTCATGTAGAGATGCATCATTGTGGAGAAAAGCAATTTATAATGAAATATATTCAATTATTGCTAACAGTGCATGGGGGTTAATTGGCTTGCAACCTAGAACAGTTGAATGTAAATGAGTATTTAGAAAGGGGAAAAAAAGTATAACCCCACTGGTACATTACAAACCTTTAAAGTAAGTTTGGTGGCAAAGGGTTATAAGTAGAAAAAAGGAATTGACTACTTTAATACACACATACTAGCATCAATTCATAAATCCATATGCATCAAATGGATGTTAAAATAGCTTCTCTAAATGATAAATTAGAAGATGGGGTAAGGATGAAACAACCTGAAGGTCTTATTCTACCTGGAAAAGCAAATAAGATTTGCAAATTAAACAGATGATTATATGGCTGGAAGCAAGCATTGAAATAATGGGATGAAGAATTTGTTTTAGGTGGTATTTTCATATCGATTTCAGCATCCAATTTTGATAAATGCATTTACTTGAAATTCGTCAAGGAGTATGGACTTATAGTTTACTAATATGTAAATCATATGATGATTGTTGGTACAACTACGCATGAAATGGATGAAACTAAAAGGTATCCATCTTCTTAGTTTAAAAATACAGATTTGGGAGAAGTGGATACAATATAAGGGGGAGAAGGGCACTATGATTAAAACTTGTGTGTGGCACTCACTTTAATATCAAAATTTTTGGTTGGATCACTTAAGTGTCAAATATTTTAAAAAATGATCACTTAAGTGCCAACTTCGATTTGTTTGGTTAAAAATCCGATGTGGCGCTTTTTATTAATATTTTGAGCCAATGTGGCTTGCTGGAAAATCTAGTCAACATTTAAAATATTAAAAAATAAAATTAAGAAACTAAAAAATATAAACTTAATTAGATTAAAAATAATAAAAAAAAGTAAAAATTCAAAAGAGAGGGGAGGGGGGCAAGTAGCAAGTCCTCGCCGCTGGCCTACCACTGTTGGGACGGGTCAATGAGGGTGGTGATAGTCAACAAGGGTCGCCGAGCCTCGGCCATGGGCCAGCAACCCTCACCAAATCATAGTTCGTTATAAATGACATCAAATCATACATTGTTCAACATAACTATTTAAAACAATTTTTTCTTCGTAACTCTCTCTTCTTCACTTTTCATATACCCGACTTCAATAACACATTTAAGGTGAAATTCCAAGAGAGAAATTGAGTAATTGCGAACTCGTTTCTCTGCAATTTTGATGTATATTCCGGAGGTATATTCATTCTAAATCCGGAAAAAATAATATTTAAGAACAATGATACCTTAAGGACAATAATCGTCGTTACTCATTTAAGTATAAAAAATTTGCAACTAATGTTCTATCTTCATTAGCAATTGAATTTTCCCAACGATTCCAAGTCTCAGCCTCCTTCCTTTTCCGTCTCGTTCTAAACATGAGCACTTCAATACTGGAAAAGTTCCAAACATGGGAGCAAAAAGCAGACTATGACCCAAGAGCGCATAGTGGAGAGCGATAGAGACGTGGACAACGTGGTCCTTTCTAGTCATCACGATTTTTTTAGACTCTCCCCTCACCGACTGCCAATTGCCAACCTGCACAGTTAAAAATATCATATATCTTCACGTTTTACAATCACATTCCGACCATTACATAAAATAAAATAAAAAAACTTGTGCATAGAGATTAGGCGTACGATGCGGACTGGTTTCTCTCGTTACCAAGTGGGAATGATTCGCCATTTCGTTTTGGATCTTGGCTCAAGTCATATTCGATCCATGAAGGCAGCAGATTATGTTCGGGATGTGAAATAGTTCCGTCGATAAGATAGTTTAGTATCGTTTGTACTTTGACAAATCAAGTCACTGAAATTTTCACTTTTTGCTGTGAGAACATAATCGAGTGTTCAATGATCGTTGTACTTCAGAATAATTAATCTCTCCCTTCTAGAATCTATAGACTTTTCATCCAAGGACATCATTATTTCAATTTCTCTGCATTTTCAGCATTTCTTTCTTGTGCCCATTGGCCAAGAATCCCTTTACTTAAATAGTAGTTTCTTTCACAGTTGGTTAGACAAATAAAGTGGGTTAGACTTTTCAATGAATGATTAAATTATTAGTCGGTAAATTGTAAAGTGACTTACAACTCTACTTTTGAATTAGACTATCAATGTGAAGAGATTACTAGTGTTTGGTTATTTTGAAACAATAGCCTCTATATACGTTCCAATCAACTCTAATCAATAGAAGATAGATTTAAGCAGCAAACTGCGAATACATCTACAGACACATTAGTTGATCAAAAATTTCATTTGAGTCGGAATGATGTAGCTTATTGAATTCTTCTTCCAAGTGATTCAAGGGATAAAAGGTGCATTTTCTAAAGGCTTTGCTCAAAGGAACCTAGAGCCAAACCTCTAGGTATGTCCACCCAATTTTCAAGAACCTTTGATCTAAATTTTCACTTTGAAATGGTCGAAACTAAGGCTGCATATGATTTGGCTTTGGAAATGGATTTTGGGGAAATACTGAAAGCTAGTAGAATTTGTTTTTAGCTTTCAACATTCTCAATGTCAGTTTTTCATCTTAAAATCCTTTCATAATTGTTGTCAAACACCTCACATTTTTCTAAAGGGATTTTGAGCCCAAATCTCCTTGAGAAAGATGAACTAAACGCACTATAAATCTTGCCATCATGCTTTTTTGAGTCTACCTCGTGGTCGACCGACACAAAGCTTCCTTGATGGGGTTGTGCGTCCCCAAGCTAAGGGGCTCACCGGTGGCACTTGACCCTAACAAGACAGATCTTGTTGGGGGCCACACGACCTCAACGCAGCCTAGCCGAGGCCCGCATGATCTCGATGAGCCGGCTACTTGGGTCACGTGAACCAGACATGCTTGTCGCATGACCTTAGGCCAGCCTCAACAACCGTCACACCACTGCAGCACCGCCTTGTTGGGTTCCTACGACCTGCGCTCACGGTCGTTAAGAGCGCTGTTCACTTTGCCAGAGTTTCCAAATCAGCAGTTCATATCCTTTTATGTTAGTTTTTTTTCCAAGTTGCTTTATAACGAGTGATTCAATCATAGCCAAACACTTTTCACTTTTAAAGAAAGCTCTTTGACTCAAAGTGTTGTGGCTTAATGCAAAGTTTGAAAGGTAACAAAAGTACCATGTTAGAAGGAAACACTATGTCGTCCTCGTCACCATCTATTTGCAAACATGGAAAATGCATCAAGAGCTTCTTCTCGTAGTGGTCCAAATTGCTTGGCAAATTGATGGTCCTAAACATTGTCGGGCGAGACCACTTTTTATTGTCTTTAATCATTCTTAGTCCTTAGAAGAAACGAAAAGTAGAGGTCCAAAACACATGCCAGTGGTCCTCATTGAAAACCATATTAAAGAAGGAAAAAACTTGTACCACCTTGGACTTCTAGCTAATTCAGGGTTTAATGCCAACGAATCAACAAAGGCGACCCTCAACATATTCACCCACGTTTGTTGTGTGCAAACCCAAAAGACGTACAAATTGGACAATGTCACTTTCGTCCAGAAGATCGTGAGTCATGAGGATTGACCAAAAGGAAGAGATTCATTTCCGTAAGAAACTTATGAATGGAAGAGAGATATTAGGGCGTGCTTTCTCGTCGAGTATGACACTCCTAGCAGCTTCCTCCGCACTTCGCGGGGGGGCTTTCATCCTATGAGCAGGCGCGTTTATTTCATTTCTTACTCAGCCTCGTAAGAAAAATTAATTGGATGGAGAAATAAAATAAATAATTGACATCGCTTTTGTTTTTACTAGTGAAATACGATATCTTCTTCCTAAAAAAACAAACACCGAACAGGCATTTTGCTAATTTTTCAGAACTGAAGAAAACATTTGTCGGAGGATTAGAAATAGAGAAAGAGGAAGATGAGGTTGATTATTACACTTTAAGAGAGAATTTAGGAATTTCGCCTAGTGTAATTTAAACAAAAAGTTAAAAGCACGTAGTTAACTTTTCTTTATTTTACCATTTTATCTTCTCTACCCAATTTGATTTTATTTTCTTTTTACTATTCGAAAGATCTACTGACGATATATTGCAATATTGAAGCAATGATTGCATTTTTTTTTTTGAAAGACTGCAACTGTTAAGATTTTCATTCGAAAACCAAACCCTTAAGATTTTCGATTGCGCTTCAAGATGGGATCCACCGACTGCTTCTTTAGCATGTTTCCTCCGGTCGAGAAGGCTGTGGCCTTTGGGACGTGTTAGGACAATAGGTTGGTTGAGATGAAGAAATTCGAGTAAGAAAGGAACATCTATGGTTATATCAATACATATATTCACGGGCTGACCGGTTATGTTGACCTTAAATGCTTATGACCTGATTGTTAATACACGATAGAGTCAAGCACGTTTTTTCTGAGAGATTAAAGGTGCTTGGACTGAAGCATAAAAGTTTGATTTAGGATACAGGAAAATTGTTTATTGTGGCTTCTATATAACCCGAACCAATGTATAGTAAGCTTAATGCTTGTGTATTCGCAAGTCGAACAAATCATGTATGAGTGGGAGAAGTTGGGATTTTTTTTTGCTTGGGCGGCCCATCATGGGCCTGACCCATGCCTAACCCCAACCCCAGAAGTTCCCTTGGTGGGAACTGTTAAAAAAGAAAAAAAAAACAAGACAAAAAATAAGCTTCTCCTTTTGCACAAGCCAAGACGCACGTAAAGAAAGAGCAAAGTAAGTTACAAGAAGTGGGGTAAGAGCTCTAGTGCATGTGAAAGAAAGCTGCAAGTGCTGAAAAAATCCAAAGGCAATAGTGCCTGTGTGAGTTGGTGCACAAAGGAAAAGTAAGAGGCTCTCCAAAATTGAGTAATTTGTGAAATCTATGGGCATATCAACAAACATTCAAGCTTTAGTCCGAGTGAGTGATTACACTTTCAACCGGCACAAATACACAGTTATTATGTGGAGTAATCTCGGTTCTTAGGACTGAAGAACATGACTGAGTTCCCCATTATTGTGTGCAAGAACCCCCAAAGAAAATAAAAATCGAGAAGCAAAATTGCTTGACCTTGGTGGATATAGAACACTTCGACCCCGCAGATGATTCTATGCACGCGAATCCAACAAACTTGATTTATTCGACATTGGCTCATTGGGCCAATCTAAATGTCTCGTGGAAAGGTTAAAACGCCTTGTAAAGCCCAGATGATTCTATGCAAGTCAATCCAATAGACTTAGCTTATTGGACCTTGGTCCATTAGCCCAATCTGAATGTCTCATCAAAAAGCTAAACATAAGGTAGCTTGCACCCGTTTCACATGGGTAAGTAAGGTGGATTGATCGAATCGAAAATTGCTTAGACTGGATTGGATTAGCCGATTTAGTACGGTTCTAGAGAGTGTCGATCCCGCCCCCGATTCCTAAAAGTAGAGGTGTATGGGCGATTCGATTTTTGGTTTATAGGGGGCTAGATCGGACCGCTCACACTAAACCACTTTTTTTTTAATTTTAATATTTGGTTAAAGAAGAAGTATAATGAAAAAAATTCATTCTGATTTTTGAAGCTCATTTAGTCAATCTTGGCTTCCGCTTCTCTGCATTTTGCAAATAAAGCCCTTGCCAAGTTTTACCAAAATAAAATCCTTGCCCTACCATCCTTTCATTTGAGCTCGAGTCTCAACTCTCGTCCCAAGCCCATTTATCAATCATTAAGATTCAAGGTAATATTCACGAGACTTTCCTTTTTTGCATTACATTTCTCGTGTCTTGCCATCTTGTTTCACAAGTATTTTTGGAATTTTATGTTTTAATTTTTCCAGTTCCATTGGACAACCCAAAAACCGGATTTGTCCGATTTAATCCCAAGACCAGTTGATCTAGTTCCCTATTCTAAAGACCAGATAGCCGATCCCATAGATACATTTCTCAATTTCGAGGTGGAATCGGACTGCTCGAGAAACCAATCACCGCTAACATTACATTTTATGGATTACTAGATGAACAGTTATTTAATACCCTCATGGTGAAAAAAAAAATCACTACACAAGCACAGTTCAACCACTCATACAAATTTTCACTTTGGTGAATGAGTTCCATTGTATTTTTGGATAAGAGCATCTGTTGGATTGCATTGGTAACTCTATGAAGGACCAAAAAAATCTTAGCCTCACACCACGCATATGCCCAAACTCTCAACCCATCTAGGCCACCACCTTCGTCATTTTGCCACTCAACCCACGCCATCTCAGTCCTAACCGTTTCTCCATCTTCCCCCACAAGGTCAAGCTCTACCCCTCTCTCTCTCTCCAACTCCTCTCTCTACCTCAATCACTTACCTTTGCAATTCTCTAGCTCCTTATCTCTCTCTTGTAGGTCGTCTGTATTGCGACCTAAGGTCGAGATTGCACAACACTTTGTCAATAATTAGATACTTATCTTCCCAGCTTCAAACAATTCGATTACGCTAGTCAAATGCCAAGAGAATCTTCAAGTGATATTGTTTCTCAAGGCACTGAGGTTTGAATGTTCTTCCATTAGTTAGTAGATTATATGTCAAAGTTCTCTTCCTACAATTGCTTCGATTTTCTTCTAAGCCATTCCTTTGACACCTACTGAAAAGATCTGCAATCCAACTTTGAAGACAAGTGCTATAATTTATCATAACTCTAGTTGTCGTAAAGCCTATGGTTATGGTTACAAGGTCATGGACTAGGTTTAGTTTAGAGTAAAGGTTTTGGAGGCTGTGACAGAAGTATTGGTGGTCATGGCTCTCGTTATTGTGATAATTGCAAAAGGCCTAGACATGCAGAGACTTATTGCCACGCTCTTCATCCCAAGCTCCAACCTACACTTGCTACCTATGTAAAGGTGGAAGATTCCTCTTCATAGGCTCCTTCAACTTCTACTATAGTGTAGAGTACATGAGATCCTATTACGTTGACACATGTGAGTGTGATGAATGGGTTCGCTCCCAATAGGTGACTAGGTCTTCAGCTCTTATTGCAACTCTAGTATAAGCCATAAAAGGTAGTTCATCATGTTTACTTTCTACAGCTTCTGTCTCTTGATTTATAGATTTTGGAGCTACTCATCATATAACCGATACTTTAAATTGTTATCTTTGTTCCATTCCACACCTCCAAAGGTGTCAAATTTTGTAATGCTAGCCGATGGCTCATAATCTCAAGTTACTAATATGAGAGTTACTCATTTGAGTTTCTCTCTTTTTTAATCATTTGTCGTTCATATCAAATCTCCATATAATTTGATTTCTATTAGTTCATTAACTAAAGAGTTGAATTGTTTGGAAACATTTTCCTCTTCTCTTTGTGTCTTTTAGGTGGACAATTGACAAATGCGTCCTAAACTTTTTGCTACTTTTACAAATAAGTCCTAAACCTTTTTTTATGCCAAATAAGTCCTTAACCTTTTGCAACTTTGCCGATTAAGTCATTCCAATGGATTTTGGCCAAAAAATGCTTACGTGGCACGACTGGACATCGCCGGAGATGACATAACAAAAACGACGTAGCTTTGGAAGAGAGAAATTCCTTCAAAAAAGAAAAACCCTCAATTTGTCCCCAAATTCATTCAAATCATCGAAATTCGTTCGCTACCCAGCCATTTGCCCTCCTTCCTCCCTATGTTGTTAGTTGGTAGTTCCCCCGCCCCCCCCCCCCGGCTCCGCCCCTCCCCAAACGACGGAAGAATTGGCCTCTTTTTGCTTTGCGCATCAGCTAGTGGGAGCTCCTTCTTTGCGCAAACAACCCCAAAGTCGAGCCCATTTTTGTTCGGTTCGTCCTCTCTATGCATATTTTTTTAATCGCAATCCTAGTATTTAATGATTCTTGATGTTTCTTTTTGCGTCTGCATAATGTTTCTTCATGATGCATCTTCTTGATGTCGAGCCCTCTTGTATGTTCTTGTGATGGCAATGATGATAATAAGTGCTCAGTGTTCATTAGCTCCCATTGGAAATCTGATTTTGGCCAAATTAGAAATGCTTTGAAATGTTGGTTTGCTACATTACTTGTTAATTAAAACATCATTGAAGATGGTAATTACAATAAAAGAGGTACGGCATTTGGAAACTTGAAGGAATAGGACGTCGATCACAACAAAAATAGGGAAAATGGCATGAAAACCCATCTAAACGACTCCGAAATGAAAAACAAAGGGCCTAGCTCATAGCAAAGCAGTGATTTTGGATCATAATGTCATTTCCATACGACCGAACAAATTTCAACTCATTTCGAGTCAATTAGGTCGAAAATCGGGTTCATTACCATGCCTTTTGTCACCTACTTGCTGTTGTGCTTGCTTTGGCTTGTAAGCCTAATCCATGCTACTTGGTAATGTCCTTGATAATGAGGTGAGGTGAGGTAGCTTGGTAAATTCGCTTGCTGTCCCTCCTAATTTTCCTCTAGTTTTTGCCTTATTCTTGTTGACTTCTCCATGTTTTTGCTGACTTCTGCTTGCTGTTCTGTTCTTGGCTTGCTATTCTTTTCTTGGCTTGATGTTTTGCTCTTGGCTTACTGTTCTTGTTTTGCTTGATGTTCTTGGCTTGCTATTCTGTTCTTGTCTCTGCTTGTTGTTCTTGTTCTTGGCTTGATGTTCTTGTTTTGCTTGCTGACTTGTGCTTGCTGTTTATGCTTAATGTTTTGCTTCAAGATGTGCTTGTACTATGTGGTTTGTTTGTTGACTTGTGCTTGCTGCTATGTGCTTGTTGTGTAGGTAGAGAGAGAGAGAGAGATAATTCATGAAAAATATTGACAACAGTGCATCTCTATTTTGCTATTGTGATCTCAAATCTCATATGCGAATAGCAAGGACAAAAGACAATCGGGAAAGAAGATATTATGGTTGCCCAAGATACAACCACAACAACAAAGGTGAATGTTGCAATTTTTTTATGTGGGTTGATAGAGTAATCAGTCATTCAGCTACAAGCATGTCCAAAAGTTTTCATCGGAACTATGTTTAGGCAGAACTTATCTCAACTGATGATGGGGATGATGGTTGTTCAATGGATGCCACAGGAAAAGCTTTCAAGGCACAACTTAAACATGTCAAACAAGATTCGGCAAAGGCTCTCAAGGCGTTGAAGAAAGAAAATTATAAATTGAAGATACTAGTGGTTGTGTTGTCAATATTTATAATTATGTTAGCTCGTACGTTATTTTATAATTTGAAGGCGAAGAATGTCCTGAGTTTGGCATAAAAAATGTTATTTTGAGTCATGATGATGAGGATGATAGATGGTTGGTTATATTCACAATGGATGATAGCTTGTTGTATTCACCAACTATTTTATCCTATGCTTTTTGATGATGAGATCATCAACCATAAGTAGAAGAACCACATATAAAATGAATTGAACAAACGAAAGAAATGACGAAATTGAACGGAGACATTTTATGTGATAAATGAGAAATTACAACTTCTAGAATCTATCAACGACAAAAGAGCCATTAGGATGGCTCTTGTTCATACAAAATATGATACATAAAACAAAACACGATTGCCTAAACTACTTCTTGCGCATACTTCTACTCCTTGTCCATACTTCTTTATTTCTACTTCTACTCCTTAACACTATTTCTTCAGAGGGAGAAGCATGACTAGCAAATGTAACACTGCCACTTGCACTTTCTTCGCCTACACGTGTTTGAATCTAGAAATGGAAGTTGAAGTAAGAACATTAAATTATATACTAAGATAAAAATGGAAGTACAATACTGGAAGTTTATGCCTTTGCAAAACTACAGCTTGCCAAGATGTAGGTGCAGGGAAAAATGCAGCTGTTGCAGCTTGAGTAGTTGTTATTGCAGCAACTTCATAAGCTGCTAGAGTAGCTGGGGATGCAAGTTGCTGTTGCTACTGCCCTTGATAAGCTGTTGTGGCGACAGCTTGATAAGCTTCAGCTGCAGCAGCAGCAGCTGACGCTTGTGAGGACGCTACTGCTGCATGTTGAGGATAAGCTACTGGAGATAATGTTGCATGTTGAGATGCTATTGCATGTTGAGGAGAAGCTAAACGTTGCTGCATGTTGAGAAGTTGCTGGCCTGCTGGACATGTAACACTATTGTGTCATTTTTTCTTGCAAGTTCGACATATCACCTTCATCCTACTTCCACTTGCAACCTCATATTCCTCCCTTGTCGTTTGTCATTTGTGTCTACCGGCTTTCACCTTGGCTAGAAGTAGTTCAGGTGCCTCCTTATTAGTTTTTTTTTTCCAAAATCTCTTTGCTCGAACCGGTATCATCATGTTCTGATATGTAGTTAAGAATTTGTCATTCTTATAACAAATATCCAAATAATTATATGCATTTACCTGTTTATGATTTAACGCGAAAATGGGATGAAGACAATGGATGCCAGTAAGCTACCACCTCCTACAAGTATAATCTCTATTTAAAACATCCACCATGTGCTTGTCCTTCTTATTTTTACCCATCACCTCATAGCCATTGTCACCATTCCATATCACTTGACAATAAGTTGCAACATTTCTATTTTCTTCCAGCTTTATAACAATTCTTGGACCACACTCATTCCTCCACCAGGCACATGCATCCATATGTGCGTGCATCATTATCATGATTATTATTTTCATATCATCTAGCATGTTGTGAATAAACTTATACCCGACATCTATGATTCTTCCGTTGAATGCCTCACAATTGTTGTCCACAATATTACATTTCACCTCAGTGGTGAAGAATGCCTTGGACCAGTGTTAGGCTCTGTTTGAACCAAGTCATGATACGCAGCCAGACTAATTTTCTTCAATACTTGAGTATTCTCGTCAAACTCCATTATAATATTACTCTTAGCACACTGCCCAAACAATCTTTGCATCTGTATGCCCTTATATTTCTTGGCCCAATTGACATAAATGTGTCTAGCGCACATTCTATGCTCGATTGTAGATAACATCGTGGCCACAGCCTGTATCAACTCCTACAAAAGTTAAAATAATATATTATAAAGGCATTCTAAAATAATAACAAAACAACACAGTAAAATGGAATCGAAAGCAGAGAGCATAATAGAACAGCAATAGAAAGCTGAACTAAACAGCAACAAAAAGCAGAACAAATAGAATAGCAATAGAAAGCATAACATAACAACATTCTGAACGTAGTGACCGGAACATAACAGCACAATATAATGTATGCAACAAGAACAACAAAAAGTAGAACAGAATATCGCAAAAAGAATAACAGAATAGTAGCAACAGTAGCATGCACAACAGAATAACAAATCAGCAAGCAACAACAACATAAGAATAGAACAACAGAATAGTAAACAACGGCAATAGCATAAGAGTAGAAGAACATAACAACAGTAGTAGAAGAACAAAATAGCAACAGCCAGATAGAACACAACAACATTTCAGGAAAAATACAGCAATTGCGACGGCGCAACAACAGCAATAGCACATAACATAACAACATACATTTTGCTTGTTGCTAATTATTACCCAACATCGCCCATATGTGTCTCTAATGTTGAGATCCGACATCAACTGTGTTAGAAATCAGGTCCAAGTATCTCCACTCTCAACTCTGACAACTGCTCATGCAATTGGGAATTTCTGATCATTTGCATATCTTTCAATAGTACACAAATTTTTCCCTTTACAAATTCCTTTCAAGAAACAACCATCTAGTCTCACAACTTCTCTACATTCGTTAACGAAACCTCTTTTGCATGTAGAAAAATAGATATACATTCTATCAAATGATGCCTTAGAATTCATGTGAGGCTTATCAACCTTCAATATAACAGTACTCCTAGGATTTGTGCATCTAAGCTCCTCTACATAATCCCACAACTTTGCATATTCTTTTTTGTAGTCTCCCATCAAAACCTTATAAGCAAACAACTTGGCTTTTGTACACTAATTTATAGTTACATTTACGCCCAATTGTTCATTGATAAACTCCTTGAAAGCATTGAGTTTGATAGTTGACATTGCCTTAATTGTACCAAGAAAGTGTTTTTCCAACCAAAAATTGGTGACCCTCTTATTATTGAAATTAATGCTGCATGAATGTTATTCGTGATACGTCTTCACATAAAATGATTCGGTACTAACATCCAAAGATGCAGAAATCTTCCAAAGGCAATTTTATCGGCACATTTTGCTCTAACAACCTTATTTTTATTCTAGATAAATTTTATCTCTCTACGCTTCGCTATTAAGTACTTTATTAGAGCATCTTTAAATTGCCTACCATCGTCAAACTTCATAGCCATACAAAAAAAAGGCACCATACTATCAGCATCGTTTGAAAAAGCCAACTTCTCCTTCGTATAACGTCTGTCTCGTCATTATTTTCTCGTTCGATGTCAGAACTCAAACTGACATCTTCATATGCTTCATGATAGTCTGTTTGGTAAGGATCACCTTCGGCAATAATTGCAGCAAATATTGCTATCATATCTGAATGTTGGATCGTATCAGATCCTTGACCTGCATCAAATTGTTGACTTGGACCTTCGATGACTGGTTCCCCTACCGGATAATTCATTGTAGCCCTGTTGAATTTCATCATGTTTCTCCTTCTTTGTGCAAGGTCTTCATCATTGTTATCCTTATCATCAGTCAATATTATATTAAATGAGCTTTCATTTTTTTACGAATCGCTTTCTTCCCCCATTAAATGAGTATTCATCATATGATTGGTTGCTCATCTTGACCCTATATAAAACACAAAACATCAAGGTAAGAACAAGAACAACAAGCCAAGAATAGAATAGCAAGCAGAAGTCAACAAAAACAGGGTAGAAGTCAACAAGAATAAAGCAAAAACTAGAAAAAATAAGGAAGGACGGCAAACGAATTTACCAAGCCACCTCACCTCATTACCAAAGATATTACCAAGCAGCATGGATTAGGCTTACAACCCAAAACAAGCACAACAACAAGTAGGTGACAAACGGCATGGTAATGAACCTGGTTTTCTACCTAACAGACTCAGAATGAGTTGAAATTTGTTCGGTCGCACGGAAACGACGTTCTGATCCAAAGTCACTACTTTGTTATGAGCTAGACCTTTTTTTTTTCGTTTCGGAGTCGCTTAGATGGGTTTCATACCATTTTCCTTATTTTAGCCATGACTGGCGTCATATTCTTTCAAGTTTCCTAATGCCATGCCTCTTTTACTATAATTATCATCTCTAATAATGTTTTAATTAACAAGTAATGCAACAAACCAACATTTTGAAGCATTTCTAATTCGGCCAAAATCAGATTTTCAATGGGGGGCTAATGGACACTGAGCACTTATTATCAATCATCGATGTGACAAGAACAAACAAGAGGGCTCGACATCATGAAGAAACATTATGCAGATGCAGCAAGAAACATCAAGAATCATCAAATACTATGGTTGCGATTCAAAAAATATGCGTGGAGAGGATGAACCAAACAAAAGTGGGCTCGACTTTGGGGTTGTTTGCATGGAGAAGGAGCTCCTACTAGCTGCTGCGCAAAGAGAAGAGAGGCCGATTCTTCCGTCATTTTGGGGGGGGGGGCAAATGGTGAACAGCTTGGTTTGGGGGGGGGGCAAACTACCAACAAACAACAAAGGGAGGAAGGGGGCGAACGACTGAGTGGCGAATGAATTTCAGTGATTTGGAAGAATTTGGGGTAAGAATGAATTTAGGGTTCTTTTGGGGGATGAATTTGGGGGAATCTGGGAACGAATTTAGGGTTTTTCTTCTTTGAAAGAATTTTCTTTTCCACAACTACGTCGTTTTTGCCATGTCATCGCCACGTCATCTCCGGCGAGACCTGGTTGCTCCACGTCGTCACCACGTAAGTATTTTCCGGCCAAAATCCGCCGGAAGAACTTAATTAGCAAAGTTGCAAAAGGTTTATGACTTATTTGGCAAAGTAGCAAAATGTTTAGGACTCATTTGGTAATTGTCCCGTCTTTCACAATATGAGGACTAGACAGATGATGGGTGGGGGACATGAATCAAATGGTCTATAATACATTGATAGGAAGGTGTTAGTTTCCATGGCTATGAAGTGCGCATCCTCTTATGTTTATTAGATGCATTGTCATGTTGGTCATCCGTTACCAGACATCCTTCGACATTTTTTTTTCTTTAGTCCGAGTCTGAGTTCTTCAATGTGAAGCTTATCGGTTTCGTAAACATTGTAAGGTTTCTTTTCCTTCTCGCATTTAGAGACATGTGTATAATCCATTTGAGCTAGTTCAATCAAATGTATGGGGTCTATGGCCGTGTTTCTAATATATCCAATGTTAGATATCTTGTTACATTCATGGATGATTTTTCCTAAATGATTGCATTTAATAAAATATCATACTAAGATTTTTCATGATAGTTAGTAAATTTTAAGGCATTGATAGGAAAAATAAATAGAAAATAACATATAAGATTATATTTCTTTCCACAAATAAAAGAAATTAAAAATAATAGGTAATTAACTCAAACAAGAGTTGGCAATGCTAAAAGGATAAGTATGTAACTTAATGTGAGAAAAGTTGTTAATCACTGAAACTAAGGTTGGTTATAGAAAGAAATCATTGAATAAGGCAAATGTAAGTTGGAAAAAAAATCAATATTACATTAGTTAGCAACTTAGATGAGTATCGGTAGATCAAAACTAGTTAGTAATCTATCTAGAGAAAAATTGATCAATCAAGAAAATCAATATCAGAAATTCATACGAGAGTTGATAAAATTGAGGCACTTGTAATAAAGACAAGTAAACGTTAGTAAAAGGTGAGAAGAATGGATACATTAAAAATATTGTTTGTAAGCAACTCTAATGAAAAGCATGAAAATGTAATCTAAAGAAGTTCATAGGTCACTCAAATAAAGACCAATAAATTCATAAACTACAAAAATCTAATTATTCATATAAGAATTAGTAAATTTAAATTGTTAATAAGAAAGACATACAAAAATTAGCAGAACATAAGAAAATGGGAAAGTTCCAAATAAGGACCTAAAGTACCATCTTTTTCTCAAATAAGGACATGAAGATTTTTGTAGTTTATGAATTTATTGGTCTTTATTTGAGTGACCTATGAACTTCTTTAGATTACATTTTCATGCTTTTCATTAGAGTTGCTTACAAACAATATTTTTAATGTATCCATTCTTCTTACCTTTTACTAACTTTTACTTGTCTTTCTTACAAGCGCCTCAATTTTATCAGCTCTCGTATGAATTTCTAATATTGATTTTCCTGATTGACCAATTTTTCTCTAGATAGATTACTTACTAGTTTTGATAAGGACCTGAAGTAAATCATGTTTCAAATAAAGGCATCAAGTGATTAATCAATCTCAAAAAAGAACATGACTATACCTATCGATGAGGGCATTTCATCTTCTAATTTTTAAAATTTTTTCTTTCCAAAAAAACAAAAAAAAAGGATAAAATTAAGCGGGTTGCTTGCCCCTCCGACAAAGCATGAAAATGACTATACCCGCCGACAAAGCTGGTGGAGGATCATCAGTCCTGCTCGAAGGTCAACAATCCCTCGTCGGCCTAGACGAGGGAGAGGGTTGTGGCCCTCTCTCGACGCTGGCAAGGGGTCGTCAGCCCTCGCCAACGGGTCAGCAACCCGGCTGGCCATCGTCGAGAGGCTAGCGACCTGCCAACCATGGCCACCGCCCCCTGGCGATGGGGTGGCGGCCACAAGTAGGAGGGCTCCAACCCTCCTCCTATATTTCCTTTTTTTTAATTTTTATCTTTTTTAATTTAAGTTAAAATTGTTTTCGGACGAAAAGGCCATTGATTGGCCGGAAAATGGGGATCGCCAGAGAACCGGCGATGTGAGACCCTTATTTGAAACAGTTACAACCACTTCAGATCCTTATTTGAAACAATAAGGGCATTTCAAACCCTTATTTGAAACAACGTCCATTTCGTGTCCTTATTTGAGAAAATGATGGCATTTCGAGTCCTTATTTGGAATTTTCCTTATGAAAATTTTCAAATTATTAAAAAAATTGGTCTTTTCATGCAAGTATGAATAATTTACCCGGAAGTCACCGAGAAATCAAGTGGTGACTGGTGTTTCTTTTATGAATGGTGTTTTGACGTTTTCGAACTTTTCCAAAAACCTATCAATCATGAAGGCAGCGAACGCAACTATGTTTTCCTCGCTGCTTTCTGATCACCAAATATCAATTACCATATATTTTAATTCTGTATTTACATCTATGACTAAACAGTACAAATAGTAGCCCTACATTATTTAAAAAAAAGAACTAAGATTTACGGCTATCGAGAATACTGAAAACGAAAAATCAGATTACATATATAAGACGAGCACAAAAAGTTTCCCCGTCCAAGATCAAAGGCAATGAGCTTCTCCTAAATCAGACAAATCACGACGACCCAACACTTCCAGGGGTAGTTTTATTTACTACAGTTTTACACAGGCGGTGTTCTTCACCCTTGATTCGAGAGTTTTACCGGCACTCTCTTAGTAAACCCTTATACCAACGGTGAATGAGATCGCATGAGTAAATTTTTTCTTACGTTGATGGTGTAGGCTCCAATTTTTTGTATTATTATGCTTCTTTATTTAGCAGACTTCTGGCCTTGACTCTCCAAAATTTTATATGAAGCTTGGCAGCAACACTGGAGATGGGCATGATGCAAGATTCCACAGAAAGCTGGTGTCACCGGGATCGTAGAACGGACCACTATTTACGTCTCTCGCGACAATCGCGGGATAGTTGCAAATGTTCGGATCAGAGTCGTAGTCTTGGGAGGTCCTAGGCCTCTTTGGAGCTCTAGTCAGTACTTCCTCCGGACCTTCGGACTCGTAATCAGCTTCCTTGACATGTGACTCGGACTCCTCTGAGAGCGTGGGCAACGAAGTGGACGGGAAGCTCGGCTTGCTTGGCCTCATGCTGACGGTTGATGGCCGGTCGTTGCGATGTTCGTCCATCATTCTCTGGAAATATCTCCCTTGTGCTTCTATTTTGAGCCTTAAGTTCTTCTGAACCTGTTCAGACAGAAAGATAACTCATTAGCAATCATGAAATTGCGGTCCTAGACATCAAATTATGCAATGAAAGTGCTTAAAACGAAGGGATTTTTTCAAGAGCGGTGGACCTCAACATTATCTCTTTTGTAGACAAAATTCGTGCTAAAATGGGTTAAGTACGTTATTATCGCTGTGATTTGATCATTCATCTGCGTTTTTTCTCATTCTGTCAAGACGCTTGAGTTCTTCATCTCTATGCAATCAAGTCTTGTGGTAACGAGAAAGAATCCTAGAGAGAGAAAAGGAGAGGGGCTCAACAGTGACTGGCCGAGCCCCCCTCGTGGTGCTCAAGTAAGGATCGTTGGCCTAGATCAAAGTCGCTTTTGGAGGCTGAATCCTTCATATAACGCTTGTCTCCATACCTCGTCTTGGTCACTTAATCGAGCTTGATAGTCCATTTGAGCTCGTCTGATGGCTTCTTTAAGTTGGGCATCACTGCAACAATTAACGACGAATTGAAGAAAAACATTTCTTGTGATTACTGAAGCGGCATAAGTGCTGCAGAATTTACTTACCATGTAGCACTAAAATTAGGAAATATTTCGGAAATGCTTCGCCTTTCAAACTTCTCTGAGAGAGAGAGAGATCATATTGATAAGATTTCGGCTTTTACAAAGTGGGCAAGTTTACAAAAATTTTCGAAGTGGACATTGTCGCGCACTTACTGGGAGGTTGCTCAGAAATTAGTGTTGACATCCTGTACTTCTGCAATATAATAGCGAAATCGGTGATATTGTCGAGGAAGTTAAGAAATTACATACACAACTAGAAGAGACATCACTTATGTTTGACCACCCTTGGTTATAACGAGTATTGCTCTTTCGCTCCTTAAGTTCAACAGTTAATTATCAAACATAAGTCGAAACCCCACAAAATCCTCAATCGTGTAATAGGTAAATGTGCGGCCAAATTTAAAGGATCTCTATCTTGTAATGATATCACAAGACTGAATGAGTAAGTGTTTCTTTTATATTTTAAGTAATCTCATCATTCTTTTGAAACCAAGTATATTTTATCACTGCACGATTTACAGTGCTCTCACTACCCAAGATTGTATAAGTTAATATAATTATAAAAGAGAAGGTGTACAATATACTCTGCATATATGTCAATTTACCCTCGCCTGTAGAAAGCCATATGCATATTTTTACGTGCGCCATGCAAAAGGTACAAGTGTAAAGCACGGACAAGAATTAGACGAAGTGGTATGTTAAGTAACAAGGATGGTTTTTTCGAACAGGAACGATAAGATTTAATGTAAAACAAGGTGAAAAGAGAGGGCAAGATCGCAGACCTGCAAGTGGCTTTTGATATGGTAGATGGTGAGTCCAGTAACCTCCATGGCCTTCAAGATTCCCTTAGGTGTAGCCCCTTCAACATGCAACAGAATACCATCAAACACCATAAAATCAACACTTTCCCGTATCATGGACGACTGATCACGATTGTCAACCATCGATCGACACCGACTCTGTTCATCTGAGTTTAACAAAAGCCCCCAACAATCTCGACGTGCATATGAGAATGAATTTCCAGTGAAAAGCAAAGTTTGTCTCGATACAAGTTTAAAGGGATGGCCAAAAGCCATAAGTTATGTCATGCGCTTAGTCAATCGGTGATCCACTTGCTGGCTAACAGCAACACGAGAGACTTACTGTCGGCGCCACCAAGCTGCTCCACGGCCGCCACGAACCGGTTGTGCAACTCTTGGGTCCAGCGCAACCGCTCTTTCCCTGAGCCATGCGAACCACGGCCCGAGCCCATGTTGGAACATGCAAGGAAAGAGAGCAGGCCAAAGATTGCAGTTATAGCGTGAGCTCTAGGTTGGGTCTAATTGAATGCAAGATTTGAAAGGGGGGTTATAGAGATGGAGAAAAACATGGAACAGGACAAGAACAGATGGACAGGTTGGAGACAGACATGACGAAATGACGATGGTAACCAAGGCGCGACTTTTGGTAGGAGAAGATGCCTTGAAATGTTTTGTCACTGTTTTGTACGTGAAAGTCGATACCCAAAGCTTTTTAGCCATCGAGAGTTCCGGACGTTTGCGGTGCCACGGCTCTCTGAGTCGCGAGAATACCTAGGAGACTCGACGTTTCCAAGAACATGATCAAGCACGAGCAATGTCGGTTGCGTGTCTTAGACCTGAGTCAAGTCAACCGGAGTCGAGCTCTGGGCGTATAAGCGTAGCTTTTGGGACTCTGAAGGGCAAAGGGGTGGATGTGACGCTGTCTCTTCTGCTCAGCCGGATTACAGTCCTTTTGATGCCACGTTTCATGCGATTTTGGACAGAACGGAGAATGGGATGTGTAAGGCGAAGTTGGTGACGTTGTAATTTTAGGTCAACTTGACACATGACACTGTTATGTAAGAAGCGATCATGCATCAAAATAAATAGAACAACAAAATAAATTCAACATTAGATTTGCATGATTCGTTCCATATGATCTATATTTACGAGGAGAGAAGTAAATGATTTCACTGTCCATCAAGCAATCAACAAAAGTTCAACTGCACCCAAATCACCCGAATAATATTAATATTTCTCAACCCTCAATTATACATGATAATCTCGCACCCACAGTTCCTCACAAAATAGTCTTACAAACTCAAGAAAGATTTCATAAAATCTTAACACGAACTTTTTATGACTTTGACACTCATGATGTAATTCACAAATAGAAGCTCATATTTTATACTCTTCACAAAGAGCATCTACTTCCTATATATAAACAACAATTGCATTTAAAATAGGATACCTCTTGTCGCGACCTAAATTCCGCCCTTTGAGGGGAGAAAGATAGGTTTAGAGGCATTTGCTCTTGATTCCTCAATCTCGAGCTTAGATTCTCCCAAATCCATACCTTGCGTGACATTTAGGTGTTTTCATTTTTTCTAAAGTTTTTTAACAACCTAAAATATTTCTAGGAGTCGCCACTAGCCTATTGGGGTTGGCTAGAAACCGATCAAGACACGGGAGTGTCGTCTTGATCCCTACGTAACCAGAGATTCTAAGTTCAGGAACTTGTTTACGCTAACATTTCTATTAGCGCCCTTCCGGTACCTAACTAATTGGTTGTTTAATCTAAATTGGTCAAGCATTCTTACTCATCATTTAAAATCCTAGAGGTCATTCAAATCTACTAAGTGTTCATGCAATTATTCCGATAAGGTCATTTTCATGCGAATCTAGACTAAAGCGAAATTAAGAAAAGAAACTAACATGCAGTTTATTGAAAGATGGTGCGAGAAATAAACAATCAAAGTATTGAAATACGATGCAATAATAAACAATCACATAATTAAATGCAACTACTTAGGACAATAATATAAAATGCGCATACTCATCGGCTAATTAAAATTACATGGGCACTCTATAAACTTTACAAGATCAAAACCGGAATGGACATCGGCCTAATGACATAGTCTCCGTTAAAGCCACCTCCTCGTCATTACCACGAACCATAGTCCAATGGGTCTCGATTTCAGTGTTCAGACGATCACCCAATGCATTCAGTCAAGCAAATCATCAGCGATGCGCATATCAAATTAAACAAACAATCTCACAGTTGATATGAAATTAAATCATGCAATTTAACTAACTCGAGACATTCCCATAAGATATCTATCAAATCATGCATCGAGTCTAATCATGCATATAAACAATCATAAACAAAGATGATGATGCAAGCAATTAAGCTAAAAAGCAAACAACAACTCACTTAGCTGTCCATCGTTTCGATTTTTCTTAAAAGAGTGACTCTCATTAATTAAACTAAACAAAACTCTAATAATAGGTGTTGATTAATTAATCTATGCCAATTCCAATGTTAGAATTTGACTTTTTTAAGCAAGACTAGCCTTCCTAAACAGAACTTCAATTTTTTATTTTTTCGAGATTTTCTTATAAAAATATTTTTTTGTAGATTTTTTTTTATCATTTTTCTATTGATTTTTCTGATTTTTTATGATTTTCTAATGATTTTCTCATTTTTCTAATGATTTTCTGATATTTTATTATTTTTATTAGTTGTTTATTATTTATACATTTTCTAGATTTTTAATATTTTTTAAATGTTTAGATTTCTTTAATATCTTTTGAATTTTTGTCATTTTTTATCATTTTCGGATTTTTATTATTTAATTTCTATTCTTTTTATTTTCGGACTTTTTGTTAATTATAGTATTTTGTTTTAAATTTTTCGAATTTTCTGATTGTCATAGTTTTTTCTGAATTTTCTATTGTCTATTTTCTATTTTCTCTTTCTTTTTATTATTTTCTAATTCTCTATTATCCATTATCTTTTTTTATTTTCTAATTTTTTTATTTTCGATTTTTTTAATATTTTCTTTTAATATTTTCTTTTTTTATTAAACGGGTTTCAGACCGGGTTGTAAAAACCCGGCCCGAAATGACCCAGACCTTATTGGTCCGGGTCTTAACGAGAATGGGCTGGGCGTAAGGCCCAGCCCATTCTTTTCTTAATTTTTTTTTTAAAAAAAGAACAATTTTATTAAAAGGCCGGCCCAACTCCTTTTTTATTAATTCGTCGGCCCATTTTATCCTTTCGTTTCACAGCCCAATTTATCTTTCAACCCATTTCATTTTCCAGTCCATTTCTCTTTTTCTAGCCAGCCCAACTTGATTTAGCTTTTATACCAATTTTCAGCCCACTTCTCTTTATTTCCTAACACGCGCACGGCCCATTTTTACTTCTTTAATTTGTTTTTTTAATTTCTTTCCCTCATGCACTTCATCCTCCTCACTTCACCCATGCTTATATTCAAAGCTGAGAGAAACTAAAATCTAACACCGAACAAATCGACGATTCTATGATTTCAAAATTTGAACAACGCAGGGCAATATAATGAAATCATAAACGGCGGCGAGCTAAAAACGATGCAACATACCTTGATTGGCTATGGGTAAGCCGAGAGGCGGAGACAAGCTGAGGGGAAGACTCGTGAACAGGGGTGAGGCGAGCTGGAGCCGCAAGCTGCGAGCTAGGCAGAGAGGCTGTCCACGAGCTGAGAGCGCCATGAGAGAGAGGGACCAGGCGAGGTCGCGGAAGAGATGAGCTGCGGGTGAACTGCCAGAGGTGAGTTGGGAGGAAGAGGAGGTCATTCGCGTCTGGAAGGAGCGAGCTGAAGGGGCTGGCGAGCTGGGAGAGTCGCGGTGAAGGGGAGCTCGACCGGAGTAGAGGCCGAGAGAGAGAGTGAGTGAAGAAAGAGCCCAGGAAAGAGGGAGGACCCCCCTGATGAAGCTGCCAAAGAGTGAGAGGGATAGATGGGACGGGGGCAGGTTTTGCAGGGGGGAAACGTGTGGTAGAAGAGGAAGAGAAAAAGGGGGGGAAAAGTCAAAGGAGAATGGGGTAAAAATAGGGGGGCTCGGCGCATGGGGAAGGGAGAAGAGAGAGAGAGAGAGAGAGTGTGTGTGTGTGTAAATAGGTGTCAACAGCTACCCCTCTTTGAAGGGGAGCTCGAAGAGGTTCCATTCAAAAATAGGAGACACCTATTTTTTACCGGTAAATGGCGATAAAACACTTCTTCATCTCTTTTTTTTTATTCGGTAGAAGAAATACTACCTGATACTGCGAGAAAATCTAATGAGATTTCTCTGCTAAGGAGGGGATGTTTCATAAATTTATAAGTTAGTAACCAGCTGTTACATATTGCTTTGAGGCTGCGAACATATAATCACTTGAAAAGACAATTGAAATCCCCATATTGAAAGCCACAGGCCACAATTCTCTCGGAAGGTGAAGCTCTGATGCTAAAATTGAAAGAGTCATCCGAGGCTACAACCTGCGATCTCTTGGAGGGCGAGGGTCAATCATGGGGAATGACATTGAATCGCCATTTTCTGAAAAAGTGCTCGCCGTGTTAATGAAGGGGACTTCGGGCTGCAAAAGCTCGCCGTGTCGATGAGATAAGACTCCGGGCTACGAAAGCTCACCGTGTCAGTAAAGGGGACTCCGGGCTACAAAAGCTCGCCGTGTCAGTGAAGTAAGACTCCGGGCTGTGAAAGCTCGCCGTGTCAAAGAAGGGGACTCCGGGCTGCAAAAGCTCGCCGTGTCGATGAGATAAGACTCCGGGCTGCGAAAGCTCGCCATGTCAATGAATAGGACTCCGGGCTGCGAAAGCTCCCCGTGTCAAAGAAGGAGACTATGGGCTGCGAAAGCTCGCCGTGTCGATGAAAAGACTCCGGGGCTAACGAAAACTCACCGGGATCTCCGGGCAACGAAAGCTTACCGTGTCAGTAAAAAGGACTACGGGCTACTTCGTAGGCTCATTGGGGACTCTGGGCAACTACGAATGCTCACCGTATTAGTGAAAAGACTCCGGGGCTAACAAAGACTCACCGGGATCTCCGGGCAACGAAAGTTTACTGTGTCAGTAAAAAGACTACGGGCTACTTCGTAGGCTCACTGGGGACTCCGAGCAACTACGAATGCTCACCGTATCAGTTAAAAGACTCTGGGACTAACGAAGACTCACCGGGATCTCCGGGCAACGAAAGCTTACCGTGTCAGTAAAAGGACTACGGGCTTGTCGCGACCTACCCGAACCTCCCCCAGGTGTGAGTGGAAAAGTTCTAATGTAAGTTTAGAGATATTACTCGTAAAGAGATCCAAATCGACATCCCTAAAAGATGGCTTAAAAACAACGTCTAATCGTAATCCGATTCAGTTCAATCTTCACGAGCACGGACTCTCCCAAGTCCATACCTCGCGTGACATCCATGCATTTCAATTTTTAAAGATTATTTAACAACCTAAAATATTGCTAGGAGTCGCCACTAGCCTATTAGGGTCGGCTAGAAACCGATCAAAACGTGGGAGTGTCGTCTTGATCCTTACGTAACCAGAAATTCTAAGTTCGGGGACTTGTTTACGCTAACATTTCTATTAGCGCCTTTTCGGTACCTAACTAATTGATTTATTTAATCTAAGCGGTCATGCGCTCTTACTTTACTTTATAAACGCTAAAATGTCTTCCACAATCTCTAAGTGTCCATGCAATTATTTTTGTAGGATCATTTTCATGCGAATCTAAGCCAACACGAAACTAACCTAGGAGAGGAATTAACATGCATTGTACTGAGAAACAATACAAAAAATAAATGTTCAAAATACGTTGTAATAAATAAACACTCAAATAACTTAAGGCAATTAATTAATTACGAAAATATAAGGCCCGCAACTCGTCGAGTATTTAATAATACATGGCATAATCTTAATTGATTTAAGCTAAACCTTTACATACACGGGACAGGAAAGGACGTCGGTTCATCACTGCCGACCCACATAAGTGCCATCCCGTCGATCACCGTTACGTGACATAATCCAGGAGGTGCCGAATAACCACTCAATCCATTTAATTAAACAGATCATCAACGATATTCATATCAAGTTTAAATGAATGGTCTCATAGTTGATATGTAATTTAATCATGCAATTCAACTAACTCAAGTCATTCCAATAAGTTATCCATGAAAACATGCATCACGTGCATCCAACTATCCACAAGCAAAACTCAGTATGACATGCGATCGAGCAAATAAACATCGGGAAACAAAAGAAACACTTAGTTGTCTATTGTTTCGATTTTTTTTTTGAAGAGTGATTCTCATTAATTAAACTAGACACACTCTAATAAAAGATGTTGATTAATTAAACCAAACAAATTCTAATGTTAGAAATTGATTTTTCAAGCAAAACTGGCATTTCTAAACCAAACTTCAATTTTCCTTTTTAAAATATTTTCTTCGAAATTTTTAACAATAATAAAATTAGATTTTTAATATTTTATTTTTTCATATGATATTATAATAATATAAAACTGGATCCGGGTCAGGTTTTCTTTAAAAGAAAATTCATTTTTAAATTTCTAAATTTTAATTAATTAATTAAAAAACTATTTAATTATTATTTTTATTAATAAAAATATTTCATTTTTATATAATATTCAAAACCTGGGCTAGGCTCCGAAAGCCTACCCGTGGACTGGGCCTTCCTAGCCCTCACACAAATTGGACTTCAATCAAAAGGGCCCAATTCGAATTCTAATTATTAAAATAAAGGCCCAACCCCTCCAAACTAAAAGCCTACTTGGCTCAAGCCACTACGCTAGCCAAAACAAAAACCCGAACCACCCTCCACGGTCGAGCCCAACATCTCCAGGAGGCCTGCTCGATGCTGTGCTCCCTGCTCGCCGGAAAATCGGTGACCGAAGCTCGGATGGGCGGCGACGGGCTTCTCTCACGGACCCGTCGAAGGCGTTCACAGCGGTTGAAAGCAAGAGAAAATGACGTGCCACTTCAAAACACACACGGCTTCATTCGGGCATTTCAACAAACACCCGGCGTGCAAAAGAAAACGGTAGATCTATAATGTAAAAACAAGACTAGTAAACCATCCATGAAAAGCAACAAGCAAGCAGGGATTGGGGATGACACGTTATAGACCATAGATTGCGACAAAACTCATACAAAATGACGGTAAACACCTAACCCATGGAATGGAAGCAAGCAAAGGAACAGGCTTCGCTCATAGAGGGAAAAATCCAACTTCGCTCAGGGAAAACCAAAGGAAAACACGCTACTATGATAAACGTGATGGAGAAAGACACTCCTACGTGGTTTTAGTGCAATGTTTACCGGACGTGCTCGAAGGAATTCGAGCCGAGTCGTCGTCGGCTCACGGAATACTTTAGCCGGGATCATCGGGGTGAAGGGTTTGGCTAGAGGGCTTACCGGTTGAACCGTGACGAAGGTGGAGGAGCGGGTCCGAGCGAGTTGAGGTCGAAAGAGGAGCCAGGCAGAGGGACGGCGTCGCGGGTGAGCTGGGGCGGAGCTCCGGGCGATACCAGGTGGCTGCACGGAGGAGCAGAATGCGGTGTGGAGAAGCCAAGCTCGAAGACGTCGTCGCGTGAAGAGGAAGCCCAGACGCCAAGAAGAAGACCCCCCTGCCCCTTTTTTCTTTTTTCTTTTTCCTCTCTCTTTTTCTTTTGGTCTGATCATGCGTGTGCAGGCCTTCCGTCCCTTCCATCCACTTTATGTCCAAGTCAAAGTCAGAAGTCTTTTTTTGTTCATTTTTTTATATTTTTATATTTTTTTAATAATATTTTTAAATAGATAAGAAAACAATTAATTAATTAATTTCTTTTTTTTCGCCCACTCTTTTCAACCAACCCCAAAACTCCGGCCAAGTCCTTCGGTCAACCTCTCTTTTCCTTAATTAATTTTCTTACTTTTTAAATTTTTTTTATATTTACTCAATAATTAATTAAAATTTTTTGATTTTATTTTTTATAAGCAATAAAATAATTTACTAATTATTAATTAACAATAATTTTATCAACACCGGACCGACGAAAAAAAAAGGTGTCAACAGGGCTACTTCGTAGGCTCACCGAGGACTCCGGGCAACTACGAATGCTCACCTTATCAGTGAAATGAATCAATAAAAGTTTGAGATAAACTAGCAACATTTGGTATAACCAGACATGAAGCAAGTTTGTCAATGCACTGGGGCTCTCAACTCTAGCTAGGTTGAGTACACAAACTGAAATCTTTTGAATGCATTACCAGTTATGATTAATCAAAAGAAAGATTTTGAACCAAAATGAATTGTGAGTACTTAACATCACCAGTCATTGCCAAAACTTTTAGAAAAGGATATACTGAAAGTACTTGATTCAATCAGGCATTATGATCAAATGAATTAAAAAAAAAAAAGAACTTACCAGATATTGCCAGAGAGTTCATCTAAAATGATCTCACAGGAAGGGGTGAGGGGTTTCATTTAAAGATAAGATATATCTAAATTATTTCAATAAGCAAAAATAGAATTTTTTTTCTTCTTCTTAGTTTTTTTTTAGGGTAAGAAAATCACTTACCTGAAATTGTGAGAAAGAACAATTGTGACTGATTTGGAATTCGAAGAAATTGTCCAGTGTAACAACGGATGTGACTGATTTGAAAGAAGTCACTCTGTGTAATAACAATTCTAACTTATTTGAAGAAATGCATTGTGAGTACTTGACATCACCAACCATCACCTTTAAATTCACAATCTAAAAAACAAGTTGGAAACACTTGGTGTTGTCAAGCCTTATTGTCAAATGCAAGAAATAATCTAAGACTGCATGAGCGAGTTAAGTAATTTTATTATTATTTTTAAAAAGTCAATGTAAAGACTTTCGAACGACATTCAATTAATTGTCAATCAATTTGTGGTCACTGCCATCAATTTTTCAAAAATCTTTTGGATGAGAGTTTCAAACGAAGTGATCTCGATTTATTTATAGGAGCATGTTGAAAATGTCGGATTGGAGTATCATAATCAAAAAGGTCTTCTCCCAATCTCTCAAAAGGGCTTTTGATCCCATCCATTGATGTGGACTATCTTTTTTTATTGGAAATACCTCACATAACCTATGTCAAAGGTTTTTGGAAATGTTCGCAGTTAATATACTTTGATCAATCAAAAAGGTCTTTATAAGGACTGTATGATGGGCAAGGTCATGGGCTTATACAAAAGGTAATCATTTTGAGGCCAAAGAAAAATATTTAACATTATCTTCGTCCGGTTTACAAGTCAAGAACCTTGAAGATAAGATAAGAATTGATCACCTCCACTCTTTTGAGCAGTAACTTCTTTTGTGAAATCTTCACATCCACTCGAAAACATCCCAATCAGAAAAGGCTTCGAGAAAAAGGTTGTGATGTCGGTTCAAGGTAAGGCTTGAAGGGCTTGCATGTATTTTTAGAGAGACTTAAAAGGAAGTTGATGATTACCAAGGCATCATTACCATCTCAATTGATTCCCTTTTTTTTTGGCTCTTTTTTTTTGCTTTTGGCTTTTTTTTTTTTTGCTTGACTCCTGACTTCAACTTGTCTCGAGAGTCCATTGACTGATCATTTTTTAGATATAAGAACTTTGCTCTCTTTCTTTCTTTTTCTTTTTTTGGCATTTGCATGAGAGCAATTTTTTTTCCTTTCTTTTTGTAAGCATTTTTGCTTTGGACACAATTTCCACGGGCATTGGCCTTGCTTTTACCAGGCACACTGCTTTTTCATGCCCCCCTAATTTTGCTCTTGCTTGTGTTCTCAGGACTCTCAAGACATTTTTCAAGCATTATTATTCTTTTTGGTAAATCATGTGCCCTGCCCTAGTGTGGGGAGATAATCACCAACTTGGGTTTTGAAAATGAATTTTATGGCTAAACTTGGCTAATCAAAGGGTATAAGAGTTTAGGTAGAGAAATAAATGCTCTTCTTCACTATGGGATGCTTCAAGCTTCCATGAGAATCCACCTGAAGTTACCGCAAAAAGATTGATGTAAGTGGATGCAATGAGATCTTTCTAAATCTTTTCACCAAATAATTATTCAAATATAACTTCCGAAATTTGCCCCGGTGTGAGGTGGTTCTTGACAGGAGTATTGAAAGAATTCTCCTCTTCTGGCTCGAATTGGCTAGCAAGGGGCATATAGTGTATGTGATAAAGAAAGAAATGCCTTTCATCATTTTAATCTGTGTATTTACCGTGAATAAATCCTTCACCCCACGACAAGGTTTCCTTCATTCATCATTTTTTTTCACTCAACCCTCATAGTGTACAAGGGACGTGTTTGGATGGAGCTTGCCTTTCGTCGTCCTCAGAACTCCAATCCAGCATAATTAATGCCCATTTTTATGTTCAAAATCACTGGTCAAAATTGTCTTCCACGAGAGCTTTGATGCAAGATGCAAGTACCAATGCATTGGTTGATAATTAAAGAATGTTATTCAAACCTCTAAGGGAGATGACTATGAGTTTGTCTGATTTTTTTATTTTCCCCTTTTTTTTCACAAACTTAGGAAGACGCAAAGCCATCTGTCGTTTCAAACAAATTATACTCCTACTCTTACGAAAAGAGTTTTAGGAAATGAAATACTCACCTACCTCCTTGGCAGCTATCGAGCAAACCTGCAATGTAGTAAAAGCATTGCGTCAACAAATAGTCTTAGAAATCGGGAATTGGGACGATATGTCGCTACCCTTGGGCTTGACGCAAACGCCTCTCTCGGGTAGGGTGGATGCTGATGACTTGCCTCAAATCTTGTCGTTTTGACTTATGTTTCTTTCTTATCACAAATATAGGAAGGCAACAAAGCCATTCTATGCTTCAAAAAAAAAATTTCTACTCTTATGAAAAGAGGTATAGAGAAAGGGATACTCACCTGCCTCCTTGATGGTTGTCGAGCGGACCTATGACACAATTGAGACACTATGTTAGTAAGTGATCTTAAGGGTGGGGATTGTGAACAATACAGTGTTACCCTTGCTTGACATTGACACGCTGCGCTTCTCTCGAGCGTGGTGAACATTGATGATTTGCCCCGTACCTCATCCTTTGGACTTTTCTTTCTTTTATCACAGACTTGGGATGGCGTAAACCATTTTGTGCTTTAAACAATTTATATTTTTACTACTATGAAAAGAGTTTTAGAGGATAAGGTACCTACCTGCCTTCTCATGGATGTCGAGTGGCCCTGTACCTAGCCGGTTGGGCAATCCTATAAAACAACAAGAAGAACTTCGTTAATAGATAGCTATTGATGAATAAAATCGAGAACGATACAAAGTTACCCTTTGGCTCGCTCTCTTGACGTCATTATATCCTCCACGAAGAGGAAGACCATATGTTAGAGGTAGCATTGATCAAGGTATATTGGAAACGATACCGAATTACTCATCTTGGTCATTTCAACTTTTCTTTTGAGACCTCCGACCAGAAAATGTTTGGTGCTCTCCCCTTTCGATACTGAAAACGCAACGTCCATGAAGTGCTTTGTCGGATGAATGTTCACAGGGCCAAGCTTCAGTTTGTTGGATAAAGACCCCTCATTTGAAAATGACGACTTAGTTTGTGCATGCCTCCTTTACAGGGTGGGTGTGATTTGCCAAGATAAAGTATCGCACCTTTTTTCAAATTGGGTGTTTTCTCGTGTTTTGCTAGTAAAATTGTTGTCGCTATGGAAAAACACACAAAACATGCATCAATATGTACGAAATAAGAAGTGGAACAAATTATTTCCATTCTAAGTTAAATTAAGGGACAGTGCATCCTTTAAGATTGAGTTAGACAATTCTATTTTATCAAAATTTGTCAACAGGAATTGTCGCTTCCTTGGTCAAATGCATATGTCGTTGAGTCTCATGATTTCAACATGTAAACGCTCACCACGCTCATGTTAAAATTTTATGTAAACATATCTTTTATAAAAAGAAAAGACATGTTATGTACATACTAAATGATTGAATTTAAACGTGAAGTACATCATTGAATGGACAATTTAGACATTTCATGTCCCCAAATCTTATATTGTTATTTTTTTCAAAGGAGTGCTTCCCTATTCATGCATGTAATTTCGATTGAAATTTTCAATGCTTGACGGTCCATGGCATCATCCATCCTCAAGAAACGGCCACGAGTTGACTCCATTTGTCCGTGACATGCAGAAAAAGAAAAAAAATATCGTTAATTCCAAATCAAATGTTATAATTAGAACGATCGTACTTTTACCATCTTGAAGCGTTGTTCCAAGGGTCTTTCTCATGAAATTAACTAAGGTCAACACTTTTTTATAAGAGAAGACAACATGAAAATAATTAATCAATCGACTATACTCATGAAAAGATTGATTATTTTTTCAAAAATTAATTTAGTCATTTATTTCTCAAGGAGAACAACATATAATATTTGAGTTGAGAATTCTTTTCTGTAATGAAACTATGATTATAAAGTATTTGCTTCTTAAAAAAAATGCTAAAGGCTTTCATTTACACTAAGCATGCACCTCGTGATTAAAGACGTTCTTTTCGAGATTAAGACAATTCAAAATTCGAGAATTAAGTTTAGACCAAAGATGACATCTTGCCAGCAATCAATTATAATAAAAGCAAATAGTTTTGAAATGAATCACCCTAATCTAAAAAATATTGAGTGATACTTACAATCTTTCACCTTGTAGCGAATAAAGACATGCTAACCACGAAGATAAGTCACATGTGGACTGGTGAAAGTTTGATGCCTAAAGATGGGAGTCTACAGGCTTAAGGATCCCATTCCAATTAGATCCAAAGGGTTTTTCCATCAACGCTTTCGTCGGACAGTTCCCTTCATCACTAATTAGAACGAGCGGGGCCGAAAAGGGATTACCACGGGTCGTTCCCCACGTGGATTCCTCCTTTCGGTACCTCTTAACGTTTTCCTAATGCGGTTTGGGCTTTGACCGCAGGTTATATGTGCAAGGTGTAGTGATGAAAATATGGTCATGCATTCCTATCGAAATCAACCAACACTTCAATATAAGCCTCGCATACATTCCATACATCCGTACACCACTTGCAAGACAAATAGTTTACACTCACTCCGCCCCTTATAACTCCAAATCTGTAAAAACATTTAACACATGGTTAATGGACTAACCTCATTTTCCGTGCGACTTCGGCATGCAGTCGAACTACAAAATTTAGACCAAGTTAGATAGCAATCAACCAGTTTATTACGGCCGAAGTCCACTAAGGCTATTAACCAAGTCCCCAGCCGTGTCGCCAAGCTGTCGCGACCTAAATTCTGCCCTTTGAGGGGAGAAAGATAGGTTTAGAGGCATTTGCTCTTGATTCCTCAATCTCGAGCTTGGATTCTCCCAAATCCATACCTTGCGTGACATTTAGGTGTTTTCATTTTTTTCAAAAGTTTTTTAACAACCTAAAATATTTCTAGGAGTCGCCACTAACCTATTGGGATTGGCTAGAAACCGATCAAGACGCGGGAGTGTCGTCTTGATCCCTACGTAACCAGAGATTCTAAGTTCGGGGACTTGTTTATGCTAACATTTCTATTAGCGCCCTTCCGGTACCTAACTAATTGGTTGTTTAATCTAAATTGGTTAAGCGTTCTTGCTCATCATTTTAAATCCTAGAGGTCATTCAAATCTACTAAGTGTTCATGCGATTATTCCTATAAGGTCATTTTCATGCGAATCTAGACTAAAGCGAAATTAAGAAAAGAAACTAACATGCAATTTATTGAAAGACGGTGCGAGAAATAAACAATCAAAGTATTGAAATACGATGCAATAATAGACAATCACATAATTAAATGCAACTACTTAGGACAATAATATAAAATCCGCATACTCGTCGGCTAATTAAAATTACATGAGCTCTCTATAAACTTTACAAGATCAAAACCGGAATGGACATCGGCCTAATGACATAGTCTCCGTTAAAGCCACCTCCTCGTCATTACCACGAACCATAGTCCAATGGGTCTCGATTTCAGTGTTCAGACGATCACTCAATGCATTGAGTCAAGCAAATCATCAGCGATGAGCATATCAAATTAAACAATCTCACAGTTGACATGAAATTAAATCATGCAATTTAATTAACTCGAGACATTTCCCATAAGATATCTATCAAATCATGCATCGAGTCTAATCATGCATATAAACAATCATAGACAAAGATGATGATGCAAGCAATTAAGCTAAAAAGCAAACAACAACTCACTTAGCTGTCCATCGTTTCGATTTTTTTTAAAAGAGTGACTCTCATTAATTAAACTAAACAAAACTCTAATAATAGGTATTGATTAATTAATCTAGGCCAATTCTAATGTTAGAATTTGACTTTTTTAAGCAAGACTAGCCTTCCTAAACAGAACTTCAATTTTTTATTTTTTCGAGATTTTCTTATAAAAATATTATATTTTAGATTTTTTTTATCATTTTTCTATTGATTTTTCTGATTTTTTATGATTTTCTCATTTTCTAATGATTTTCTGATTTTTTATTATTTTTATTAGTTTTTTATTATTTATACATTTTCTAGATTTTCAATATTTTTTAAATATTTATATTTCTTTAATATCTTTTGAATTTTTGTCATTTTTTATCATTTTCGGACTTTTATTATTTAATTTCTATTCTTTTTATTTTCGGACTTTTTGTTAATTATAGTATTTTGTTTTTAAATTTTCAAATTTTCTGATGTTTTCATAATTTTTTTCTGAATTTTCTATTGTCTATTTTCTCTTTCTTTTTATTATTTTCTAATTTTCTATTATCCATTATCTTTTTTTATTTTCTAATTTTTTTATTTTCGATTTTTTTAATATTTTCTTTTTTTATTAAAGGGGTTTCGGACCGGGTTGTAAAAACCCGGCCCGAAACGACCCGGACCATTAAGGTCCGGGTCTTAACGAGAATTGGTTGGGCGTAAGGCCCAGCCCATTCTTTTCTTAATTTTTATTTTTAAAAAGAACAATTTTATTAAAAGGCCGGCCCAACTCCTTTTTTATTAATTCGTCGGCCCATTTTATCCTTTCGTTTCGCAGCCCAATTTATCTTCCAACCCATTTCATTTTCCAGTCCCTTTCTGTTTTTCTAGCCAGCCCAACTTGATTTAGCTTTTATACCAATTTTCAGCCCACTTCTCTTTATTTCCTAACACACGCACGGCCCATTTTTACTTCTTTAATTTGTTTTTTTAATTTCTTTCCCTACTGCACTTCATCCTCCTCACTTCACCCATGCTTATATTCAAAGCCGAGAGAAACTAAAATCTAACACCGAACAACTCGACCATTCTATGATTTCAAAATTTGAACAACGCAGGGCAATATAATGAAATCATAAAAGGCGGCGAGCTAAAAACGATGCAACATACCTTGATTGATGATGGGTAAGCCAAGAGGCGGAGACAAGCTGAAGGGAAGACTCGTGAACAGGGGTGAGGCGAGCTGGAGCCGCAAGCTGCGAGCTAGGCAGAGAGGCCGTCCGCGAGCTGAGAGCGCCATGAGAGAGAGGGACCAGGCAAGGTCACGGAAGAGACGAGCTGCGGGTGAACTGCCGGAGGTGAGTTGGGAGGAAGAGGAGGTCGTTCGCGTCTAGGAGGAGCGAGCTGAGGGGGCTAGCGAGCTGGGAGAGTCGCGGCGAAGGGGAGCTCGATCGGAGCAGAGGCCGAGAGAGAGAGTGTGAAGAGAGAGCCCAGGAGAGAGGGAGGACCCCCCTGATGAAGCTGCCAGAGAGTGAGAGGGATAGGTGGGACGGGGGCAGGTTTTGCAGGGGGGAAACGTGTGGTAGAAGAGGAAGAGAAAAAGGGGGGGAAGTCAAAGGAGAATGGGGGAAAATAGGGGGGCTCGGCGCATAGGGAAGGGAGAGGAGAGAGAAGAGAGAGAGAGAGAAAGTGTAAAATAAGTGTCAACACCTCTTTTTAAGAAACTTTCTCCAACTAGGAAACTTATCAATTAGGAAAGTTTCTCTTTTGGGCCGAAAGTCGAGATATATTTTGAACAATCTACATGTTGGCTCGATATTTGAGTCAAGTCACAATCGTTTGGTTGAAAATTCGAACTTCAGTACTGCTCTCCCACAACCCCCAATGAGCTCAATCGCCACTGACATCTTCAAATTGCAAATCACGTTTAAACTTTGCTATAATTGTGATCCTCATATAATACCAACTTTAATTACTCCACAAGAGGTTTTCGACACAATCTCTTTGATCAAAGATAAAGAAAAACCATTGTAGGGTTTATATTTATTGAAAAATCGAACATGCACCATGTAAATATCGACGATTACAAAAACTATTAACTCTACAGGTGTCACGTCGCTATAACCATTATCCATGTCAATTACTTTGTCAATACTCAATACCCTAAGAGTTTTTGGTTGCAACTCCATCCTAAACTAAATATCTTTCTAGATTCGTATGATTGCGCTAATCACTTCTTCCCAAAAGTACTAGAGACTCGTCAAATAAAATTTCTTTGTTGACAATAAGTAAATTTAATTCCGAGCATCACAATCGACAACCCCTCTCATCTTATTCATAACCTAAGAATATGCACTTTCCTATCATCACAATATACTTATTATCACTCATTCAAATATGAAATAGGCAATCGAATATTATTGTGATTCATCGACACTAATGTAATGTCTCACTATGCCTTCTTTCGAGTAGAATTTATATAACAGCTATGAGCAGAATTTCATGCTACAATTTCCAAGCCATACTAGCATTAGAGAGCACTTTATGGGCCGTTTCTGCTATTGTTCCACTCATCAACTTTCAACTTCTTGTGGCACATCGACACCATTGTTTTGTTTCATTATGTCTTCCTTTGTACATAATTATTGAATAGCTTCAAGTAGAATTAAGTATTACTGTCATGCTTGATTATCTTACCAACCTCATTTTTTATACAAACTTTCAACTACTTATTTCTGACGGGACAATTGCCAAAAAAGTCCTAAACCTTTTGCTACTTTGCCAATTCAGTCCTAAACCTTTTTTTTGTGCCAAATCAGTCCTAAACCTTTTGCAACTTTGCCATTTAAGTCCTTCCGGCGGACTTTGGCCGGAAAATGCATACGTGGCGACGACGTGGCTGACCGGACCTCGCCGAGACTCGCCGACGACGTGGCGGCGAAAAAATTTTAAAAAAAATTCCAAAAAAAAATAAAAAAAAGGGGAGGGCCGGAGCCCTCCACCTGTGGCCGCCGCCCCCAGCCCCGCCGGCGTCCAGATCTTGGGCGAGCTGAGCCAGCCTGCAGCTCAGCTGGGCGAGCTCTCCCCCAGCTGCTGCAGATCTTCAGCAGCTGGGGGAGCTCGCCCAGCCAGATCTGGGCCGAGCTGGGCGAGCTCGCCCGCCCGAGGGCGAGGCGAGCTTGCCCAGCTGGGGGAGAGCTCGCCCGGAGCTGCTGCAGATCTGCAGTAGCTCCGGGCGAGCTCGTCCAGCCCTGCCGGTGTCCAGATCTGGACGCCGGCGGGGCTAGGGGCATGGCTGCCGCCCCATCAGTGATGGGGGCGGTGGCCACAGGTGGAGGGCTCCGGCCCTCCCCTTTTTTTTTGAATTTTTTGGAATTTTTTTAATTTTTTCGCCGCCACGTCTTCGCCAGCGAGTCTCCAGCGAGGTCCGGTCCGCTACGTCGTCGCCACGTATGCATTTTCCGGCCAAAGTCCGCCGGAATGACTTAAATGGCAAAGTTGCAAAAGGTTTAGGACTGATTTGGCACAAAAAAAAGGTTTAGGACTAAATTGGCAAAGTAGCAAAAGGTTTAGGACTTCTTTGGCAATTGTCACTATTTCTGACAATAGCATCAAACTTATACTTCAGCAAAAACATTGAAAACTTCCTCAAGTGTCAATTATTAGCATTAATCTAGCATTGTTCCTCCAACGACACTATGACAACTTGCGAATATCTAAGTGAGTTAACTTTGTAACCTCCATAGTTTCTCTGGCAATCATACTGAACTGCTTTCAAATAATGATCTAAGTCATAACGCTTGCAAACATTCAGTTTATAAGCCACATAACCTTCATGCTTCCTTCACTAATATGCCAAATTCATACCCTAGAACATGTGCATCGGATATTTCCAAGGCAAAATCTTCCATTTTCTCATCTTAAAGCTTATACAGGCTATTGTGCTTGATTTATTCCATTATTTTCGAGGCATATTGAATAACCTTCATAACTCTACCTTTTAAAGTGTATTGATACCTAGCTAAATTAAGGTGCTTAAGTTTTAAGTTCTTCTTCAACTTTGTAACATGTCTCAGTCCAGTCAATATCCTCATGATACTATCATGCAACATCACACTTAGAATTGTTCTCCAAATGCACTTCACTAATTTACATGTATTGGTAATTAATAACCTAGTTCCTCTTTGGTGTAACATGAAACAAACAACCGACATTCATAACACATCCATCAAACGACAAATCCTCAATGATGGATAAGATAATCAGCATTATCAGAATTGCAATCAATTACAGCTGCAACGTTATCTACAAACTCAACTCCAATTCTATATCCTTCTTATTCTTCAGTGTAAGGCAATCCCTTTGAAGATGCCCTCTCTTGCCACATCTCTAATAAACAGCAACATCAGCCCTAGAATGATTACGTCTATTTAGATTCGTACTATCTATGCTAATATTAATTCTTCATCTACCTTTACCTAATAAAATAGTAGACATAAGTTCATCGGATTTTCTTATGTGGATCTCCTCACTTTAAATCAAATTGTGAACCCCATCCGACATTAAGCTTATTAACTTGGAGGAAAAACTAATGATTGTATTAGTAGTAATCTAATTATCAAGTAACAAGGATAAT
The DNA here is from genome assembly GCA_019926035.1 of Melaleuca alternifolia. Lineage (NCBI taxonomy): Eukaryota > Viridiplantae > Streptophyta > Magnoliopsida > Myrtales > Myrtaceae > Melaleuca > Melaleuca alternifolia. Next base: position 672,315 of record JAGKPW010002372.1, on the reverse strand, counting down.
AGGACCAAAGAATGTATCTCATCTTTGAATTCAATCTTAAATGAATTGAATTGACTAACAATTGCATTGAATATATTGATATGATCAGCAACCTTCTTTGACCTTTAGGTTGAACAAATGCCATATCAACTAGTCTTGTTGATTACAAAGGGTTTCTCGTACATATCCAATAGGACTTTCATCAAATCCATAATGGTCTTATCTTTCACGATGTTAAATGCGATATTACAAGCTAACATCAGCTGAATAATACCCGATGCTTGTTTATCTAGCAATTCACATTCATCTTGATTCATCATTCTTGGTTTCACCTAAACAAGAGTAAGTGAAAGTTTCTATAATTCATATAATCTTCAATTTGTATCCTCTAAAAACTAGAATTCTTCCTATTAGATTTGTCAATTTTCACTTTCCTTCTTCTATCACCATCAATTCACTCAAACTCAGTCAAGCCTAACTTTGATACCAATTGTTATAGAAAACAAGCAGTTGAACAATAAAATAGATTATTTAATATCATTTACGTGGTTCAATCGATGTGATATGCATCCACGGAGAAAGCGACGAAAAATTTCACTACAAATCAAGTTATATAGTGGAGATTACAACTATACTTGATTCACTTAAACACTATCATTGTTTTTCAACTTTGAGTTACATCCAATAATCTCACATGGTGTTTAGGCCCACAATATCTCACAATCTCAAGAAGCAATGCACAAAATCGAGTCTCACGTGATCCGGCTAACGACTAGGAATAAGGTACATGCACCCGTTTCGTACGAGAAAAATTCGTATATGCATTAGGTGAGAGAGGGACTCCACACAAAATATGTGGAACTAGTTAGGCCTGATAGGTACTGGGCCAATTTCTGAGTTATATGTATGTGCTCACAAACTCTATGCAAGGTGCGTGCCGTCAGTTTATCTCCATGAGATCAAGACACAGGTCAGATGAGCATCCAATATGATTTCATTATGTCCCCAACGCGGAAGCTTGAGGAATTACTCCAGAAAAGCCATGATGAAACTATAAACAGACAGCCTCCAAGGTACCGCCAATTACTTTCGAGAACTCTCACGAATAGTTCAGTCATTCGAGGAGACGGGGTTTGCAGCGATCGGGCTGCTCGGCCTTTTGAGCTCCTATTAGCCATGATTCTCATCTAACATTGCAAAGAGAGCGATCGAAGCAAAATAAAGGGCATCTTGCATTGGCGCCTTCTTAGCCACGGGTTGTTTTATCAAGATTGGAATGAGAGGACTCAAGTTATCTCGAGCTTCATTAGCTTCTAATACGGGTCGGGTTGGGTTGGGTCCTATCTTTATAGTGCTCAATCGTGGGTTTGACCGGGTTGCTGATATGGGGTGATTGGCTTCTATTTCTTTGCTTTCAAAATTGATCAGGTCGAATCTTGCATTGCGTTTAGCTTACTTTTGGTTTGGTTTACTTCCAACTTGGGCTGACATTGAATTTGAGTTGGTCGATTTCGAATTACTTAGTATGCGGATTTTTCTTGATTCAGGTTGATCTTGTTTATACTGGATCCAATTCAGATCATTGAATTTTTTTGGCAACTCCTAAAGATGATAATTGTTTCCTTCCTTCTGGGAAGGAATGTGAACAACTAAAGTGATTCCTCAGGGACCCTCCTTGGCTTGACAGCACAAGCAGAAATCCTAGCCCTCTTTCAAACCGTAAAGCGCTATAAAAGCACCAATCTTAGCTTAATTGAGTCAGACAGTTTTGAACTGATACGGGCATTGAAGAGCACAGATCGATTGTCAAGGAAGGTACGCATTGTTATCATTGAACTAAGTGATCTGTTGCTCTAATTTTCAAAAATTCGGGTAGCTTATTACTTTAGAGAGGCCAACATGGTTAGTGATTAGGTTGTAAAAAACCCAAAGGAGAAAAGACTTGTTACAAAATTGGTTTTCCTCCCTCGAAATCATTTGAGATCTCTATGTACCGAAGCCCACTTGTTGGGCCCCTTCGTCTTTTCTTAGTTTAATCAAATAAGACATATTTCGGCCGAAAAGAAGTGATCAGAAAAGTTACTTTTGTAGCAGATCTCAAGAGTTCAGTAGAAATGATTTTTGCACCATGCTCGAAATCTTAAGTACTTCTCTCGTACATCATCACATATTTTACAAGAGCAATTTAAATACGATTCTCCAACAATTTAATGATCTAATGATGATGCTTCCATATTGAACACATGTTTTTTTTTCCCCATAAATTTCTCTATATTTCGAACTCTAGATCATTGTGCATATCGTGCACCTCCAGGGTCTACTACCTATGGTCGTTAAGAACCAGGATTGAATCTGGAATTACCTCTACTTTTCCTCAAGCTAATCGTCGTTTTTAAGTTAACATCCTTAGCTTGTGCAAGGAGGTTCTCATGTGATCTTACGATGTCCCATGCGACGAAGGGACCATGAAATCTCATATTGATTTCACGTTATTCTTGCAGAATGCAATTACTCCAGCTTGTCATCCTAGCAACTACATATATCCACCAGAGTTTGCTATGAAGTTGCATTATCTGATCAGAAAAGGGAATGAATCATACGAGCTCTATCCATGATTTTCAGGCACATTCTAGTTTGGCCTCCTTTGCATTGATGGATTTCAGCATAAAATCTTCCACAAGATTTCAATTTAGCATGGAAACAACTTCAACCACCGCTTCAGCCACAGTAATGAAAGCTTACAGGCACATTCTAGTTTGGCCTCCTTTGCATTGATGGATTTCAGCATAAAATCTTCCACAAGATTTCAATTTAGCATGGAAACAACTTCAACCACCGCTTCAGCCACAGTAATGAAAGCTTACCCAAGATGGGCACTCTCCTATTCTGACTTCACCGGAGCCTGCTTTCTTGAGCGGAGCCAACCATCTTGAGCAATGTCAAAGGGAAGTTGAGGGGCAAGAGAAAAAAAGAAAATGAATTGCAAACTGAGATGATATCCTTGTTGATAAATTTTGATGTCACAAATGACGACGACTTTATGGTCCCTCAATTTTACAACAAATGAACATATCCAAAACAATAGGACACTACAGACACATCACCAGACAGATCAAATGCCTTCTTCAGAGTGTCACAAATGCAATCGTTAAAATGCAAACGTCCCAACTGAGGCATCATCGTCATCATCATTCATCATCACCTGTACGTCACTTCTGGTGATGGGAAGAGCCGTTTTGCTAGCCACTGAATTGGCCTGAGCAGCTGTGCCCTCTTCTTGCGCCAGAACCAGATGGCTGCATTGTATTGCTCGTTGCGGATTTTGCGTGTGGCCGCCCTCCAATCGTACTTCTCCATCTCTTCACGAGCAGCCTTACCGATGGTTTCTCTCAACTCACTGTTCTGCAGAAGAGGTTCAAGTTTGCTCAAGCAGTCATCTAGGTCACCAGGATTGAAGAGGAAGCTGGTTTTCCCATCCTGTTCCGGAGGGATGATGTCCGGGACCCCTCCAGCACGAGCCGCCACCACGGGAAGACCCGAGGACATGGCCTCCAGAACGACGAGGCCAAGGGTCTCAGACTCTGAAGGCATCATGAATATGTCGCCACTTGCATATGCCTGGGATAGCTCTTCACCTTGTAGCATCCCAGTGAATACTGCAGGCATCCCAGAGAACATCCTTTCCAACTCCTCCCTGTCAGAAAGTAGCCACTATGTCAGTTACAGGAATCAAGCAACTTATCTCCACATACAAGTAGGTGATATAGCAGGACAACCCGCTAGAACTATATCACGTCCAACAGCTCCAGTCAAAACAGAATCTGGCCAAGATTCGATCATTGATTGTCGAATGGTTCGTGCTTATTTACCATTTATGTTGATCCTTGGTTTCTTCTTTTTGAGAGAGAGAGAGAGAGAGAGAGAGAGAGAGAGAGAGAGAGAGAGAGAGATTGTCAACTAGTAATGGCAGAGTATAACTCTTGAAATTCGTTTACCTGTACGGTCCATCGCCAATGAAAGCAATCCGTGCATCTGGAAGCCTGTCCATCACCCTGCCATATCACAGAGCAAAGAATTCTACGTCTTCAAAAACTACACGAAAAAAGAAGAGCAAGAACACCAGCAAGTTTCGACTAGAAAATATGCTCAAGGAATATCACAAATCGACTATTCCAAGAAAGATATTCAAGTTGGTCCTTAAATAGCTCACAAAATTCTGTCTTTAACATTAATGTTGAACGGAAGAAGAGCACTGAGCACTGTAAAGACTCGGATCACAGGTAAATATTAAGTATAATTTACTGAGGTGATTTTTTTTTCTACAAATGTAGCAAAACAAGAGGTACCTTTTAAGAAAATCCAAGCTCTTCTCAACCCCAAGTCTTCCAACGTGAACAATCAACGGTTTCTCAGGTTCACCATTGCTGATCACAGATATGCCAGAATGAGATACACACCCCAATCACATCACTGAATTGCAGAAGGCAAAAAGAAGTTCAAGTGCCTACCTCAGTCTATATCGCATTTCTTGAGACCGGAAACGAGGGTTGAAGCTTTCAGAATCAACACCCTTATTCCAAAGGCGGATCTTGTTTGCTGAAAAGTAGCATAGTAAAACAAGATCAGTCTATCATGACATTCCATTGTGCCAGTTGATTACTTTAATCTAACAGAAGAAATGAATTTAGTGACTATTGATGAGCAGGTTTTTCTCCAGGAGCTTTTAATTCATTGTGAAGCAGTAATTTAATTTACCCACCTGTTGTGACTCTGTAAGCTTGGAGCTCCTTCCCCAATGCAGCCGATGGCACCAAAGTCAGATCAGCTGCTCTGTGAAGAAATTCTACCGAGGAAAAAGAAAAGGAAGAATGTCAAACACACAATTAAGGAAAAGCACCTAAAAATTCATTTTAACAGGCATCCTTGGAATCTCACTCACTTATTATCAGCCACATGGGTTGCACCAGCCAACTAAACGTGTACCTTGGTATATAACTGCAAAGTGCAAACAAGAAAAAATCAAACTCTGGTTTTTTCCTGTGAAAGAATAAAGAACTAAGACCCAGATTATTTTGAGTTCACTCTTGAAACATTAATCAAGACAGGAAAATATATTGGAAGATATTTAGAAGTTGAAAATAGAAATTATTGTAGTGCAAACATTAGGAAATAGGAGAAAATCAAAGAAAAGTTTAAACTTACACTGGGACATGAGTATGGTAAGACATGACGATGGGAACGCATAACATTTTTGCAATGGCAAGCGCACCAAAAACCTGCAACATTGTGCATAGGTTAATTCTTGAAGTTCTTCAATCTATGTGCCAAGAAATCAACAACAGCCAATCCCTTACCATTATACCAGGTGAGGATGCATGGATTATGTCAGGCTTGAACTTTGCAACCTCCGAAATTATTCTAGGACTGAGGGCCAGGGAAAGAGGAACCTTCTGATACCACGGACAAGGAAAACTGTAAAGAGAGGAACAAAGACACAAGATAATTAGTTGATAAAAGAGGATAAGACTATGACAAATTCTTCAAAGCAGGGATGATAGAGCAGAAGGATTTTATTTTGTGCACTATTTTCCAAATGACCTATCATACTATAAAGTAGCCAAAGGGAATTCTGAACACAAGCCTGTTCACCAAGATCTCCAACTTACAGGTGCTCCACATTGGATGGTGGTAAGAACTTATCAAACTCAATCTCACAATTGATAGAGATTTGCTGCTCTAGCCTTCTTTCTACAGTCGTTACCAAAACAAAAGCCACAAAGAAGCATTGATGGAAATGGTATGTTACAGCAATGGCATTGTTTTTCATTTATTCTGTTTATTGATAAGGGATATTCCCAATTCACAAAAGCTTCTTAACTGTTCCTCCTCGGGATTATGAGATATGAGAACCTTACAACATGCAATTTGAAGTATCTAAAGTGCTATCCACTTCAGCACTTTGAGCCTTCTATTTAATTGACAAGGTGAATTACTCAGGGGCAGAGAAAATCCTAGACAATGCATTTCAGTAAAGGACACAGATGATGACAAGGTAAATAATTGTAGAAAATCATGTGAAGTTAGAAAACTATAACAACCTTCGTGATCCGATCAACTTGGCCCCATAAAATTCATCAGGTACTCCTTCATGTGTAGTCACAACCATCACCTGCAGTCCCATCATTTAAGAGATATCTGTCAGAAACGAAATTGAAGAAATAACCAAAAACAGATAAAACCTTCATGAATACTCTGAATCGGATGTTTAAAGAAGTGACAATATTTTCGTGTGAAAGGACATTCTGAAAAGTGGGTCTGTTTGGATAGGATACTACGTTTTAACTTTTTACATTTTGTAAATCTTGTGGCTATCATATTTCGACTTCTATTCAACTCAGAACACCTTAAACCTCTCCAAATATTCGAGAGAAAAGTGATAAGTAGAGTGACAAGTAGTTTTACTACACTTCCAATTTCCAGCCTCATGGCTTATAGGAGTTTGCACACGTGTAACTAACTAATGATAATTACTAAACCCCAACCCAACTGAAGCAGCTTCTAGTGCCACCGTCTCTTTTCAGCCGGCAGTCCAGATGAGCATCAGTTCATTCTTTAGTGCAATGAGACTGTAGGTTTGCTGCCACGGGCAATCCTAGTAAACACATTTGGAATGTAGAAGCGCATGAACTTACCTCATCTCCCATTTCACGCAAGTACTTGATAAAATTCTGAAACCGATTTTTGTAGCCTGATACATATCTGTGAACACAAAAACATGAGCAATATCCTCATGAGTGTCATTCTATTTGCACCTAAAAAATGCAACGCATGTCGCAGCAAAGATATGTGAAGAGACAGATAGCATCTATTTCTCCATCAACTAATGAGTCCATTTCAGAGAGATGTTCAAAAAAATCAACAGTTATGATTTACTGTGAAGGGAAATGAACCCAAAACCTTGAAGGTACAAACAGACGCACAGATCACTTCTTAGACTTGGGAAGATGGATTTCATAATACTCTATCAGAAAACACGAAGCATAAGAGTCATGCAACAGATTATGTCAATTAGTACCTCAATGGTTCAACTTGTTGAAGCAAAAGACAACATGATGAGCATGACATGAGCCTGCACACACTGAGGCATACATACACCCGCCTAAAAACTTATGGAGACAAGGAATTAACAAAGAAATGCTTAATCACACGGTCACATATCACTCTCAAGGAACCTAGATTGCCCATCCAAAACGATCAATCGCAATCCAAAGTATTAATAGAAAAAACAGAATTTTGTGTAATTCTGAAGTTCAGGGTAAAACACTTGAATGCTTGCGAGGCAAATCCAGCTCAATTGGGGGGGCAAAAAGCTCTGTCGTAATCACAATTAAGCAAAAAAGGACAACTGATCTTTAGCCAAAGATTGCAGAGAAAACTTCTTCAATATAAAAGTCGCATCTCTAAAATCAGCCAGTCTCAAAGAAACCGCCCAGCTCGACAAAAACATCACATCAGACAGCAGCTGGAACATCGCGATCAAATACTCTCATAATGCTGGGTAACAGGACAATTAGAAGCACTGCTTCGTTTCTAAGAACAGCTAGAATCACCGAAGCTCCAGACATGTCCCAATAAATAAATAATAAAGAAGAAGAAGAAACCCATCATAGCAGGAGGAAAGAAATTGAATCTAAGAGATCGACACAGCCCAAGCAAAGCAAACCAACTTTCATAAAGCCCCCCAATCACCTCGTCATTTCATCAAACGCACAAGAGGGTCAGAACCCGGGAACTCAAAAGAAAAAAAAAACAGAGAGAGAGAGAGAGAGAGAGAGAGAGAGAGAGAGAGAGAGAGAGCCGCCCAACAAGAACCGAGAGAGAAGAGGTTACACTCACGCGAAAGGAGAAGGCTCGACGAAGAGCGCAATCCGACGGGGCCTAGAGTTGCTCTCGGAGTCGAGCAAGGGAGGGGGGACCTCCTCATCCTCATCCTCCTCCTCCACCTTCCTGACCTCGCCGATGGTCATCCTGACAAGAAAAGCCCCGCTCCTCCTCCCGCCGCTGCCCGAACCCTTTGACCTCAAGGGCCGAGCGAACAGGCTAATGGGTGGTCCGGATCTCGCGGAGGGGACAGAACAAGAACAAGAATAAGAGGAAGAGGGGGAGGCAGAGGAAGAGGAAGAGGAAGAGGGGGAGGAGAGGCGGGCGATGTGGGGAGGAGGGAAGGAGGGAGGAGAGAGAGCACGGCTTATGGAGAGAGAAGAGGACATGGTTGGGTGTTATATAACGGGGAAGAGAGAGAGGGAGAGAGGAGAGCTTTGCTTTAGAGGGGTATGATTAAATTTGGGAAAGAGAGAGAAGGGGGGGTGGTGAAGCGGGTTTGTGAGTCAGCCACCAGTGGCTGAGTCTGGAAGAGCGAGAGATGGGAATCTCAGAGAGAGAGAGAGAGAGAGAGAGGCAGGGAAGAGGGGGAAGGGGATTGGACAAATGGATATTCCCTTCTCGCCAGCCGGTATCGATTCGGCAGCTCCGTAAGTATATGCTGTTTCCCCACCACCCCCGTATTTCCTACCCCGTATTTCTCTCTTGCTGACGTCATCAATCCCTTCCTTTTCTTTGTTTCTTTTCTCCTTCTTCTTCTTTTTTTCCCTCTCTCTATTTTCCATCATGAGATTCCACCGGAGGCCGACTGCCCACCAGGGCCGGCGACTCCCGACTCGACAGACCCGCTGGTACCAGGCCTGCCCGATGTGCATGTGGTGTTCGATCTGCGAGAGCATGTCCCCCCTAAGATTTACTCTCGATAAGAAGAGCGGCAGATCCAACTATAAAACTTGCACGTCATTAGGACGCGAGCTTAATCTCGCTAATTTGGCACATCATCAATTGTATCTTTCTTTCTTTTTCTTTTTCTTTTTTTTTGGTTTGACATGAATGAGGAACGCTTTTATCTCATTAACATGAAGTGCTACGGACAGACCGTTTATGTCCAAATTGCACTTTTAATGAATTACATCTTATGTGGGCTTGACCAAGAAAGGATCACGGATGGATTCGAGATGCGCGCATTATGAAACACACAAAAATCACGACAATTCTTATGTATCCAAGTCATCTTCTAAATTAAGAAAAGAAGAATTATAGTTTTCTCCTAACCGGTAGATACATTTCTCGTTATATAATAACAATAATGAGTTAATCTAATCCTATGACTGCGTCATTGTTTTGGGGGTCATGAGTGTGATTAAAACAAATCACGTGATTCGAGACGTACGCATCAACGCCTACCGTGAATTGCTCTTGATTCCGTGCATGAGAATATACCAACCCCCACATGCTTTTTTAATAAGATCGTTCTTCTACTCCTCCTCCTCCTTAATTTATATTCAATTCGGTCAAATGAATACTATTCATTTGTTGTCGTTATCTCATTTCTTGTGTCGATTTGGACAACCTTGTCACGCTGCATTCACGTCCCCTGATTGGCCCCACGGGACGAGATATTTCTTGATATTATAATTTCGAATTATCGGATATTTCTCCGATCCACGTCAGAAGAGAGAGAAGCCAGAGACGGAAGGATTTCCGGCCGAGGCAGGGTCGGGATTCTTTGTGACACGAGCATTAGTCCTAGGTAAGTGCGGCACGGGTTTATCGATTCGAGAATTTTTGTGACACAAGGATTGATTCGGGATAGATGCGGCACCGGTGTGTCGACGTGAGACTTTTTCAGGGATGAGCCTTATTATGCCACACGAGTGTATCGATTTGAGATTCCTTACGATACGAGGATTAGGTCGGCATAAATGCAACATCGGTATTTGTGTATCAATTCGGGATGGAAAATTCTACGAAAAGAAACCAAATTTTGTAAAATCGCGAAAGTAATTTCTCGTAATTAAATAATTTCCCTAAATTTGGAGCACCAACCGTACCAAATTTACCCAAAAAGTGACTTTCGTAGGGACTTCACTGCGAGGAGATTAATTTGAGGGTAAACGTGACAAAGGTCGGAGATCAGTTTGGAGGCGGAGGTGGAGGTGGCACGGATATACCGGTCCGAGATTCTTTTGTGAAGCGAGGTCCGGTCCGTGACGAACGCGATACGGGTGCGCCCGGTTTGGGACGATCGGGCAACGATTGACCCCTGTGGGACGCAGTCAACAATTGGAGGACCACCCAAGACACATTACCGGGTTTGCCCTCGTGCGCGAAATCATGATTGGCCGGGTGGGTCGCGAGTGCAGTGGTCGCGCGTGAAAGTCGTTTGTCCGGTTGCCTTTTTGTTTCCGCCAGGGCATGCACGTGCGCCCTCCACGTGTCTGGTCGCGAAAGTTACCGTTGGTGGGGGGCCAATCATTATTAAACCCCTCGATTCTCCACGCCCCTCCAAAATGACAGTTGGCATCATTTTGCACCACATGATGATAGCTTTCCCCCCGAGTCCCCTCCCCTTGATGCAGCTTTTGCGTACGAATACTTTAAACTCTCGAGTCGTCTTTTCTTTGTACGCTCGAAATACGGTAGCCCGTCGCGTCCGCCATAAGCGTTGACCCGCGCTTGCTGATCTGTCGGGGTGGAAATAATGACTTTTTTTTTACCTAAATATTTTTCAAGTAATATAAGCGATCATATTTACAAATATATTTTTCAAAGCATCAATTTTCTCCTAAACAAACGAAGGTTAAGAATCGAACTGTGTAGAAGACATTGTAACTTCAAGTTCGATTTTGTAACTAGATAATTCGACAATTAAGGGCTCTTCATAAAAGTTAGCGACTCTCTTTCAATTACCATAAAAATCCCAAAAGTTCGAGATCGACGAGCCCGTTAGTGCAATTATACAGACAAGTCAGAGAAGTCTCTCTTCATGGATAGCAAGTGTCCAATACATACTCTCGCCAAATATTCGCTTACGACGTGACTATGAGCTTGCGATCTCATGAAATGTGGTATGGCATTTTATCACTACGTTACCACGCTTATTGGTTGTAAATGGAGTTGTTCTACGGACATAATTGGTCCAAAAAGGTGTTAATTTATATGTCGAGAGGGTTTACTTATCTTCTTATGCTATTAAGCTTCACAAGCCTCGTTCGAAAAAGCATTTCATGTGTGAAATCCTCAATGCACCAAATTGACGCGAGGGAGGGTGCGCTCTCAATATTATACGGGGACGGATTAGTCTGAACATGCATAAGCCGGCACGGACGCCGTCGCCTCTATCGAAAGGACAATTACAAGAAAGAGCGATGATAATTTGCGAAATCTTTCGAGATTAAAAAGCCATCGCTCTTCTCCGACCATTTTTTCCGGAGCAAATGGTTACAAAATCAAACTTTAAAATAGTGAGCTGCCAAACAACAATCCCACAAGAAATTAAGAATTATGTCGCCGGCAATGGTAAGGTTGACATAAGTGACCTTGTCCCGCACGCTTGACTAACCTGTGCTTACCCAATAAAGCACGCAATTGGATTTTTAATTTGAATGCATTTTCAAAGAAGGATTCCTCTCTTTTCTTTTTTTTACTTGGCTTGATTGATCTAATGTTCGATGCAGGTCAAAGGGTTCTCCAGATTCCGAAAGAACCAATGAAGCTCGAGTCTTTCTTTAATGAAGTTGTTTATACAAGCAATGTCCTTGGAGGGATAGCATTATCTTCATGACTCATGTTATAAATTTATTTGATTTATAGAATATACATAACACTCATTGGAAAAAAAAATTGGGTTAATCATCCAAAAGGTCATAAACCTTATGCAGTGGTCAATTTAGCAGCACTAAACTTATTATGTGATGGGCAATGTGGTCCCAAGCTTTTAGATTTGGACAATTGAGTCCTATATCTTTTGACAACTTCTTAATGTGGTCATTCCGGTAAAGTTTATTTAAAATCGTTGACATAGGTAAAGTTTATTTAAAATCGTTGACATGGATATTAACTATTTATGTGGCACATCCAGTGCTGATGTCGTAATTTTTCACAATTTTTTTAGAGTTTTTGACTCTCTTTTTTCATTTTCTTTCCTTTCTTTCATCAGTGGCCAAGGCCTTGGTGATGGCAAACGAGGGTTGTTGTCCTTGTCCATAGGCAAGGGTTGACAATTCTAGGCGAGGGAAGGGCATTGTGGACCTTGCTTGTGACTAATAGCCTACGCTAGCCTTTGAAAATAGGGAAAAAAGAAACAATTCAAAAAAAAATTAAAATTTTTGAAAAACGTCCATGTCCATGTCTACGTTTACGTTAATGTCAGCAGTGCCACATTAAATAATCGACACTAATTAAATAGTCACGTCAGCAAATTTTGGTCAAAATTGGGTAAAATGCACTATATTGAAAAATCATCACAATATGTAAGACTAATTTGGATGATTTGAAAATTTTATAACTAGATTGGTTGGCTAGACAATTGGTTAAGCCTATTTTGGACAACTTTCCCAAACAATACTGACAGCCATCAAGTGATCATGGAAGGACGATCACCATCATATCCAACGTGTAAATGAATGAATGCTACCCATTTTTAAGTGATGTGCTATTTTAGCTTCTCCCTTCCATGCATTGGACAAATCAAAACACACATAACTATCTAACACATGGAATAGGAAAAAACAGGAAAGGCGAGAGTCCATGCCGAGACGAGTGGCTAATCAAGGCCATGGAGAAGTGTGCCGAGACATCGATATCGTATTGAAAAAGTTCGATATGAAAATTTAAACCGATAAGCAGAAAAAGAGCGAATGCGAAGTCGCGTCGCAACATCTTATGTACTCGATGCGGAACATACGTCAAGAGCCATCTTTACAACCGCAGAAGCTAACAAGAACCCTCAGATTGCTTGACCTAACCGTTCCCACGACACAAAATGGCACATCCATAAGCTTCAAGCTAAACCAGAGAAGATGATCCGAGCACAGTGCACACACCATGTCACGCAATCTCCACATTGACCCCAGCATGTTTCAATGTCTCTGCAGATGAAAACTGGTGGGTCGAACTCTCGTTGACCCAATCAAAGAGCTGAGCAGCAATGGCGATTCCCTCAAAGAGAGAGAGAGAGAGAGAGAGAGAGAGGGAGATGACTCATGCCAAAGGAAAAGGCAAAGATCAGCCGATGCATTCACCCTTAAGTTCGCGTCCTTTCCTCACCCGATAGAACATCAGACGGGGCGACGTTCACCTCGTGATCGGCATCTCGTGGACAGAAGAAATGAAAAGAATGGAAGCCAAATGGACATAAAGGTGAAGAAAGACAAGATGATGCTGTCCACGGATATATTCGATTGGAGGATGCGATGGAGGGTTCCCCCCTGCTTAGTCATGCATGAATCCTAATTGACTACGTCCCCTGTTTGTCTCCTGATTTTTAATTTCATTCTTTTCATGTCGAGAAAGCTCGTTTTTCTTTTATTTCTCTCTCCATATTTCGTGTCTATCTTCCTTAGTTTCGTCATAAGTTGGACACGACTTGTGCCGACCATCATTGAGGCCCCGGTGACTAGTGAGGGGACACATATGAAAACAAAAAAGAAAAGGAAGAGAAAGGAACAAGAAAAATAATGAAAATTAAAGCAAAAATCGCAAAAATCATCCATGTCGGCGCCAGCCATCGATTATTTCACGTGGGAAGGCCAGCAATGACAGGACCACCATGTTAACAGTTGCCAGATAGAATTGTCGGGAATGACCATTTCGGTAAGTCAAACTAAACTTTTTAACATCAAATTGATCAGATTAGAAAGTTTATGACAAAGTTGATTGCCGTGCAATATACTTAAGATTTTTTGGACAACATTGCTTCTTGCAAATCTCACGGATCAAATATGATGCGATCCCAACAATAATTGTTCTTTTTCCCTAACTTTTTTTTTTTTTAACATTTCACGATGTGAAGTATGGGACGTAACAAGCGATCAATCCGTACACACGTGTCCGTCTTTGGGTCGATAAGACAACCCAATAGGGATGGGTACCTCCTTTTGATCCATGCCTCGAATCATCTGGTGGTCGTTCGAATGAGAATTCCATTGCAAGGACGCAGCATTGCTTTTCACCTGTTGTTTTCTCACCGCACATGGCTTCACAACTTCTTTATAAATATGGAAAGGATAACCAACAGTCGGCCCACATAAGAAAAGGTGGAAAAGGAGGATTCCTAGATATATATTCCTGCGTTTGTTGAAGAATCAAGTTTCCCTCCCTCTAATCGAAAGCATTAAGATCTTGCAAGCGTGCGTTACCTACCCTAACATAATCACCCATCAATCCACAATATGAAATTACCCAATTCAGAGTAAGGTCTATTCTATTAATCGGGGTCCCGCCCCCGACGATTTATGTGATTTCTTTAATGAAAATATCGTCATCAAAGACAATAAAAGGACCCGTTTTCTTAATAAAGTATAAGTTGCGGGTCCAACTTCTCTTTTGGTGGTGATAGTTGGCTAATTTTAGCATCATCGACATTAATAAGATGGACACTTTCGATTTCTTTAATACCCAATTTGGAGAGTGAAGCCGAGAGGGAAAAATAGGTCAGAATCGCAATATATTCTGGCGGATATTCTTTACTAAAATCTTGTACAGAGACCCTACATATCGCATGCATCAATAATGCGCCCAAAATAACATGAAATGTGTTATCTCAGTATATTCAAACATGGGTCGAATAGGGGTTTTCCTGAACCGAAACAGCAGCTTCATTCAGATTTTTTCATTCTTGACTCTTAATATATTTACCTTAATCAATGTCAAGACCTTGAGTTGAGTGCATTGCGCTCTGCTCATGCCTCGATAGCTGAAAAAAAAAACCCTAGCTATGCTCAATGGGCTCCCAAATCAAGCGGCCAAGTAATCATTTACGAGAAGGCATTAAGCAGCGTCTGCGGATAGCTTTGCATGGAAGATAGAGAGAAACGCGTGGTAAGCCGATCAACTTTGAAACTCTCGTCATTAACTGCAGACTGTCGTGTACACATGAATTCCTCTTACTTAAGCCGAAAGGCAACACCAGCGTCGATTATCCCACCACGTCAATATCATATCCGGGCATCGATTCCGATTGAGTATGAAGGTGGAGATGCGCAACTTTATCTTTTTTGCTGGAGAAGACTGTTTCTTCCCACGTAAGCGCACGGAGAACAGGCCTTCTACGTAATACTTTGGCCATAGTCTCCATTCTTAACGCCTCTAGCAGTTGCGAGGAGCGTGGATTACTTCCAACGTTGATGGAGCGAAGCCCAAATAGTACATAGCGGTGAGTTTCAGAGAAAAGATTCCTACGGCATATATTCTTCTCTTGTTTCTATCTAGAAAGCAATCCTCAAAGCCAAAACAGTTCGTGTAGCTATCCAGCCAAGGGAACCACGAATATGCAGAGGTGGCGTTTGACATTCAGCCCAAGTATTGTCCAAGATGGCTCAAGATAAGGCTCGCATAGTCCTGCAAGATTGCTCTAAATGAGTGCCCAGAAGCCCAATGTGTAATGTGCAGCCCATCAATGATTGACCCAATTGGATTCTATTGAGCTTAGCAAACACTTATGAATCGATCGCCGAGTATGTTTAAGTTCTAGACTTGATAAATTGAATGAGGGATCTCTTGATTTGTGTTAAAACAATGTCTTCACCAAACATCAGATGAGTTACTTAGGACCAAATTGTTGATGTCTAGAGTCAGAGAGAAAAATAACGATAAATTTTTTATGATGGCTCAACCCCAATAATAGTTGTATGATATGTAATTATAGAAGTGCTTACTTACAGTACGAGTACAGATAGAAAGCACTCCACTCTTTTCTTTAGTTGCTAGAATTATATGAAGTTCAAAAGCTGGCATACTTAAATTCAATAAGACACACATCATCCTATGGCATTCTTGACTATCTTTCGTGTTCGGAAGAAATCACTGATTAAATGTAATATAGATAAATTTAAATTCGCTTATTCATAATATGTACCACTACAAAAATCCAGTATTGGGTTTTTGATAAAGAAAAAAAGAGAGAATAACAATAATCGTACTTTTCCCAGAAAAACAAGTTTATCTCTGTAATAGAAATATCCTCAATATTTTTTGAAAAAAAATTAGACTTGTTATTAGTAATTTATCGAGTTGCGTTCCTTTCCTCACAAGTACGCCATCTTCCAAAAGGTCCACATATAAGAGTATAGTGATTTGGGGATCGAGGAATGGTAGAAATATTAGAATTCATGTACTAGATGAATTTACTAGATGATCTGTCAGATTATTGTTTAACACATCATATAGCAATGCACTCGGTAAGTTGGATGCGACAGTCGCATCAAGAACATATGCAGATGTGCAGAAGGAATTAACAGAGGCAAAAGGGCCCTTCATCTGATTTGTATGCACTTAAATGCTTCTTGTGACTCGTGAGACGACTTCGGATCCCCCAATCTCGTGGGCTCAACTAGAGAGAGGGAAAAGACAGACGGAAAAACAGAGACGTCTCATAGCAATAGAAGTCATGGCGGGTCACCACCATAACAAGTGGAGAGAGTATCTGTCCCTCGTCACATCATAAGTTCATTTCGAGACGCGAGCAAACTCTCGAACGAATTATGTTACATTATCTAATTACCGCATGTCTCTCACATAGAGAGAATGATTGATTCTCAATAGACAAATTCGTCAGCTTTGGACCTTCCAGAGTGCTCTAGAGTAATTATAGCTCAAACCAGATATTCCGTGACGGATGCGAAATCCTTATGAGAATGCCCAAAAGATGTTGCCGATGCCAATAGCTCATTTCGGCCCTCTTTATTCGTAAGAGGAAAAGAATCATTGGGAGGCCATGATAACAGGTCACAAATCCAACAATACGTCTCACCTACTCACTCGATCTGTACACCCACGATGGGTCCCCCCCCAAACTCTCTGGATCACAAGGCTCTGCAAATTTCCAGAGTGCTTCTCGCTGGATTTAGCTTCAATAAAAGCTTTGGCAGACTGGCGATCCCCAGAAATATGCAAGCAACATTCACTGTCCAAAGATAGAAGCCGAGAAGAATTCTAAACCAGAATATGCGAAACTTGTCCAGCTCAAGAGTCACGATGTGGGAGAGATGCATTTGGTTTCTGGGTCCCTTATGCGAGATAAGAAGGATGTGCAACACATTGCTATTCATAATTTTCTTTTCCACTTGAAATAAATTATCTAATCTATGTAGACTTTTGGGATATCTTATATATATTTTTCATTGTTTTTCCAAGTGGAACTTCCCCCGTTTCTTGTCACAAATTTTCTTAACATATTTACCAGTCCAAACTTACTGACGTATTCTTTGAAGATGGAATCCGCTTGAACTTTTTTTTGCGTGAAATTAATCCAACTCGACTTGGCTCATCGACAGCTTGAAAACTCCTATTTGACCGAGGCATAAACGGCCAAGAAAGAAAAACCTTTAACTAATAATGCCTTGTATAGATTAAGTATATTTGCATCATTAGTTATTCAGGAAAGTAATAAAAATTTCTAAATCTATTGCATTCGTACAAATTCAATCATAAACCTTATGATTTAATCAATCTAATTCTAAACCTTTTGGCATTTTGTTAATTTAGTTAATCCGATTAATTTTGACCAAAAATCATTGATGTCGACTATGCCTTATAGACTGGCCAGCGCTAACATAGAGTTTCTTTTTTAAATTTTTATTGATTTTTCTTCTTTTTTTTCCTTCTCGTTTCCTTATTTCTTGTTTTTTTCATCGAGGCTGGCCAGCAACTGAGTGGCGACCACAAAGCCATCACCCACGACCACAATGGCCTGAGCAAGGCCTCAATAGTCATGGGGGAGGTCTCACTTCCTACCACAATGGTCTAGGCAAGGCCAACCTACAAGGCTAGTCTCAGCTACTACCACGAACCTCACCAATGCTATCAAGGGCTTCATAGCCCTCGCCAACCATAGAAAAAAGAAAAAAAAGAAAAAGAGTAGAAAAATAAATGAAGTTTTAAAAAATTCTCCATGTTAGCATCGATTATACAAAGTAGGATGTCTGACGTCCGTGTCAATAATTTTCTGTCAAAATTGGCTAGATGGATAATCTATATCGATAAATTATTAAAAGATTTATGACTAAATTGATTTAATTGAAAGATTGAGAACTAAATTGACATTACTATAATAGATTTAGGACTTTTTGATGATCATTCCTCACTCCATAGTTCCATGGAGAGTACAATGGCAGAGTTTGTACATCTACAAACCTAATGCACAAGAATGGGATCGAATGTAAAGCGTCTTGCCCGGAGGGTCGATTCATCATCACCCCATGTGCTGACTATAGAAAATTGGTGGCCCTTCGGTTATATTCATTTAATGCTAGATCCAAGATCTGAGCTGGTGATGATCCAATTGTCCTTGATCAGAACAGGACCACACTGTAACCCTATTTTGCCAGTAAAAGCAAATGAAAATGATCCACGAGAATAAAGTTGCTTGGGCCTACGATTTCAAGATATGTAGAAGCTGGAAAAACGTAGCTTAATTCCAAGTGAATGCATGTGCTTGTACAAGTTGAAATTTTGAGATCGCTACCAACTATTTTAAGAGTTTCGAACCGTTCAATAAATCCGCGACATGATATTCAAGTATTTGAACACTCTTCCTCTTACGCATAGGCTGGAATTTGGTATAAGACTAAAGCAAAGATAGATAGATTTGAGAGGCAAATAAAGGGTCTAGAAAGATTTAAACTCGATCTTCCTAATCCAATGCTATGTCGAAATAGCGCCAACCATTGTAAAGCTCGTAGATCATTAGATGATTGGAGCAATTTAATATTTGCATATCCTAGCGTAACTTTCTTTGCAATACCATAGTCTCTCTATCATGAAAAAAAGACTGGCGTAGATCAGTTGGGTTTAGACACACACAAAAAAAGGATTTTGCATTCCACCGTTTCGTATCTTGACAAGTTGAGTGCCCATGAAAATATAAAGCAAGAAAGATTGGCTTGTTGACTTTGTAGTCTCACCAATTTTAAACGGTGATCTTGCTGTAAATAGAAGTTTATGATGAGGTCCAATTTCAATTTGAGCAAGATGTCTCTAGAAAATGTGTGTAAATAATAACCGCACCTTGAATGACTCACTTCCCACCAAATAAATTGTAAGTCATTGCCGTGCAAGAGCAATCACAAAAGTTGGCCCTGGTTGGTGGAGCTACTAGTCAAGGCACAAGTAATGCCTTTCCTTAAATTGTGAAAAAAAAAAATCTAGAACTGTCTATATTTGTCTGGCCAGCTTATTACATCATTGATCATAGTTTTTTCATTGGTTGTGCAACTAGTGTTCTAACTAGGCTTAAAATCATGAAATTAGGAAGACCCTCATGATAGGAAGACCCTCATCAAGTTTCAGCTCTGTTCTCATTCCAAATGGACATTAGTGTGGTCATGTCGGAGGTTAAAAAATGCAAAAGCGAAAGATCAGCCGGGATTCACAGGAAAGCGGATAATGAAGTTGGTCCTTTGTTCCATGTCAGCCATTGAATCGATACATAAATACTTTTCTTCACGGAAAATAGGCATAAAATCAAAATGACCTTGGTATGAGATAGGTGAAGTGATATACACGAGCGTGGAGTGACTTTATGACAACTGTGAAATGATCCCTACAAATTACCATTATTTGGTTTTCCATGAGCTTCAATCATCCAATCACATGGAGAAAACATGGTGCAAATCGTGGGATTTCTTCATCCCTAATCCATCTTCAATTTTACTCATTGATTACCCGGCTTCTTCTCCTCCTGCTCCTTCTTTTTCTCCTTTGATGGGACAAGGCCGTCGGTGCCGGCGAGCATGGCATACTTGTCCTTCCTAGTGAAATTGGTGCACTCGAACCCTAACGTCCCCGCCAAGACCCTCTGTATATAATTCGCCACCTCGATCGACGACTTGCCGCCCTTGCACGTCAGTTCCTGGGGCAGTTGGTTCAGGAACGTGATCTCGTAAGTCGGCATGGGGTTCATGAACACGAAGTACGGGTCGAAGAACTTGTGCCCCCTCACAGTGGTGCCGTGGAACACGGTCTGCTTCGTATTGATCGCGATGGGAACGATCCGGTCGGTGAGCTCGGCGAAGAGTGCACTGAACCGGAGCAGGAAGGGCTCACGGCATGTGGTCCCCTCGGGGCAGATGATGAGGTCGCCCTCCTCGAGGAGGCGTCGGATGTTCTCGGCGTCCTTGTCACGCTCACGGGTGAGTGCAACAGTCTTGATTGGGGAGATCATCTCAGAGAACTTGCTGATGCTGTAGGTGACGCAGCTGATCTTGCGGCCGAGGGCGACGGCGGTGACGACGGGGTCGAGGACTGTGCGGTGGTTGCAGATGAAGAGGACACCAGGGTGGCCCGGCTTGGGGGGCGGGGGCGGAATGCCCTTAATGACAAGTTTGATGCCAAGGAAGCAGTAGTTGTAGCGGGCGATGCGCTCAGGCAAAGGGATGTTGGTGTAGACACGGAGGATGGCGAGGAGGACACCAATCGGGAGCCACAAGAAGGTGAGGAGGGCGATTATCGGCGTTGGCCGTTGGACGAGGCGGCCGTCGTGGAAGATGACGGGGCTCAAGAGCTTGGTCCGTGGGAGTGGCTCGCACTTGGTTCTTGGCACCATGTATGCTTCCTGTTGTGCATGCAAATTATTATTACAAAGATGATTATCGTACTGGAATATTATGTTGAAGTAACTGAAGCCTAGACGCCGAAGAAAATTAAGATATTCTATATTTATTTTTCCAACATTACGATGGACTTTATAATCATGAAGCAGTAATTAAAGTTGAGGCCACCCGTAGCTCGCAAATAGTATCTATAGACCATGTCTAAGGAATGACTATTGCTGGAACGCTTTTGGTGAAAAGTGAAAGTCATAAATCCTAGTAACTTCATTTGCCTTTCTGCTGCAACCATATTGAATAGATTGAGCAAACAATAATTTGAAAACTTACGTGTAATGTGGCCACACTTATACTGTAAAATAAAGAATACTTTCTTAGAAACTCTACCCCTGTAAAGTACCTTTTCCCCCGTGACTTTCTTATTTGAATTTGACCGAGCTTACCATGTTCAAAATTAATTATGATCATGTAAATTGGTTCTACAATTGGGGTTGTGTATCTCTATACTCTTGATTGGAAGAAACTTCTCACGTTCCTAATTGGAGAGAATCTTCTCCTGAATCCTCTTCAATGGTTGGTGACGTCAATGCTTATGATTCATGAAGACATCCCAAAGTTTCAAGCAGAATGGAAAAAAAAATGCATGCCATAATAATAATTTTATATGTTCACCATTTTAATTATATAGTAAGTCTCTTTGGCCAAAGAAAAGTAAAAACACTTCCTTGTTGGCTGTACATATTTGATGCGGCTAAGAAGTCAATGAACATCTTCCATTGGCATGGAGTCAAAGTGGCAAAGGAGTTGAACAAAATGACCAAATGCTCCACGTCTTTTCCATGCTTTACGTATCATCCGCTTTTCATGATGCAAATGATGGAAACGGTTCGATCTTGAGAAAGAGAGGGACTGCGTGATCTCGACTCGGACCATGCAGATCATGTGATTTAGTTTCACAGATGAAAGGTCGGTACTTGATGGTTATTTAATGTTTGGTAAGTAAAAGGGTGAAGCTAATCTTTCAGGGTTGCAATTTATTGTGCATGCATGCAAGGCTTCTAAAAGCTGCAATTTGGAAGAGAGAGAATCATGGACAGGAAGTGCGTTAAAGCCACTATACATGCACTCACCAAACCCGCAATAAATGGAAAGAAGAACGTAAATGCAAGTTTAACGATTGTAACCCCCCAGATCTGGTTAAGGAACAGCTCAAAAGCATCAACGCCCAACCTCTTCGATCTCCTTTAATGGAAAGACAAAGATGTGCGTGAGAGAGGAAGGTGGGGGGACAAACCTTGCAAATGGACATGAACTCATGGTCACTCTGGCTATCTCCGAGTCCTAAATCGGGCACGTTCATGCCAAGCTCCTTCAACACAGCTTCTCTCTTGTGTTCGCCTACGAGTATCCCGGGTTTCTTGACAAACCCGGTCGCCCTACCCGACTTGGAGACTTCTAGTTCCGTCCCTAGAACCTCGTCGGCCCCTAAGAATGTCTTCGTGAAATGTTCCACCATGACCCTGGGGCTCGCCGTGACGATATACCGCTTCCCGAAGGAATTGAACACCCTCCAAGCCTCGGGGTGGACATCGTCCGCGTAGAACTTGGGCAGCACCGACCGGGACACGAACTCGACATCCCGGATTTTCAACCCGGCCATCGAGATGAAAATCAGTGTCTTTATCGCCACCGTCTCGGAGACGAAAATGTAGGTGAAGTACACGAGCGGGACGGACAGCAGGAGGACGAGCGCCCTCACGAGGCTCCCGGCCTCGAGGGCCACGAGCATGTAGTACGGGAAGGCGCTCCGCGACACGAGCAACGTGCCGTCGAGGTCGGAAGCCACCGACTGGTTCGACCGCCCCTCGGAGCTACATTTCGTGATCGGCTCGAACCTCCGGTCCCGATGACCCCTCATGACCATTTTCAAACTCCTCTAAGACGCAGCTCTCTCTCTCTCTCTCTCTCTCTCTCCCTAATCACTCGACGTATCTCTCTATGTGCGCTTAGAGAGAGAGAGGGAGAGGGGGTTGTGGGGGTGGGGTTTTAAAAGGGATGGAAGGGGGAGGGGAATGCCGTTGGCGGCGTTTGAGAATAGAGGAACACGCGAGCCGAGAGAAGTAAGAAATTTAATTGAAAGTGTGTGGTTGAGAGAGAGAGAGAGAGACGAAAGGGCATTTGAGATTTGGTTTGTGTAGACATTTTTGTTTGTTTTTCTTTTCGATGTATGAATAAGGACAGTTGAGAAGAGAGTGGAATGGGGAGGAGGGTCCGATAGTGGTTGAGAAGGAGATGGCAACGCCCTCCTCTTTCATTCAATTGGCCTCCTTTTTAAGTTTTTAGGCGCCGGCCACGTGGCCTGTCGGCTCGGCTTGCTGAGCTTGACTTCTCGCTCGAGCTGGGTCCCGCGCAGGCCATTCTTCTCTCCGCCATCTTTTGAGTTCTCACTTGTCTTGCCAAGGTTGTGTTACCTCGGGACGAAAGTAAACAAGTTTTACTTCTGATTGGAAGATGGGTCTTTCCCCCGAGTTTAGTATGCATAGCAAATTCAGTTGACCAAATGATGTGGGGGTAGTAGTAGGTAACACATGCACAAGTAAACGCACAGAGTTGAATTAACGATCCGTTCCATTTCACGAGGGCCGGATAGTGAGGGAGATGTGCAACAGAAGCTCGATACATTCAATTAGGGAGATCACCAAGAGAGAGTCCAAATACAAATCCATTTGCTCTCTCTTAATCCAGGTGTTCTTCTACACCAACATGTCTCAACTTGCATCCACTTTCTTGCGTTTCCGTGACCACAAAAACAAAAACAATGCCCACCCGATATCAAACCTTGGAGGCTGCTTAGAAGCCCTATTGATAATAAGATTCTTTCCCTGAGACATTCGCCAAACACCGACGCCAATTAGGATTGGACCACCAGTCAATCATTGGCACTGATTCAATTTGTTGGGAGCATATAATCAAAAGTCAACAAATTTGCCTACGGAGATCATCGAGAATGAGCTCATGTTTGAGCTCATCAATATATCCAATTGAACACACCTTCTTTCAAAAACTCAATCCGATGGTAGTGAGCATGATAGGAAGGAGTTTTGTGCAAATAATGAAATCGAGATAACAATAATAGTTCCTAATAGACCATGGCAAAACAAAGTTGTTGAGAGGATGAACAGAACTTTTAATGAGCGTGCAAGTACGAAGATACATGCAGGATTACCCTAGATGTTCTGGACAAATGTATTTAACAAAGCAACATAGCTAATCAATAGAGGACCTTCAATTCCACTTAGATTTTAAGCTACCATAAGAAGAATGAATAACAAAGAAGGTGAATCTTTCACATCAAAAACTTCTGGTCGAGTTTCATATGAACATTTTCTTGCATAATTCATGTGTACATTTCAATAATCTCTCCCTCATATCAGAACTCTTTGTTAGGTTAGCTCCCTATTTATTCAAGTATCCTTCTACATTAAAATATCCCAACCTGACTCTACACTTCGTTGCCCTGTAAGGACTACGACAACAAAAACTTCCACCTTCATTCTTGATCTCTTTTTTCAAACTAAACCATAAGTGCTGCAATCAAGGCCAGGTTGCTAACTATACCCACCTTCACCCCAAGTTTCTTTATACTTAAACATGAAAGCTACTCGAAAAGCACCTCGATCATGAGATTCCATCCTATAGATATTCATCGAGAAGGAGCCTAAGTACGACGGCATCAAGACATCAAGTTGGGCTCAGTTTTACTTGAAAACTTAATCATGAGTTTCACTTAAAAGCTTAAACTATGAGTTATGGGTCAACTAAGATATATTAACAAATCAATCTTGTACTAGTTTTTTGATATAAGACTTTTCTAATATCATTCACACGTGCATATTAGTACAAACCCCCAAAAAGATAATTAAAATAATCACACAATGTGATGACCAATTGGAGCTCTAACTTAATGAACCACTTATTAATGCCTATTTCAATTGATGTGGGACTTAAAGATATCACAAATTTTCTCACTTAAAAAACTAATATCCTTGTCAGTGTTGACACATACTATCAAGCGATACTCCCTCTATGCAATGTCGTCCAATTTATTGCCTTCTTCATATCTCAAAAGCTTGACATAAGCCATACCTTATTCTTTGAACCCTCTTGGCGCTCTCATCGGATAGGGTATATATCTAGCCCTTCCACAAGCCACAGGCTTACTGGAGGAAGCTTGACTCACAAAAGCCTACTCTCCTATGTATGTGGTCAAATTGATTAGTGTAAACTCTTTTCGACTAATTTTTGCTAGTATTGATAAACCCATTGCGTGCCCAAAAGTGATCTACATTATGTGTCACAGATTTTAAGAAAGAGAGGCAACATAGGATATGAATGATAGCCATTCTGTTTTTATAATTTTTTTTATATTTTTCTATTTTTAAAAACAGGTTTGTAACACTAATGCGATTTCATTTTTCTGTTTTTGGAACAAACTTTAAGCCCAAAATGGGCTTGAAATAAAAATCAGAAAGAATTTTTTTTTACTTCTCTTTTCCTAAAACAGAAAGACAAATAAAAATTCTTCCAATCGCTTGCCCTTGCACCCGCCAATTTTTGTTGCCGCCGCCCACTGTCGACCACCACCAACCAGCCGCTCATCACCAATCATTGTCGACCGCCATGCACTGCCTTCATTAACCACTTGCTGGCTGCTGGACCAACGCTGGATTGCCGCCAGCGATCACCCATTGCTGCTCACGCTTGCCCCCCATCGTCGACCACCGCTCTCCATCATCAGCCACCGTAGACCACCCACCCCAACTAGCCACCCACCCATCGGCATTGAGAATAGAAATTAAGAAAGTCTATCAATCGAATTTCTGTTTCAAGAATAAGAATTTCGAGTCTTTATCAAAAACTATTTCCTACTCACAAACTCATCAAGATAATAGAATTTTTTTTCTATTTCTAGTTGAAAATTATCACCGAAAAGAGAATGGTTATCATTCATGTACATATTGACATACATCTTAGGAGTTGGGGAGAGAGAGCCAATAAACCCATTAGCGTTCATTATCACATCGTGATTTACTTTAATTATCGCGAAAATGTTCAAATTCAATGATGACAAATCCTCAAAGCTAAAGCAGGTCCACCAACCGCTTCAAGCACCTGCCCCTCAGGGTAAGGCAAAGTATGTGAGATATAATGTATAAAATAAATGCCTGTGCAACATTTACGAGGGATTTAATTCGGGCCGTACGTGAGATACAATGAATTACAATGAACAGCATGACCGTACTATCATGCTGGGCATGATGTTTCTCCCTTCTCGCGGTAAAATCATTAAATTTCTCAGCAACCTTATTTGCTTCATTCATTCATTTGGCTATGATATACTCCAGAAGAAAAAATATTTGGTCGGTTTTGTGTATTCCTCATTAGTGCACTTATTGATGCTGATACAACTTATATAGATAATGACCTAGCAACTAAGACCCGTGCATGCATGAAACTTATATTCGGATAAATATCATAAAAAATAACTACAAATTATGTTCATTGTCACACAAATATTCTAATTTTTTATTGTGTCACCAAAAACCTTATACTTACCCATTATAACACAAATACCCCGAATTTTTAGTATCGCAAAAGAAATCTCAAACATGTGTTGTATATATTCTCTTTATTTTAGTTTCATTTAGTGCATATTTATCACATTAGTATAAGTTTAAAGTTTTTCTGATACAAAAAAAGTTTGGGATATTTGTATCGCAATGAATAAGTACAAGGTTTTTAATGACACAAAAAAAAAAGTTTAAGTATTTGTGTCATGGTATATATAATTTAGGATTTTTTGCAATATTAACCCTTTCTTTTATTGCTAGGATTAACATTGCCGTACGTATGTATAGTTTTTCAGCAAATATATCTCGTTAAAAGTGGAATAAAAGTGTGGTTTTCTGACCTTAACTCAAATTCATAGTGTAAGGCGAATGAAGGATTCAACAATTCTCGTGTAGCTTTCTAAGAACAATTTATGTATTATCGTCGTCCAAAATTTATATTATTCTCTGTTCAATAATCAATGAGGAATCATTTAGTTTACTGGCCATTTTTTTTTGTAGATTTTAATCTTTCAATGGTCGGTAAATACTTGTAATAAATACACCTCATTTAATGACATCATACTAGTTTCAGATAATATACTTAGATTATGCACGGATAAGTATGCTAACGCTTGTTTATAATTAAAAACCATAAGAATATATTTTCTCGTGCTATGGAATGTTTGATTTTTGTGAAAAAAAATGAAATATAATTACTTAGGGATGCTTAATAGGAATTACAGAGGCATTCGTAGCAGCTTCAAATGCATCGTCGTTTCTTAACAATAAAAATAAATTTCTTGAAATTTAGCATGCTAAATAAGAATCATGGAGGCACTCATTTGCAAGGTTCCTATAATAATTGTCTTATCATGAAAATCATGATTCATTAGTTCCAGGGTGGGCCAATTTCGAGACTAGAACCTAAACCCTACCCTATGGGTCCGGTTCTAATAAATTGGAATCAAGAATGAATTGATTATATCTAAAATCAACCTAAAATTGGATAATCTGGTAGCAAGTCGATTCCCGATTCTATCAAAGAACTAGGTTTATTTTGTGTAAAAATTACATATTTGATATACTATATCAATTTTTCTAGCCCAAGACTAATAAGTCTCCTTAATTGGATATACTTGTGTGCCTGCATCTAATTGGAGATGGTAATTCCATTCTACCCGATTACGTATTGCTATTTGTTTTTCTATTTCCGGTCTGGAACTTAGAATTGGATCAAACTCTCAGATGGTCAAATTCGCCCTTCCCTATTACTTAACTCTAGTGCAAATGGAAACGAAGACTGAGCTAGCCAATCATCCTCTACGACTTCCTATGAAAATGGAGATAGCTAAAGCCGAGCTAGTGAACCAGTATAACGACTCACTGGTCACTAGACCAAACCCCTGCCAGCCACCACCCATTGATGCTCACCCTTGCCGCCCGTTGCCAATTGCCACTAACCACCACTGTCCACCATCGGTCACCACCGACCATCACTAGCTACTTACGATCGTCGACCATCAACCAATCGCCCGCGGAATAGAAATTAAAAAATTCTATCGAACAAATTTTTGTTTCGAAAATAAAAATTTCAAGTCTTTATCAAAAACTATTTCCTACTGAGAAACTCATCAAAATAATAGAAATATTTTGTTCTATTTCTAGTAAAAAATTATTGCCGAAAAGAGAATGGTTATCATTCATGTGTGCATTGACATGCATCTTGAAGAAGTTGGGGTGAGAGAACCAATAAACCCATTAGCATTTATTATAACATCGTGATTTACTTTAATTACCGCGAAAATGATCAAACTCAAAGATGACAAATCAGGTCCACCAACCGCTTCAAGCACCTGCCGGTCAGGACAAGGCAAAGTATGTGAGATATAATGAATAAAATAAATGCCTGTGCGACATTTACGAGGGATTTAATTCGGGCCGTACGTGAAATACAATGAATTACAATGAACAGCATGACCGTACTATCATGCTGTCCATGATGTTTGTCACTTCTCGCGGTAAAATCATTAAATTTCTCAGCAACCTTATTTGCTTCATTCATACATTTATTTTTCCTTTGGGTATGATATACTCCAAAAGAAAAATAATTAGTTCGGCTTTGTGTATTCCTCATTAGTGCACTTGTTGATGCTGATACAACTAATATAGATAATGACCTTCCAACTAAGACCCATACATGTGACACGGACCAGCCGTCACCTGGCCAACCGCTCGTCCATCTTGACCTTGCATCAACCTAGGGAATTGATCCAAGCATGGGTCATCAACGACCTAGCATCTGGTCCCTGGACTGACTCGCTTCCAAGCCCTGACAGGCCAATGCCAACTAAACAATGTTACCGGATCGATCCGCGCTGGATCACGACCCGGTCAAAGCTCGGTCCATGACTGACCCTCACAACTCAATCATGGGTCAATCCATGCTCGATCCCTACCAATCCTTAGACGATCCTTGGGATCGATCCGCGACGACTTAGGGAGTAATCCTCGCCCAATCCAAGGACAATCCTTTGGATCGATCCATGAGGATCCAAAGGACAATCCTCACCCGATTCTTGGACGATCCTCTGGATTGATCGGGGATCTATCCGTGAGGACCCACAAGGCCATCCTCGTTCGATCCAAGATCGACTCGCTAGCATCTAGGAGCGATCCATCCGCCCAATCCCAAACAATACTCCTAACGGTTACTGACATGATCCCGAAAAACCTAGAACGGCTACTCAAATGGGCTGAGGACCAAGCAATGGGACATGCAACGGCTAGAATCTCCCCAACGGTTACTTGGCCACTCCTAGTGGCCGACGCCTGTATAAAAGAGATCATCTCCCCATCATTGTATCGGTTGAATGATTCATTGAATGGACTCTCTCTACAATTCTCTCTACCCTATACGCTCCCTTGGTTATTTCCCTCTATTCATTCGATGAAGGCTGACTTGGGAATTAGTTTCCTAAGGCTGCACAGGCTCGGGAACACTAAAAAGCACACCCGTGACACATGCATGTAACTTATATTCAGACAAATATCATAAAAAATAACTCCAAATTATGTTTATTGTGACACAACTAGTCTAAATTTTTTTATCATGTCACCAAAAACCTTTTATCCATTATAACACGAATACGCCAAATTTTTGCATCGCAAAAAAAAAAAACCCAAACATGTGTTGTATTTAGTCTCTTTATTTCAGTTTCATCTAGTGTATATTTATCACATTACAAGTTTAAAGTTTTTCCGATACAAAAAAAATTTTGGGATATTTGTATAACAATAAGTAAGTTTGGGGTTTTTAATGATAAAAGAAGTTGAAGTATTCGTAACACGGTAAATATAGGTTAGGACTTTTCGCAGATTTAAACCTTTTTTTATTGTTAGGATTAAGATTGCCATCCGTATGAATAGTTTTTCAGAGAACATATCTCGTTAAAAGTGGAATAAAAATGCGGTTTTCTGACCTTCACTCAAATTCATAGTATAAGGTGGATGAAGAATTCAACATTTCTCTTGTCTAAGAACAATTTATGTATTACTGTCGTCTGAAATTTATATTATTCTCTTTTCAATAATCAATGAGGAATCATTTAGTTTAGTGGGCATTTTTTTTTAGATTTTAATCTTTTAATGGTCGGTAAATACTTGTAATAAATACACCTCATTTATTGACATCATACAAGTTTTAGATGTTGTACTTAGGTTATGCATGGACAAGTATGCTAACGCTTTTTATGATTAAAAACCATAAGAATATATTTTCTCGTGCTATGGAATATTTAACTTTGTGAAGAAAATGAAATATATTTACTTAAGGATGTTTAATAGGAATTACAGAGGCATTCGTGGCAGCTTCAAATGCATTGTCGTTTCTTGACAATAACAATTGATTTCTTGAAATTTAGCATGCAAAATTAGAATCGTGGAGGCACTCCTTTGCGAGGTCACTTCAATAATTAAGCGTCTTATCATGAAATGAATATTGCTGAAAATCAAGAATCATTAGTTCCAGGGTGGGCCAATTCCGAGACTAGAACCTAAAACCTACCCTATAGGTCCGGTTTCAATAAATTGGAATCAAGAATGAACTTACTATATTTAAAATCAGCCTAGAATTGGCTAATCATGTTTCAGGTTGATTTCCAATCCTATTAAAGAATTAGTTTTTTTTCGTAAATATTACGTATTTGATGTACTAATTTAATTCTTTTAGTCCATAACCAATAAGTATCCTTAATTTGAATATACTTTGGGTGCCTACATCGAATTGGAGATCGTGATTCGATTCTACCCAAGTACGTATTACTATTTTTTTTTTTATTTCCTGTCTGGAACCCAGAACTAGATCAAATTTTTAGATAGTTAGATTCACCCGCCCCGATTGCTCAACTCTAGTGCAAATGGAAATAAAGACTGAGCTAGCCAGTCATCCTCTGCGGCTTCATATGTAAATGGAGACATCTAAAGCCGAGCTAGTGAACCAGTATAACTTGCTTAAGTATGAATGAATAGAGAGAGTAATTGGAGAAAACGTTTGAGTCTAGAGATGAGTATTTCCCTTTTCTTTCCCACGTAATTTAAGTGGAGTAGACTTTTTAGTTCTAAAAGGGTCTCTTCCTCTCCACCAACCTTTTCAATACACAACGGAAGATTGCTCTTCCTCCCTTGCCTGCATAATTCAACCTTTACACCTTGCCGGTTAATTAATGGGGAAACCCTAGAAGAAAAAACGCATACAATCACTTGTTCCAAAAGTTTCCACACCGGTAGATTTCAACATCAAACCAACCCCCCCTTCCCCCTTCTATTCTCTTTCTCTATCTCAATCAAGAAACGATTAACTTCAAAGCAACCAAAGCCACAAAATACTGAAGTCATTTAGGAATTGAATTTAATGAGAGGAGGTTGTGGATTGCTGCTGCTGAGCTTGGAATTTTCCTCTCCCTTCGCTTCGCAGGGCTTCGTATTAAATGCACACGCTGCTTCCAACGACTTCTTCATGCACGTGTCAACCTCTTTCCTTGCTTACGAGGAGAATCCTCCATTAATCAGCTCTCTAATATTTTCCCTTATTAACCTGTATCTGCATCACATGAATTCCGTATTTACGAAATCTCTCTCTACTTAAAAATTTTAAGTTTTTCAGTCAAACATTCTGACGTGGTATAAGAATTAGGTTCTTCCCCATTTATGTCGGACGTGCGGCTCCCCGTTCGTCACTTTCCTTTACTTATTAATCTATAATTTCATAAGGGGATTTCGAATAACTATCTTTGATTATTTACAGTCTAAAATTTCCACACGCTTGCGGCGACTCCTTTTCAGCTTAGTTTTTGTGGCAGTGAACCGTGCAGAGTACCAGTTATTAGGGCTGATCTCCATAGCAATCATCTTATGAACGCACAAGAGTTGATCACATGAGGATTAATATTAATGGTCATGTGATTATCTGGCTACCTGATGATATCGAATGCCAAATCTTCACGTTTTTAGGTGTTTTCGTAGTTTTTCCCTTTCGGTCGTCGTTTAGATGTTTGGTTCTTGGTCGAAGATCTACCATTTAACCCACTTTTGAATTGAAAACAGTATTAACGGTGATAATGACACCAAGCGGAAATTAGGTCTTGTAATTGATGGGTCAAAGCAGTTGGAGAATCACTTCAGAGTATGAGTGCATTTCATTTCGATTTTGAATTTGATAAGGTTATACTATTCTATTATTTAGGTATTTTATTTAATTACATGCTCCTTTTGTTGATCTTTTGAGAGACGACAATCACATCTAAATGCTAATGATCATGGTAAAACGCATATGGATAGTGCATCACTTCAATATAGCGGTCGGCCTAATAAGTAGTACTTCGACTATCGAATCATCTAGTTCTAAAATCGTCATCGTAAGCAAGCAAGCCCAGGTATGAGGGCCGGATCTTCTTGAAGAAGCATTTGGTTTGAATCTTCTTTATTTTTTTTTATTTAAAGTAAACGCAGAATTCACTTTTTTAGAGCACTCTTGGAGATCTTTTTTTTCTAGAATTAATATTACTTGATCATTTCAATCTAACATATGGGATGTAATTTAGTACGATATCATCGATTTTGGTGATAATTATAATATAATATATAATATTTTGTTAATAGTGGCCCCAAAGCAGTCGGTACCATTCAAACAAATGATCTCCTCAATCCTCAGAAAACGGGCAATACGCTTATCGATTGTGTCAACCCTAAGAGTCAATGTAATATATAACAAGGATATCATGATATATGTTTAATTATATATATTTACCGAATCAGAAAAAAATTCAAGTTTTTTTTGGCACAAAACAATGGGATTATACACATATACTGATTATTGGAATTGAATAGTATAGAAGTAGTGAATTTAAACGGACATATCAAATTAAATTCCAAATAATTCAGTGTAAATGTGTAAAGAAATAACTACCAAGAAAAATCGCTAAGCACAAGTTGCATAATTCAAGCCGAAAGAGACGCGCAAGTGGGATTGACAATGGATTGAATCCCCAAAATTATTGTAGTTAAATAATGTCTTTAGCGACCCAAGATCTTATTCTTGTACGTCAAGAATAAATTCAGTGGTACGGTCGTTCATCCTCTCTCTTTCTTTCTTTTTTTTTCTCACTCTCCTCTCAATTTTATATTCAAGCCAAAGTACCACTAACTATTAGTTAGGTTTAGCCAATTGATTTGGTAGTTAGGGTAATTGTGTGTGTGTGTGTGTGTGAGAGAGAGAGAGAGGGGCTAACGTGAAGCGTGGAACGGAAAAAACACCCTTGACCCAAGTTTCGAAAGGCAAAATAAGTTAAGACAAAATCAAGACTCTAGTCTCATGCTAAAAATGTCGACCCAAAAACTTAAGTTGATGGATTGAGAGAGACTGCAGAACAACCATTGGGACCCCATGTTATGCATAGGAATCGATGGCGAAGTACATATCGAAGTTTTCTTGAACTATGCTCTCAATTCGTAGTGCGGGTTTAGTGATGCAAGTCACATTTCTCAATCAATTGAAACGGGGCTTAGATTCGTTGGGGTTTGGTGTCTAGCGTCGTTCCACAGGGGGCACGCTGCATGATTTTTCTAATAATTTCTGGATGGATGCACATGGTCCTCGCTTGCCCATCTCTTCTCAACTAATTCGTCGGTTTTCCAATAACTCCCCACCGTTTTGTTAGACATGGTTTTGACTCCCACTTTGATTAATTTATTTTTTTGGCTAAATTATTCCACATGGTTTTGACTCTCATGCAGCACGTAGCCAGTTTTCGAAACACTACATGATATTCTTGGAATGGGAAGATTGTTTCGAATAACCATACGATAACATTTCAACTTGAGATGACCTAACCAAATCGCCATCAATCAAGTTGAATGGGCATCAAACTCCGCGAAGAAATAAGAAAATGAACACTGTAAACTTGTGCCAAAACTTTAACATTGCATGGTTCAATTGATCAAAATATAGAGATCGTCCTCTCGGGCTCGTTCGTGGTCTATTCCGGATATCATCATATTGGGTTCCCCATTTAGGGATGGTAGAGGGTGCTAAAGATCAGCTTTAGCGCCTGACTGAAAATTAAAGTCAATTATTATGAATAAGGAACAAAAATTGAAGTTGTACATGGATGGCACCCAGCTCTCAGATATTATTCCTCTACAAAGAGGTAAGACCAAACTGAATTTCAAAGTGATGCCCACGTGATCGCCCAGCAAATGTGACTGGACAGATGAGTGGACTGAAATCCCTCTACATGTGGAGGTACATAGACATAACTCTATTGATGCAAATAGCACTAGGCTAGTAATGTTAACAAATTGGGTTAGATTTCCGCAATAAATGTCAAGTCTCCGGTTCAATCTCACCGGTTAGAAGCCGTGACACTAAAGTTCAGAGGATTGGTTCCTAGCTGATTCGCCGATCCCTCGACAAATGACTTGTCTTTGACTGGATTGAACTGATGAACTCTGCACATCCAATTCACATTTTGTGTGGATGATGTAGATTGCATAACCCATGAGCCCACTGAGCAAAGCTCTGAGACAGCGTTGGCTGTCATTCACATTATCTTACAAAGTATAAAGGCACTCTAAATGTGAAAGCTTCCTCAACTGCTGAACATGAGTTTTGATTTGGAAAAAGGGCCTATACCATTAAGGAAAATATCGTCGGCCCAGAAAATTTCACTTTCCCAAGTGATTGTTTCTTTTTAGCAGATACTAATTATGATTGATTTCAGGGTCATTAGTTCCCACCTTGAAGTCTAGAACCGGACTGGACAGGGATGATTCTCTATTTGCGGAACCAAGCATCGACCTACCTAGCCCTAGAGTCACCAGTGCTTTCCTTTTCTCTTTTGGATTA
This sequence comes from Melaleuca alternifolia, assembly GCA_019926035.1. NCBI lineage: Eukaryota > Viridiplantae > Streptophyta > Magnoliopsida > Myrtales > Myrtaceae > Melaleuca > Melaleuca alternifolia. The sequence goes on along the minus strand of JAGKPW010002372.1, from coordinate 637,672 downwards.
ATAATCATTCCAATAAGGAAACTCTAAAGATGATTTATTGGGAGAATAATATTACAATTTCTATAAAGTGTTTAATTGAGGGTTCGGCATATAAAGTATAAATAAAATAAGATAGTTAAAGTCTTATCTGTCAATCTGGTCTCACGCCTAGAACTAAAAATCAAATCAATTTTGATGGGAACCATCAAAAACCAATCGATTTGATCCAATTCCCAGTTGAACCCGGGACCAATGCTTTACCCTAGTGGAAGCCCTTTATTGGGCTACCAAATAGAGAGGCATTGTACATTTCCATTATAGCTCCTCTTAATTAGAGCATTAAAAGATCATTTTGGACCCTTGACCTGACTGCAAGATAGATAAACTCCCTAAGATTGGTGGAGTGTTGGTTGGTTAAGAAGATCACATGTTCAAACCACAAATTGCATGCCAAAAAGTTTCCAGTCGGTCGACATGCACAGGTTATGAGCTGAAATCTGGAAACTTGACCTGTTCATGCGATTTGTGGGCTGCTTTATGGACCCTCAGTAGCTTGAAAGGTCATCAAGCGATATTAACTTTCTTGTCCTATATAGTCCTGTTCCCTCGAGCTGTCTCATATGGTCCAATGTCCTTGGTGTGGCAGTCATATTGTGACCTTAATGTTGGTGGTGCTTTCTTTTCTTTTTCTTGTGGCTTTATAACAATTAGGGATTCATTTGGTAAACTGCTAAGCCTTTGTTTTTTGTTACCGCAAATAATTGAATTGGCAACCCAAGCCATAATCCACAAACGGACGTGGGGCAAATTTGGAAAAGAAAAATCTCGACAGAAAATTCCCTAATATTGGATAATAAATTTTACCGCTCGGTAAAAAAAATTTAACACATTGAACTGCTGCTCCATTGTTGTGTAGTGTACTTGGGAAAGCAATTTTAACTATTGCAGAAACAATGATAGTCAAATTAGTAACACATTTGTACTTTTACCTAATTTTATGACATCTCAAGGCATCATATAGAAATATTACATGACATTTTCTCGCCAGCCTCCATTGAATCCATCGTTACTTGCCCCCATTGACTTATATGTTCTTTTTTAAAGCGCTACGTGTGCTTCCTAATCGATTGAGTGGGATCTCACTCAATGCTCGAGCATTTAACTACTGCTCTAACTTTACCCACATTTTAATTCCCAACTTAACTCATTTACCATTATGTAGATTTCTTTGAGATTATAAGTCTTGAAATATAAAAAGAATGTCTAGCAAATTCGGCCCCACAATTATTGCATTTCTGAGAATTGCCTCGGAACGTTTAGTTGAAATTTTCTTTTTGTCCTTCTTTGTGAGATTCATCCTTCAATCTCTGGATGGACTAGGGGAGCGAAGAACCGGCTAGTCAAGTTTACGGGTCTCTAAGGCCCATAGGCTAAACTCTCTCCTTAGGTTTTGGGCCTCTAATCCTCCAAGAATTTCATGGGACCACATCTGTTCCAAGGCCCACTGTTTTTTCTGTAACGCCGAACCCACTTGAAGTTCTGAAAGGAGTTTAATTCTGAACAACCCCCCCCCTCCAAAAAATAAATTTGTAGGGTAAATTGTTTAATCAGCCTTAAAATTCTTATATGTCTTCAGTTCTTAAATTTTCACTTTTCCTAGTTTAGTCCCTAATATTGATGTGAAATTTCAATATAGTCATCCCGGCCAATGTTCGCTAGAAACCACTGATGTAGTAAGCCACCACATCATCAATTTACCGCAAAAAAGGGCCAAAATGTCTATATTGGAATTTCAAGTAAAGGTTTAAGGTTGAACTGGCAAAATTATATTGTTTAGAATTGAATTGACATCCTAACAATAAATGCAGAACCGATCATGTAATTTCCCCTCAAATTTGTGGATTCCTCAGTTTAAATTGGATGGGGGAAGAAAACCTGTCATTTGATTGCCAAAGACTGATGCCGCTATGCTCGCTTTTCTAAGAGATATTGGGCATCCAAACGCTTCGCACTTAAAAGCCAATTCAGCCCATCACAAATGACCCTTGGGAAACTCTAGCCCATAAGGATATTCGAATTGAAGATTTTAGACTTTCTCGGATCTGGTCGATTTGATTCGGCCCAAAAAGAAAACTCCACTTTGCCAAGAGTCTCACCATTAGTGACTTTCACAGAATGGGCTGGGACGTACCCAAACAGTCTTGCCCTTGCCCCTAAATATGTCCATAGGCATAAATCACCAGTTGGTCCAGTTCCACGTCGTGTTTTCAGAAACTACACACTTCACTCTATAGTTCAGCACTGAATGGCCCTTCTTATCTTGCGTTCAAGATAGATTTGGGGCAGTTCTATGACGAGTTAGTCATTTGCAAGAACTTCGTATGGCTATGCCCAGCCATGTTCTAATTGCCCGAACCGACAACTGTCGTACGAAGAGAAGATCGTCCGGGGTGAAATGAACCAATTCACTTAACGCGTAGTCAAATTGGCTTTTACTTTGTCTTTATTTCTCCCCCCCACAAAGGATGTCCTCAAATGTTAACGACATGAAATCTGAATGGTGATTAGACAACACGAGGTGCAAAGTTTCGAGACACCACGGTGAAAAGCATGATTAGATGCTTGCAACAGAGGACACAAACCCTACTTTTCCCAAGTTCGTTTGTTCCTTTCACAAGCCAGATCTCCACGATGAGCTTTTTGACCAGCAAATGGCACCAGTACAAGAATCGCCATTAATGATTTCACCGTTGCACACATAATAATGTCAAAAGCAAAGACGAGATAGTGGTTTGAGGAATCCACCAAAGCAGTCTCTCTCTCTCTCTCTCTCTTTCTCTCTCTCTCTCTCTCGGAATTTTGATGGGAATCTTTTCTTTCTTCATGCCCAAAATTCTTTTAGTCGAGCGTCCCCTGGGAGGGTATGGTTTTGCCCCCTGTTTGTCTGCCACAACCCCTTCATCATCTTACGTTCGTGCAAGTGCCCAAAGGAAGAGAGAGAGAGAGAGAGAGAGAGAGAGAGAGAGAGAATCAAAAGTGGGATCGAGCAAGGGGAGAGGAAGATGCCATATCATGAGCGGATTGTGATTTCTTGAATGCTCTTTCTTGTGGGTCTATAGCTTGCTTTCCATCCTTAATTTCAGCGAGTGCTACTTCCCAACACAACATGGAATGAATAAGAATACACTAAAATCCAAGTTGCTTGCTATACATATTGACCAAAATAATTCCATACTAAATAGTGTGAAATGGATACTTTTTTAGGGTTTCTAGCTGCTTTGGATGGCAAATGCAACATCTTTATGAGTTTTCAGCGGTTTCATTCTCTAGATCGGTTTGATGCTGAAATTTACTTACCTATTGTGTAAAGGTTTAGCTCTATTATTGGAATGGCCGTCGTACTGTTAATTGATAAGATTAAAATTTCTCTCAAAAATAAGAGTGTCAACAATCCAAGTGTATTGGATTCCCATTCAAATAAGCTTCTAACGAAATCTTAAGAAATCAGCGTCGGTCGTTTTCGAGGTGATTTGGGCGGCTTCAAGTGTGCTTGACGAGGCTCAACTAATGGCCGTGATTTCAACCCAAAAGGTCAGAATTCTAGGGTTTTTGGTAGTAACGATAAATTTTAGATTCTTAATGCAGGGAAAAAAAAGGTTGGATGTGATTAATCAGAGGAATCCATAGGATAATTGACTGGATTCCATACCGCATACACTCTACCCAAATGGAGTTTTGATTGTGGTGTTGCTAATGATATTAGATTCGAGACGTAGCATTTGTTGGTGAAATTCGTCTCGCTGCCACTAGCATCCATAGATGTCATTTCCATCCTTTATCGATCTTGGTTACTTATTGATCATATTTCTAGACAGATCGTGAATAGGATCGCAATCCGAATCGAACTGTGTTAGAGAGAGAGGGTCAGCAATACACCTTTCATATCCTAAACATTCCTACCAAACATGAATACATATGGCCTACTCTCAACGTCAAATCTCTTCTCAGATGGTGCTCTCTCTCTCTCTCTCTCTCTCTCTCTCCTCTCTCTCTCTCTCTCTCTCTCTCTCTCTCTCTCTCTCTCTCTCTCTCTCTCTCTCTCTCTCTCTCTCTCTCTGTGTGTGTCGGGTGGAGCTATAAAGTCCATGGAAGGTGTCCTAAACGTTGAATTTCCAAGGACATTGATTAGCTTGCAGAACTATACAGACCACAAGCTTTGGCAGTGGGAGAAAACTAGTGAAGAATATACCCCATGCATATAACGCCAAATCTCACATCCTTGAATTTCGTTTTTTATCCCTATCCCATGATATCGACAATGAGTGCAAACCACAGGGGATGTCCAAAGTCACATTATTAGTGATAGATCTCATCCAACCTCGTTCCATATTTTCTGCCATCACAATCGAAAGAGTTAGTCGATTTTTTTACGATAAGCTCGTGTATCGGGCTCTATATACTTCTTCACTTGTACCGCTCGACCATGAACTCTCTCTCATCGGTTCCTCAGGTCTCATGTGTAGTTAATCAATTAAAAAGGAAAAAAATATAAAGAACAGACGAATGTGGAAGTCACGTGGAAAAGGGGGTCAATCCTGACACGACGAAGAAGCAGAGATTGAGAAAGAAAGTGGAGAAGAAGGTGAAATGAACGAAGAAGAAGAAGAGCGTTTGCAAGAGAAGAGTTTTTGTAGTAGGCGCAGCGGATGAGCATAAGCACGTGAAGAGCACGACGGCCCTCACGAATGTCTGTCCTTCGATAGCTTTCATGTATTAAATCCTCGTTCGGTCACCATTTCTGCCCATCACTCATTTAATCCTTTATTTTTTTTCTCCTATGCCCCATAAATGCTTGACAATAAACTGGTGAATGATCGATTGCTGATTGAATTTCAAATTGCCCCTCCCTATCATTTATCTTTGGTGTCGGATGAGTGGACCATTTCTCTACTTTGTCCACCACTATCGCGAGTCATAGCCCTTTCTCTACTTTGCGACGTATTGAAAGAAGCAGTATGAAATAGATTGATGGAAATGGAATGTTGCGATTTAGGCCGATCTCTCAGCGCTGTTTTGTAGGAGAGTGCAGGTCCTAGGGTGGGGGAAGATGTTTGCACTACCCCGGCATCTACTTAACGACACCAGTTTCCATTTTTTGGAATTTAGGGATTATTCAATCACCATGGAATTTGGAACAAATTTGATATGCTCTAATGTGCTACCTTGGAGTTACTCTGAAATTTACTATTAGCACTGCTCTAATTATTAACACATGAAAAAAGTGAACATGTAAACACGAAGGCATTCCTAATGAGGTTCAATGGTAACATAATTCTAAAAGATAATAACATGGCGGATTATATAAAAGAGAAAAGAAGGAAAGGTACACTTTTCTCATGATTTCGCACCTTTTAACATTAGAATTTCATAAAGAAAATAGAGGATTATACACAATCTCTGTACTTATATACATAAATTTGTTCAAGGCAGCCTAGACAAGGTATAGGGAAGAAGATGGTAATTACCTCAACTACTGGAACTTGCCATGTACTCACCGTTTCCGGAAATTTTAGAACGTGGAACCTTTCCTAACCTCTGATGTGCATTTCAGAACCTACTTAGCCATGCCAATTCTACAGAGTGCATAGGTCTTCTTGCACGCCCCTACGACTTACATGGGACTTCTTAGTTTGTATTTTTAATTTTTACATACCATATTTACAGTTGTTCCTAGATATTGGTAATTTTGAAAACCGAATACATAGGACCATTTCTCAAAGGCAACTAATTAGGACCACTTTCTACTTATATAGCTATATGTATCAGCATGCTATTCTCGTAGATGATGTTCCTAGAAAACGACTCATCTCATAAGCCTTCTTTCTGTTATTACAAGTTCCATAGGAGAAAGTGGTTCAATTAAGCTTTTTTGATTTGTTATAGCACGAATGATAACTATTCTATTCCAGAAAATATATTTCTAGCAAAAAATAGATTTTTTTAGTTCTATTTTTCTGGATGAGGTGCTAAACAAAGAGCATGAAAACAAAGTAAATTTCTTTATTTCCGAAATATATATATATATGTTTAATAACGGTACAAAATTTATAATTTTAGGTCTACCACCGATGAAAGGTGGGTGGGGGCAGCGATTGGCAGCCTCCAGCCAAGGGCAGGGTTCGATGGTAACCTGTGCCGAAGGCAGTGACTAATGGTTGGTGGCGATGGCGGTTAGTGGCCAACTAAGGGCAACAACTGGCCACCAATGGCGAAGGGTGATAGTTGACAACCGATGAGTGGTGGCGAGTAGTGGCTAGTAGGGGTGGTGGCTAGTGACAAGCAACAGTGATAATAGCGGCGGGTAGTGGTCGGCGACTGATGACTGAGGGCCAACAACAAGGGGTGGTGGCCTGCAAGGGGTGGCTAAGGTGGCTGGTGGGTAGCAGCGACCATCGATCGTCAACGGCAAGTGGCGGGGGCCAGCAATTGGCGGGCAGTAAGTTGGAGGAGAGTCAAAGAGAGTTAAAAGGGAGAACTATTTATTTTTCTTTTCTACAAATTAAGAAGTGAAAACTTCTTTACTTTTCATTTATGTTCCAAAATATTTTCTAGACAAAAATTTTGTTCCAAAAGTAGAAAAATTAAATTAAATTACCAAATGGATTTTTATTCCAAATCTACTCCATAAATATAAATAAATAAATCTGGAACAAAAACAGAATGGTTATAATTTGTGTCTTTAGGAATCAAGTCTAAGAGATGATCACTAGCAAGCAACATTGTGAAAAATTGTTATTTTCAAACATAACGGTTATTTTTCTTTTCTAGAAATTGAGACGTGAAAAATTTTTACTTTTCATTTCTGTTCCAAAAACATTTTTAAACTAAAAATTTGTTCCAAAAATGGAAAAATGAAATTGCGTTATCAAATATATTTTTGTTCCAAACCTTCTCCAAAAACCGAAAATAATTCTAGAACAAAAATAAAATGATTATGATTTGTGTCTTTAGTAATTAAGTCTAAGAGATGGTCATTAGCGAGCACCGTTGTTTTAATTCACCACAAAGACGATCGATTTCTTCAAGTGCATGTGTTGTGGTTTCATATCGAATAGTTGAAAAATATAGGTCAAATTAAAAATATTCATGAGTTTAAATTTGAACTCTTTACTATGATCTGGACCAGCGTCGCTCCTGCGTTCCAAAGAACAAGTTGGCTTCAAAGGAGAACTGTTGTATCGGATCACTCCCCCGTCCAAGCCCTACAAAATCCGAGCGGATCCCACCCCAAATTTCATGTCTCGTATAAGATCATAAATCCCAGTCGGGATTCTGTCATACTCACCACAATTCTATTCTCTACAGCCACAAATGTACTGTGAGAGAGAGAGATGTTGAATCGAAATAAAAATGAAAAATCGACCATTGGTGACTGTTTCACATCAACAAATGGACAACTGGCTCATTGACGTGATTGATGTGATTGATGCATACTGAAATCCAGGCACCATTTTCATCGCCTTTTCTAGCTCCATACTCCCACTTGCCTCGTCTCTCTGGAGGTCGTGACTTCCCAATCACCAATGTGATTGGCATGGGGTTCCTCCGAAACAATTTCGATACCCATTTGAAAATGTTTGAAAAGGAAGAAGAAACTAAGCAAATCCATTCCAATCGAATTTTAATCGTCTATATTGTTGACCAGTTAGGACATCTCATATTAACTCAATTTACTTTTAACAATCACGTCATCGAGCATGTCATATCACTTGTTATGTTGGATTACATGAAAATATTGTAATGTGTAGATTCCACACTATAGAGCAACTATGTATTTTAGGAATTGCTCCTTATAGCAATACATACATGATCTCTCATATAGCATTTTCTTTTAGGTTTTGTTTATACGGGCAAGCATGGTTTAGTCACCATCCTATTTTTACATTCATAAATTTTTTAATGTGTGATTGACCAAACTGGGGCAATTCTATGGCGAAACACTCAAGATTTTTGTGTTCTCCAAAATGCTTGACTTAATCAATTCATCGCTCGGTACAAAAAGTTACTATATAAGTTCGCTAGTCAATGGCCACATATTTAGTGCTCCATGGACATTAATTTATCTGGGCAAAGGGCTCTTACTTCTCATCATAGAATGCTGAGTACAAGAAAAACCAATGTGCCCCATTCAACAGTAGCAGAATGATGAGTTGGGGAACAATTGCTGGTCAGAAATTTAACTGAGACGTTGCCCTAAGCTTACATTGTCGTGGCATGCACCTCTATGATTATTGTTCACGTAATTTTGCCTTCCGTTGGTTAAGCAGGGGACAAGCTTAATCTTTGTGAAATAGATTTTTGTCTTGGGATTACAGAAAAGAAGAAGAAGAAGTTTATTTGATGTTTTTTGTCGGCTTAACGGGTCACAATATGTGGAAGCATGCGGTGTAGAGGAAGTGAATGGGGTGACCAACATGATTGAAAACAACCAGAGCACAGAAGTTGTAGAAATTATAGCAGACATTGATCCTAGCAGGTTTGACAAGACACCTTAGCACGATGTAAATCAAAGAGACATATAATGACTATTATATTAGAAACTCGTAAGGAGAGGCAATGAATAGACATTGATTTTTTTTTGTTCTACGTAATATATAATATTTATGTGTGCTATTTTAGCGAACAAACTTGACCGCTACTTCAATCTCAAACTTTCAAAAACAAATCTATAGAGAACCAACACATATAATTTAGATTCGATTCCCTAAGGAAACGCCTGTGATTTAAGTGGGGGGTCATGGCGGTAGGTTGCTGTGCTAGTCTCCCCCGAGAAATAGTTGAGTTACGTGCAAGCTGGCCCGGACACCTCGGTTACCAAAAAAAAAACACATATAATTTAGAGTCCATACTTTAATCTTAAACTTAGGCAGATGACATTCCCTAATCAGAAAAGGGAAAATTATTCTCCTAGAAGGAAATCATTTTCCTTTATGGTGAAGTTTTCCTCGTAACAAAAACTCCTTAGTGTGATTAAATTTTTCAAGCAAAGTCAACATGTGTATCAGCATGATCATCAAAGCGTGAGATTGTTGTCTCCCAACCAACGACGGATCAACTGATAGAAGACAGCACGAGGAATGATCTGAACTTATGGTGCATTCCATTGTTGTCTCCTAAAATGGATGAAGCAGAAAAGCGATATGATTCCAATTTCCATGTCTTGGATCAATCAGACATTAAGATGCTATTATTGTTATTATATAAATTATGTATTTGTAAATTCGTATGTCTTTTTACGGAAAAATAGGACGATATAAGTATCATAAGTTTTATACGACGCTCACTTGAATGTTATAATTGTTTTTCCAATCTATACAGCATTCACTGAAGTGTCATAAAAATTTTTTCGATCACTTGAGTACCATACAACTTTTCAAATAAGTGATATACCATGTCGGATTTTCGCCACTTAATTAATTTATTTTAAAAAGTTATGATACTTAAAAGTAAATAAATGAAGTTCAAATGGAAACTCGAATATTCAGGAGCAAACGAATAGTATGTCCAGATAATTTCATACTCTTGACGGATGTTTTAGAATTTCAAATTGACAAACTATAATGTCTAATAAATGAGGAGATTATTGGAAATATATATAGGTAATTTTCACCCAAAAAAAAAACTCTGGGAAAATAGAAAACACATAAAGACAAGGATCAAAGTGATTGCATTTCAATGGTTGTCCATGTCATAATAGGGTGAGTACGTTACTCTTTCAGACTCAAGTTTTGGATTTGATTTTACGTACGTATTCTTTTGCGACCACACTTTAACAATATAGACTTACTTACTAAGGCCGACTTTCGCCCATACTCAATGGGTGTATCTTGTAATTAATGCCCTAGAAATCGCTTGATGCGCCATACAAAAGTCATGACACTTATCATGCCTTTATCTATTTTTGAAGTCAAATTATACTAAATGAAGTTGTGCTCCTTCCAAAACTGACGAGGATTTGTGTATTTTTTTTTGCCTTTTTACAAAGGTTAAAGTAATCATATCAACCGATTGACAATCAAGATGGGATACGACCAGACAAACAGTGATTTAAAGGAGGAATTCCGGATAGCGAAGTGAATCATCTGTCCCCACCCAGGGAAGACTTATCGCTCACCAGCTTTGCCTAACTTATGATTTGTCTTTTAATGATTAAAGAGAATGATTGTTTTCATAAGGTGAGAACCACACGCTACTCATCTTTCCAGCTCGTTTACTCCCTTTTGATTTGCCGTTACCTTTGATATGACTCGTCCTACTCTTCTTTCTGCCGAATTTTTCTTCCAATTTCCTCATTTCGAGACTCTTTCGTTAGAGTAAAATATCGAACATATATCTTTAAAAAATTCCGCTAAAAATTATTCTAATGGATAATATTATGAGCTTTGATCGATTTCTAAAATAACGATAAGCGTGCATTCAAATAATTAATTTAAAGCTTAACACATGATATCGACATTTAACCACTAAAAAAATCTTTTGTTAGTTATATTTCTTATTTGTCGACCACCTATGAGTCATGCTCGAATTAGAAACCAAGATCAAAGATCCGCGATCATATCCCAACTGATAGCGGGCTTACAAAATGAGAGAGTTAATGATTGCATGGTGACTTTTGTAGGATGATCATCCTATATCAACTGGTCAAAAATGGGTCGTTACAATCAAAACCACGAACTCCTATCTTAATCACCAAAGCTCCTCATCATATGAAAAACAAAGCATTGACCAAAGATGCATCAAATCATTTTGATCAACTCCCATCCAGAATAGAAAAGTAATTAATCAGGCGGTAGTCATGATATGATTCTCATCCTACATCAATTGGATAAAATAGTTGTTTTCTTCTAGCTTGAATACGAAGACCTATATTAGATAAATGACTTTTATTTGGGAAGCACGCGGCATAAAAAAGTCATTACACAAACAAGGCCCGGGCGCTGACGTGTATAATTTTAATTTTCGATAACTATAGTCACTTCATTAATAGACCGACGGCATATTTCAATATGAATTCACGAAATGAACCAAGGGTTAATCTTTTTTCACATCATACGAATTGAACTCAACCACAACGCCACAATTATACGTGACCTCTATATAATTCTTGTTTATAATTTAAGACATTAAATCGATAAAGGAAAATATGCAATAGGTGATTAGTCTTTTAGTTGGAGGAAGGTTACCTTCTCATGTAAGATACGACCTCACTTGATGTAGAGTTGTACACTACTCATGATTAGAGACACCTAAGTATGAGAGAATGACCTTAGGTGTCTTTTTTTTCTTAATTATCCTTAAAGTGTGTTCTTCCTTCCTAATCAAATCATGTCCTATGCAGGTGAATTATTGGCGTTATAGGGTGCAATCGTGTTCTTTCAAGGATACTCTCGAAAGGTATTCCTGAAAAATTGAAGTCGTAAAAGTATGTTGTGGAATATTTTAAGGTCTTAGCATTTGATAATGACAAAGTTTTGAGATTTTTTTTCATTATTCTGAATTAAACTTGCGGCAATTCTATGCAAGGGAGGTAACGACGTATAAAATTTTAGAAAAATGACACAAAAGAATGCCAATGGAGCAAGGTGGGAATGAGAAAAATGTTAAATTTTACCATCAAAGCTTCCACTATAACATTTAACTAAATTAAATATGGAAATAGATTACTTTGATAGTGATAAAGGTACACACAAAGTTATTACTAATGACAATTATTTGACAGTACAATTTAATGACACGAATTATAATATTCAAATACTCGTCAAAATTACAAGAAATGGTCAATATGAAAAGTCAACCTAATGTATGCAAAAAAAAATCCTAAAATTTATTAAATTAGTTAGAATATGAAATTTAACGAAATTAATGCAATTATCAATGAAACAAAACTAGTTTTCATCAGATCATTTACCGTGCATGGCCTTTTTAATGGATTATACTAATTGAAGATTGCAATTAAGATTTACTTATCATTATGAAAACACGAATACGAATAATGTGAGATCAGAAACATATCCAACACTTTACTTTGACTTTAGTATGACCATCGGCGACCCTACTTGAGCCGCCATTAGCACATGAAAGTATACATTTTTTTTTCTTCGCAGCTCCCCCTTTAAGATGCATCATGATATTCATCAAGTTGCATAGAGTCTAGACATGAGTAGAATCATATATAAAGCCCAACAATAAGCAAAAAAATCAAAAAAGAAATTTAATACACGAGTAATATTATGAAACGAATATGCTTTTATGTGCTTTCTTGGTTTCTCTAATTAAATTTTTTATATTTTTAAATTTTCTAATCAAAGTGATCTACTTTCCAATCAAGTCCCTCCACACTAAATTTGGCTAAATTCATTTGGCAAGGCTATTGAGACGATGCCAAAAGTATAGTGTGGTGCGTGGATGCCCACACGAAAAAATTTAGCCAATGTAAATAATATCGGAGTGTTATTTGAATAAGATTTAATGATGTGGACGACCACATGGATGTTTATATTGGAGAAATTTTATTCACACCAAGCTCTAACCTTTTTTGATGACCACATCAGTTAAATTTGGGATTTGGTATCGGAGAGGGATTCGAACGGTATTTATGAAAGGTGGAAACCTTAACTTAATTAGAAACAGGAACATGAAAGTGATGGTATGAATACAGACTGAAAATGGCTGCAAACTTTGACCAGATGGCTCATATAAAAAACCGATGGGAACATCAAAGTATATCTTGGGGAGATAAATAAATAGATGAATGAATGGAAAATCTGAAATCTTGACACTGAATTCCAAAGACCAAGACATGGGACTCCACGAACTCTTGAAATCGAAGCCAACGACGCAAGCAACGCTCGACGGGGTTATAACATCGAGGGAAGATAGTAAATTTAAGGTAAAACGAAGCGAAGTCAAAAGGTTTGCGAAACTGAGTTTCTTTCGTGGAGTCAAAAGCTGCAAAATAGTTATGACATTGCACGAAACAAAAAGGAAAGAAAACCAAGAAAGATGTTCCAAAACACAGTTCTTGTCGGCTTTGTTTTATTTTATCTTTTTTAATTCTGAGCGTCTGCTAATTTTGCATGGGGACCTTCGCCGTGGTGACAAAACCGGTGCCGTCGCCGTCGCCGCCGCAAATGGTTTGGGGACAAAGCAAGAGCATCGTGGTCATAAGTGGGTGTAACAAGAATTCAAGGAAAAAATAAACAAAGAAGAAAGAAATCCCATTACAAATACAATCATGTGATTAATAAATTAATTTTGTATAGGGATGTATTTATGTCCAGTACCGTTCTTTATTCGAAATTGTTATTAGTAGCTCAAATTCGATCATGTTATTACCACGTGTCGCCTATGTATAGTCTTTGAAAAATTGAGAATCGTCGATATTTTTTTTTTGTTAGTCCTTTTGTTGAATTGCTAAAAGTGAATAACATCAGTAGGTTGCTGTGTGGGTTGAAAGCTCATCTCTCATCGCCGAGGTCGAGAGTTCGAAACCCGCAGTTATTAGATTGCAACGATAGTAGATGTTGAGAATAAATCGCCAATGTGGTTAGGGATGTGGAACCTTAGTCAAGACGATTTGATTTCTAAAACGTGAGTTGTGGCAATTAGGTTTTTAAAAATCTACATGGGTGTAGAATTTTTAAATTTGGTCTTCTTTTTTCCTTTTTCACCGAAGCATTTTTAAACATTTTTTCCTATAAAAGAAAACCCTTCTTAACGGCAAATTAAGGATGTTAGATCACATCAACAAATTCCAATACCGAAAACGGTCCAACAACGAAGGCAAACCCTTTCCTAAAAGTGCATGGATTATCATGAACATAAACGTATATGGACTACTTTAAATCTCGAGCAAGAAGACAAGTACTATCGTTTGATATAATCACATTTAAGGGATTACTTGGGGAATCACTTTCCGAATGTTTCATTTATATGATGACCCATTTGAGAATAACCTCAATTTCATATGGATAACTAAGTACGCATTAAGCCCATAGAACCAGTGAAACTAGCTACGGACCTGAGAGACCATACCAAGCATAGTGCGACAGCTTTGAGAGATACTTGAGTAATCCAAGTTGATACACTTCACATTACTTGGAACTAACAAAAAGAATTTGACAGATGAAACAATATTAATCTCTCCCTTTTTTCTTTTTTTTTTCTTTTTTGAAAGAGTGCGAAAGTGGTCTTTGTGCTATTGCTCATGTTTATTTTCGATCCTCGCACTTTTTTTCCTTATGAAAAATTTGATCCCTAAACCGGTCTCCCATCCTGATTTGAGAATAGATTTCATATTTCTAGACAAATCTTTACTAACTTCTAGAGAAAAATAGTTAGCATCGACCCAGAAAAAGTCGAAAAGGTTGATAATCTATGCCTATTGTTGTGATTCCATACGAAAAGTTTCATTCTTCATATTCGAGATCCAGTCTCATACCCTCAGTTTGGCTTCAAATATGTACCTTACAACTAATGTAATAGAAATTCACCTTAAGGGCCCTCCGTCCACGACACTCGAGCTACCACACACGCTGTACGATTGCAATCAAGAGATATGAATCATTAAAATGGCTACTGTGTACTCGTAAATTACAGACATTTTTCCTCGCTTGAGGTCAATCATCTTATCCCTTAATTGAATTCTAGCTGTAAATCATTAAATCCCATGCCACATCCACTCCATATATCGAGAGGTGCATGTAACGTTGGCATAATCGAGTGGGATCAACCCGATCGTAACTTTTGATATTTCTTTCCTCGACAAAATAATGTCACAGGTTTCTCCTCATCCCCAACCAACCAAAGAGATTCTAAAGAGCCAAAAAGGAGGCTCCAAAATAATGAGCGAGAGACGCACACTATCGATTTCTTTACTCACCCGGAAGTATCATCATACGAGTCGAAGGTCGAATCCTTCCCAAGCAAACACTTTGCCAACTTTTACGCACTTTGGAAAGCCACGAGGGTTTTTTAACTTTTTGTTCCCACCAAGCAGCCGTCTATCTTCTCGGTGGAAGCATAAATTAGGGATTCAGTTGCTCTTGCAATCATGACATTTCACAGCTAATCGTGATATGCTATGCTTATGCAGCAAAGCATGGTCCGACGTTGGTGAATCGTCACGCTGATGTATGCATGCATTTGGGGAAGAGTTTTGGGGTTTGCTTGAGAAGTGGATAGCTGTGGACGATCACATGGCCTTGTCTTGATAACTCTCGAGAATTCTGGGGCCCCATTAGAAGGCCATGATCGATTGACTGAAAGACGCGCGACATAGAGTTGGGTCAACCTAGAGAATGTGATGCATATCGTCCTCTGACGGTTTGAATTTTCAGAAGAGAAAAAGGAAATAGTCGCGCACTATTTCGCTATGAGTTGGAATCAAAATCAACGATTTCTATATATAGTTCGATAACTACGCACTCCTTTTCACTCGTATGTCAACTTCCCTTTCATCATGCACACTGATTTCCAACAAAATCTTTCATTCACAAATGTCAAGTACCCATACTTAAAAGCTTCTTCATCAAATCAGCTTTCATGTGAGAAGAGCGCCGAAAACTAAAGATTACCATACCAACTATCCTCTAACAGCTTAAATGTCCAGCATAAATGGTTGCATGCTCAATCTCAATAGATTGGAACATGGTAGCAAGATGTAATTACATCGACCAGGAAGCAAAGCATGGACACATAATGACTGGTGGTCTAACCAAGTATGGTAGTCTAACATGGACACATAATGATGCAAAGCATGAAGTTGTCCAATTGACAAAAGAACATAGCAAAAAGAATTGGAGAAATCATAAGGAGAAAACTAGGTGGAAAGATGAATAATGACTGCCTCAACCCTCATGAAAAGAAGTATACGCTTTTAGAATAACGAGATAAACTCTATCCTTGTGTTAGATAACCACACCAAATGCTGGAAACCATGAAATGTTTTTTTCATAACCATTAATTACTTACAATATAATTGAATGGTTTAAGTCAAAAATCCCTTAATGTGGCAAGTAAGAATGACTCGATTAACTAAGTGATATAAAATACAATGGCAAGTAAAAACTTTTCGATTATACTATTCCCAGTTTGTTAAGAAAACAATATGAATTATTATTAAATTTTCATAAGTTACCAAACAATCTTTTATTTTTATTTTCAGTACTTAAAGACATAGGCAATTATTGTACAGTTTATCAGGCGAACCCAAGTTGTAGAAGGAACCGTCCCCTATCTTGGCAACAGGTTCTAATGTCAAACCCTTTTTTCTTCGTGAGACAGCTATTTGTGTTTTCTTTTTTCCCCCCTTTTACTTTCAATGATCCAAGCTTTTAAGTGGGAGTTTTTCTTTCGCTGAATGATTAAATTTTAATTGATCAGTTATCAATTTTTATTTATTCTAAATGGGGGATTTTCTTTGGAATATTTATAGCTCTTCAACTCTATATTTGCTCTTTCATCCAGTTCGATATGATAGAAATTGTCTCACATTGTTTTGTCTGAGAGACTTATCGGATATGGTCAGATCCTTTAACAAATGCTAGGACCACTGCAGTTTCTTACTCGTTGAAACTCTTAACAATACTTGTCTCTCAAATTTGGTGTGGCTCCAATATACTAATGTCGTCCTGAAAGTTTGATTCAGCAATGTACTCTTTCAAAGATGAGAGAGGTCAAGAGTTCGAGTTTGATCGATGGAGTGAAGCTTTTATTGGGTACTACTAGCATACATTGTCATGCTCCACATAAATCAACAGATCACGTGAGCCTCGTGTGATAGTCATAGGCACTATATTTACGAAAACAAATTATTATAATATGGTTATAAGCCATTGTCATGAGAGCTAACGTGACGTGGAATTGTGGGGTAATAGGAGGTCCCAAGAATGATAGTTTGCTGCATATAATATATGCTGGGCCTCGAAAGACATTAATTTGCCCAGGGTCCATGCCATTGACATCCAACTTATCAAAATTAGCTCTATCTACGTAAGCTGAAGTCCTTTATCACCGGCCATCTCCAATTATCCTATTCTATCCTCCCATTGGAATCCAATTGAGGTCTAAAGGACTAAAACCTCCCGACTCCGAAAGCTACTTATCATCCATGCACCGCAAAGAAATATAGATTTATGGCAGGTTTAATGACTTGAAATTGAGTCCAAAACCGTCTATGTTATCATGATGAAACACACAATACTTTGTATATGTCTAACTCTCTTTCTCATCACGCGAAGGACGATCGTTCACCAAACTTCTTGAGGGTGTGAAGTCGATGTGTGCTGGTGAAGTAATTGTTGAAGTTCATCACGCATAATTAAAGGAGAAACCCTAAATGAGTGAAAGAGGGCGAGATGAATTGAATAAATCTCTAAAGTCAGAATATCCTCAACCAAGTAATTTCCTTGAACCTATCCTATAACAAGATCACCACCAACATCCTTATTAATAAGAAATTCAAATCTCCCTAAAAAGTTAAGGGATGTTATGGGGTGTGATACTGAAAGGGGTTGTTATCCAATTGCACGCCCAAGGCGTATTATAAAAGCACGAAAAAAATGAGCCGAAAGTAACATCATTATATCATGTTATGATAGATGAGACAAATTTAACTGTAGTAACTTATTAATTCGGAAAAACCATATCACAAGTGATTGGGTTGTGTTCTTAGGGCTTTCTCATTGATCTTCACTATTAGATTGGATTGTAAGTTTATAGTCGCAAAGAGAAGATATGCTCAAGTACTTGGACGGTATTTCGTTTCTCTCATTTTGTACCGTCCAAGTACTTTGAGCTACACAAGCGTCCTTAAGAGTTTCTCTCTATAAACACTTACCCTTTCTAGAACTTCATTGAGTGTGAGCGAATTTTCTATTTGTGAAAATGAAAACATAGTTTTTCGCATGAAAAATCTATATGAATGTTTATGGACAAACATAAGTTATTCCGAAGATAAAAAAAATTAACCTAACTTATCGCAATTTCTTTTTATAATCAGAAAATTTAATTTAAGTATCTCTAATTTTTTTAGATTAATGGAGGGAAAAACTGCGCATCTCTTATATATTAAAACTGAGTGCCTTTAGAGGTTTTGTGAGTGACGAACCTTCCATATTATTTCAAAAGAGCTATTAACGTTTTGGAAACTTTTGTTCGTCTCTTAATACTTAAAATTCATTGCATCTGAAAAACAACTTGAATTGAATGGAAAAGTATTTTTAGCGTGACATCAATATGTTCCTTTTGTTAGTTCTAACTAATTGACATTTGTTCTGACGAGATAACAATGATAATTTATATTTATTCAGATTTGTCTACGTGAAAACACGCATGATCTGATCTGTTCACCCTAATGCCGACCCATCTGCGGCCGGGCGACCCGGCCTATGTCCAGGAGCATTGACGCTGCTCCCTTTCGTTTGGCAGCGGCTAAGGCAATCTTGCCTGCTTCCTTTTGACATCCTCTTGATTCGTGCTCGTAATGGCAAGCGCAACCGCAATGACCTCAAGAAGAAACCCGACACCTCCTCCTAATCGTCGAGCTCCATCTCCTTCACGAGGAACTAAGCACTTCTCTTCCTTGGACCACCGTAGACACCGGCCACTTCTACTTTTTGGTTGGGGTTGCGCACATCATGTTCGAGCCCCTTGGCCGCCTTCTTCCGGCACGATACGTGATTCTTGCTCTCGGCCATTTAACAAGAAAGACGACAGCGGAGTGTACTCTCCAGCCAGTCCATCGAGGTAGCTCTCCTACTGATTGACTTATTTATTGAGGTGTCGACAACTTCATGAATAAGTGCCCTTAACATTTTTTTAAACATACTTAATAAAGAGATTTTGAATCTCAAAATAACAATCGATACATTACACGATAAGAGCAGTATATTGAATCAACAAACTCTTAATCTATCTAATTATTTGACAAATACCTCAACATGGAGATTACAAATTAAACGCGAGAGTTGTACCTAATCGTATGGTGTTAGGAACTGAAAGCTCATAATTTATAATTAAAATCCCATGACTTGTTTTTTTCCATCATCCATCTTGAATAAGAGTCAAACAAATCAGATTGATCAATATTCACCAATATAATATATCCATCTATTAGAATAATTTATATAGCTCCATGCATATAACACTGATTCTACGTAAGATTAAACCGACCGGATTTCACATTTCGCAACTGCAATTGCCCGTTACGAGGACTTCAGTTCTTATAGGTCAATGCCCAAGACCCTAATAAGGTCACGAGGCTCTTCACCAGCATACATCAACAAGCTACCTAGGCTTAGCAAAACTGGCTCGTACTTATTATTCTTATGGACGAATCGATTGTCTGATCTTGAAAACAAAGCAGCCTACATCCCATCTTACAGCCATTAGATGATTGATTTCACCCACTTGATCGTCAACATCAAATCATCTCGGCACTTCAAGCAGTTGCCCTCCCTTTACCCCTAAGCCTATCAAACTTGTAGCCTCCTAGTAGCTATGGTTGACCTAAAGCCAAAATGCAAACGTAATCATAAGCATTTAATGACTTGATGTCACCTAATCAGTGTGGAGATCTCATCTAATTATTGTATGACCCGCGGTCCGCTTTCGTTATCATGTGTTGATCTCATGGTGCGTTCGATCAGATGCCACTTCGACATATAAGACATCAATCCCGATATATGCTTACAATAA
This sequence comes from Melaleuca alternifolia, assembly GCA_019926035.1. Lineage (NCBI taxonomy): Eukaryota > Viridiplantae > Streptophyta > Magnoliopsida > Myrtales > Myrtaceae > Melaleuca > Melaleuca alternifolia. The sequence continues at coordinate 617,935 of JAGKPW010002372.1, read as the reverse complement.
GTGGCTCAATCACAAGATATGGCCATGTGTTTAGCAATGATCCAACATATTCGAATTGATCAGGATCCGAAGACTGTAATGTAAAATAATTTTGACTTGATCCCCTCCATTTGACCAGGTGTCGATAGGAAGAAACCCAACTCCTTTTTCCCTTAAAGCAATCCTCTCTCGTCACGTTTCTTGCCCATATTTCCATACTCAATGTCCACTGATTAAGTTCCCCTTGAAGCAAATAAAATGCCCATCATTTTCCTTATTTACTATTTAAATCTCATCTTAGAGTTACCCATAATTAGTACTGTGGATTTGGTAGGACTTGTGGCATACGTTCTGCTTTTCTTTTGTTTTTTTTTTGCCCAACAAAAGAAAAATGATTAAATCTCAATTTGGGGTTAAATATAATTAGGACTTCTAGCATGCTTTTGGACATTGAATTATACTGGTTAGTTGTTAATACATGATTATTTGGTGTTCTTTACGTGGAAACGCATCTAAATGAGAGGCTAGCTCTTCCTTGGGTCAACCTCTGAGAGATATCAAAGGCCTGCTTGAGAGTTGAGCTACGTTTCGCTTCTCCACTCATTATAAGCTTATATGATAATACGTACAATGACCTCGTGCAGACTTTCGACCCCCTGTTCTAGGCAAAGTCTAAATTTCTCAGAGAAGATGTAACAATTTATTTCACTGTTTCTTCATTAGAAAATGAGTTTTTCTGTGAAAAAGATTACGTTGTATTATCGCGTCTGTAATTTTATCTTATTTATGTATAAAGAAGTATTATTTGTTTCTCGCTCCCTAAATTCTCTTTATCTTTTATCAGATTCAATCTAGTTGCCTTTCTACATATGTTGAGAAAAGTAATTCCACATGCTTTCTAAGGACAACTCAATTTTTCGAGTTTTTTCTTCTTCTTTTTACTATCACGCACCTCACAACAGAAGTTGTCCTATGGAAACTTAAGATTTCTCTCATTTGATTATCCAAGAGTGCAAGTGGAGCTCGTGCCCAAAAAAGGGTACGAACTTTTGTATTTAATTTCCCAATTAATGATCCTCAAATTGGAAATTGGGTTTTGTAAACTAGGTTATTATCTTCTTAATAAGTCGTTTCATTTCTTGGTCAATTTAAAAAAAATAAATGTATGGAGTGGGCACATCGGGCGGGGGGGACCCATGTGAGGGGGCACGTAATGCAAACATATTCCCAAAGTTTGGTCCTCGTGGCAAAGTGTGAAGAGAGTTAGTGGCGTCGAAATCCATTCCCTAATCATTACTTCCCCCACTAGCTTACCCCTTAAAAAAAAGACAAAAGAGGGCATTTCATAATCTTTTTCTATTGTTCATGTGGTTTGACAAAATCCGAACGGCACTCTTTCTTCAACCCTTTGTCACGAGCATTTCATAATCTTTCGATTGATCCCAACCCACGTTTGTTTCCTCCCCTTTATCGATAGTCAAAGGATCTAGTCACTTCCCCACCAAGGATCGCCTAGGTTGGTAAAAAAGAGATTTCATCCTCCCCTTTTCTCTCGAAAGAGTTTTATTCGGGGTTTTCTCTACAGACAAGATCAAAAGATATTATCGATTTGTTCCACCGAGAAAAGTAAAATCTAAAAACCAAAGAGGTCCGGCTTTGAACAGATAACTAGAATCTCCATAAAATTAGGCAAAAATGCACTTTATCCGTATCAAATCACACATGTATCAAATAACACTGTCAACAATGATTATACCGTCAAGTCGATATTTTAGACGAAATTTATCGTAAAGATTATGCTAATATTTTTTCGGAAAGATTTTAAAGTTTAGAGTTATATTAAGATCGGGATAATAAATTTAGGATCGAATTGGTAATTTTTTTGGTAATTATGTTGACACACCTTTTAATGAAAATCCCTTTTGATCTCAAGACAATTGTTTTCGATGCGGACAAAAGCTAGGGAGTGCTCACCTTCAACATGGCGATGTCCGACATAAGGTTATGCTGATAATTATCCTCGAGGCACTTTCAGTAAATCTTTTCTTCCCCTTTTATCTCTGCTTTTTCGTTTAATGTTGACGAATTTAAAGTGGCGAACAAAATAGAAGTGGGAAAGAAAAAAAGAGTGTGCGTGTGTGTGGAGCCGACAAATCCCGTTTGCACGGGGGCCAAGGTGAAGGTTTTTTTAGGTGCACGAGGGACGTGTATTTCGTTTTTACATGCTTCTTTCCGTCATTCTTCTTCTCCTTTTGGTTTTCGCCTCCAACCACGGCGGCTCCACCACCTCCATTGCCCCGTCACGGTGGCCGCCGCAGCCGCCACCACGAGGGTTTAGTGGGAGCAATCGGGTCGCCGTTCTTTGACACTATAATATGAAAATGAAGTCCAGCTAGGTTTCATCGGACGTGCATTATACTCCATGCATGTTGTGAGGTGAAACTTCCACTTCTTCTTTTTGGTCTTTTCAAACTTTGGCACTATCTTGAAGAACAATGAATATGAGCGGCGATTTCTGCCCTTTTTTCTATTGCTTGGCCTTAGCTTTTAACTTTTCAATCATACTATTAGTGAGTGAAAAATCAATGGGATATGCCGAATTACTTTAATTCGCTTATTGTTTTATATGTCAACGAGATTCGACGTATTCCCATTTTAGACTATGCTCCCCCCCCCTTCCTTCTTCTCTTTTTTGGAAAAATGCAAACTTGCAATCATTAAATTTTGTGATGTGAATAGGTAGATTCGATCGAGCTTTTTCTAAGTTACATAATCAAAACAGATACCGACCGAATTACACTCGCTCTCATTATATCGTGCCTTTCTACAGGCTTAGCTTATGCCGAAGACTAGAAAACCGTGCTGCTGATCGTCTAATTACCGGCTATATATGTCGGGACTTAAATGAAGTATGTTCTTTACTAGGTTGCAATAAGCACGATGATAATATTAGAATATGACTAGACACGAAAATCCGCATTTATGCGGTCTATGGCATGTTTTAATTTCTCTCCTTTTCTTCTTCTTATCCTATGCAATTGTATGATGCACGAGGAAACGGAATGGGTGTGAAAGGGAAAGGAATGGGAAAGAGAAGAAAAAAAAAACGAGAGAAAAGCAGTGGAAAAATCCCCAAAGAAAAAAGGGGGAAGTAGAAAGCGGAAAAGGGATAAATCGTTTTTATTATATTTTGTGGGGGGTTGGAGGGGTGGGGCCCGCTTTGGTGGCGGACCGAATCAGAGCCGTTGGATTGGGGGGGCGATCTTCCTGTCACGGGGCACCAACGGCGTGGGATGCCGGGGGAGATGATGACAGCTTTTCGAGCGTGCGAGCCTAAGGGGAGCCGCTCCCGCTCTGGCTCGGCTCAGCTCGGCTGGCGGGAGCCCATTTTCCCTCGGCTTGGCTCGAGGCGACGTCGCGGTCAAAAAGGCATGTCAATGTTAGGTAGCGCCGCGCCAAAATTTGACCCTCGGCGCCACTGCGCCCCCCTTTTTCTTTGCTCTTTATGAGAGTTTAGAGTCAATTGACAAGACGACAAAGAGGGAAGAGGGAAGAAGGAAGAAATAGTACGCTTTTTATAAGGAAAATAATTTCGTTGTTCTGTGTTTGTCTCTATTATATAATATGGAAGTCGTTTTCTGGCATTCGTCTCTGAAAAATTTTAAGAAACACGCAATGGAGAAAAAGTGTAGAATAAAACCCCAAGTCACGTTTGGACACAGGGATCTCCAGTCCGAGCATAAGGCCACCTAGCCTCGGACCAATCGAGGTCCGAGGCATAGGCATCGGGGACTCAAGCCCGACCTTGCAAGTCCTTAGCCCGACCTCAAGGAACTCAGGTCTAAGTGCATGAGTTCAATCGTGCAAATTATATTTCTCAAAAGAAGAAGCCATTATTTTAAAGTTTTATCATGGGATGCATACTTATATAAAAAGGCTGGGAAGAGACAATCACGAAATGTTCAATTTCAATCATAACTATTTTCGCATTGCCCCAGACCCAAAAGTTTAGAATTATGAAAAAAAACCAAAGGCCTATGTCTTAACTGGTTAATGGAGTTAGATGGGATTGGCCTTCCAAGTAGCTGGAATATGCATTTTTGCCCTTGAATTATGAAAAAAATAATATAATTTTGTCGAACCTAGATATGATATTTTCTTATACAGTATGCATTACAAGTGCTTCAGACTTTCTTGATCAAATACCCGTACATTTACATAAAGTATATGCACATACATGATTTGAAAAAGAAGAAATTCCGTCTCCCATGTCGTTTGCTGAACTTATGAAAAAAAAAAAAACACTCAACTCTTTTGACGTGAAATGAATCATAAGCGTACTTAACAAATGTCATATTATACTTGGACAAAAGTACATTAATTGCGAACTTATTTCATATCCTTTCTCTTGCCAATTAGTGATTTTAACATGTCAAAAAATCATACACAATCAATGCAAAATCATAATAATCGTCATCTTACAATTATGCGATAGTAACACCGATTTTTCTTTTACATAATTTAAAGAAAAATCGCGAGTATGTATATATATATATATATATATATATGTCTATACCTCCCTAGTTGCAAAATTCATTCCCGCATGTAATTAATACATGCCGAAGGGGAATCTGTAATGACCATGTGTGGTAAAGCTTTGCTTTTCATAAGCAATGAATCCTACTAACCAAATATAATACGGAACTTTCATTTTTATTTTTCAAAGCATCAATCATACAGAAAACATCGATCGCTTTCCCGGGAGTTGGCTCCGGAACGGGCCCAGAGTCTTTTTCTTTTTCCTCTTTGGCAGAGATTAGAAACTCTATAGAAGGTTTCATTCTTTAGAACACAGTAAGTTTGAAACTTGTTTGTTTTCATTATTCTTTGTCCACCTTCAACAAGCCCTAAAACCTGTTCAGCTGGGAGCCAAATGGTCAAAAATAGTTGACATTAGGTCGAGCACATCCGTCTTGCTCCACCTAATAAAGGAGGAGTTTTACCAAAAGAATGATGACTCGAGAATATTTTCGTTTCGAGTGGTGTTAAATTGTTAACCTCAAAGCATTGATTTCAAAACTATTCCCTTCTCGGGTACAACTTAATAAATGTTTCCTATCAAAGTGATTATTTCTTAACAGGACCCGGCGAGCAATCAAGGCTTGCTGTACTGTGAAGGGGGGGCGTTAAGCCGATACTTCTGCCAAAAAAACGAGCTCTACTTGTTGTAGTCAATAATGGTGGCGTGCGAGTTCTTAATGGTGAATGGACATAAAGAATCAATGAGCTCTTTCCTTTGGCCAGCAAGAACTGATGAAGTTGGAGCACCCAGATGTTGGCCCCATCATCTTCTTCATCTTCTTCTTCCTTTCTCTCTCACTCTCTCTTTAGTTGGACTTTTTTTTTTCTTTCTAAAATTTACCATCAGGCTACAAAATAGCTTGCACATTCAACATTAGATGATTGACATATGAAAGAATTACAATTGCAAAACCAGGTCCGAATACACATGTCGCTCGTCCGATAATGAATGGATAATAATGCTTCTACACGGGTGACGACCTTTGTTTGCTTCTCGGAAATGCTTGATTTAGAAGGAAAAAAATCATGGGACTAATCGATTATATCCTTTGAAATAATTAAAAAGCAGAAAATATTTTCATTAACAATTAAAAACTCATATCTAAACATTTTTGTAGATGATAGAAATATTTTTCGTTCCTTCATTTTTGTAAACAATATAAGCTACCATTTTTAGGGAAAATATCTTGCGAATCGTAGATTTTCTCAAAATAAACGCACCGTTAGTATTTATCCTTTTTCTTTTATTACGTTCTCTTGTTTCTTCATCTTTTTTTACCTTGGTGGTTCTTGTGGCCCCCGAAGTTTTGTTTTTCTAAGTGATCATGAGCTTTTGATACATATATAATTTAACTCAGGTACTACATACAAAAATGTTAATATTATCTTTGAACTTGAATTATTAGAAAGATGATATTAAAAAAATTGTATAATTCAAGAATTAAGTTGAACATTTTAGTGGCTTACATTGAACAAATTAAAAGTTGATGGATTATATTACACATTACGCTAAAATATATAGGTAATAATAAATAAATTTTAAAAAATCACAAATCATGTAAGCCACTAAAATTGAAAGATCTTATATGCGATCTCTCTAAGTCTCTCCCCACTTTTTATTAGTTTTCGCATCATTTTCCTATCTAGCGATGAGTGAGAGAGAGAGAGAGAGAGAGAGAGAGCTCTTAATTGGGCCTCTAGTGATCGGTTCATTTGGGCAGCCCGCGATATAGTCTTACTATGGTGACGCGCTTCTAAGGCGCGTGAATCTCACACTTTCTTCCATATTCTATCTTTTCCTCTCTTCTTTTTTTTGGTCAATTTAAAGAAAGTATTTTTCCATAAAAGTATCTAAGTAAAAATGCCTTTTAGATGCTTAGAGCCTGCATGATTCTATATAATTTCTGTTCCAAAATGAGTTTTTCTGTTCTAAAACTCATTCTAGAACATAAATATGTTTGATATAAAAACTTCTTTTTTATATTTCTGGGATAGATCTGTTCAAGAAATATGTTTGGCCAAGAAATTAAGGCATGCATGATACAATTTTTAGCCAGAAATTGAGTTTTGGAACAGAATTAAACAAAAAGAATGAGTTTCCGAGGAAAAAATGCGTTTGATAAGGATAAATAATTTCTCTTCCATAAACAGAAATCTGTTTGATTACGAAAAAAATTTGTGTACATTTGTATTTCATTTTAAAATAGATTTTCAATTTTAGAGTTTGCACGATATTCATTTCTATAAATTTCAAATATATATTATTTAGTGTAAAAAATTGACAAATTTCATCACATTTTATATTATTGTGTAACTCCAAATTTACTTTAGACGCGTTGAACTGATACTTGGGCAAAAAATTTCAACCTAAAATAATCCCATTAAAAAATACATTACAAAAGTCGAGGTAAGGAGAGGGATTATTGTGATAAAGTTGCATTAATTTTGTGTATGGTATACAATTCAGTAAGGGAAACAATTTATGGATTTCTCGTTCTAGAACAAAAACCACAAATATTCTGAATCTAATTTCTTAGTCAAAACTATTTTTGGAACAAAAATCTATTCTATAAATATAAAAAAGAAAATAATCTACCAAACATATTTCTATTCCAGAATGAGTTTTTCTGACTCAGAACTCGTTTTGGAACAAAAATCAACGCGAATCATGCGTGCCCTTAGAAACTAAAGATTTATGATTTTTGTTCCAGAATGAGATATTCAGAAATTGTTTCACTTACTAAATTACACACAATTGATGCAACCTTATTACAATCTTCCATCTTTCCATCTCGTCTTTTGTAATGTACTTCATAATGGGGTTATTTTAGATTGATTTTTTTTTGCCCAAGTACCACTTCCAACGAGGCGATCAATGCTTCTAAAGCGAATTTGAAGTTACACAATAATAGAAAATGTGATTAAATTTGTCGATTTTTTGTATAAATAATAAGTATTTGTAAATTATAATGAATATCTTGTAAACTCTAAAATGAAAAATCTATTTTAAAATGAAACAAAAATATAAATAAAAAAAATTCATTATCAAATGGATTTTGGTTTATTGAATAGAGATATTTGTCCTTATCAAATGCATTTTTTCCTTAGAAACTCATTATGGAACAAAAATAGAAAAAATTAGTTCTATTCCAAAACTCAATTTCTAGCTAGAAATTGTATCATACGTGCCCTTATTAAATATATTTGATTCGGAATAAATTCGTTTTTTGGAGCATCGATTTGATATAACGCAAGAATAGTAAGTGAAACTGTAAATTCCTTTTTTTCAATTGATTGCTTGAATTTTTTTCATATAATACTCGCAAACAAAATCCTTTATGGATGAGAGAATTGTAGCCTACAAAACGACCCCAGAATCTTGTTTCACTTTTTTTTTTTCCAAATTTTTGCTTACAAATAATTAAATCAACATATTTTTGCATCACCTCAAAAGAGATGTTGCAAAAATGAACTTAACCATAAACAACCAATCTATCGTTTTTGCATGCTTTAAAACATACATAATCAAATGTTGCTACTAGATTCCTTGATAGGAAAATTGATTTAATCACTCATTGCTTGATAGTGAAAATGTGCGTCAGAGAGAATTTACCTAAACAAATTCCCGAGGCAACTAGAAATAGTGATAGCATAAGTTTGGCATCACGAAAGTATGAAAAGAAAACACATGTAAAAGCTATCCATCTCGTAAAGAAAAGCACAATCATAAAGAATTTTTATTGACGAGCGGCTCTAAGTCACTCCTTTAGTGTAGTTTATAAGGAAAGTTTCAAAATTCGAAACGTTGATAACACAATAATTTATACAAAGGATCTTTCTAATAACCTATTATAGGACACGTATTAATCATATCTAATATAAAAAACATTTCAACTTTTAATGCATTAGTTATGTATAACTCATGCAACGTAGTGCATTTGAATGACAAAATTTCTTAGATGTAAATATTCAACAAGTATCTCGAGGCACTCGTTAGTAAAGCCTCATTTCGATTTCGATCTTATTAATACAAATCTGCAAATTTGACTTTAAACCATTTTTCATCAAATACCCATAACACATTTTTTTTTATAATAACTCTTCTAAAACATAATTAATGAACCTCTTAATAAATGTTCTAGGAACAAACCTCGTAGCATTATTAAGGTTACTTATTGGTGGCGATTCTCCATTAGTGGCGAGGGGACAGTGGGAAGTTGATGAAACCTCGGTGAACTCAAAATTTAGAAAAGACAGATAAAAGAATAGAAAATATTCAGGAACCAATTAGAAAAAAATAAATGAATTCAGTTCCTGGAATTATTGACTGAGATTTGGATCTGAGCTGCGTTCAACCACTGCTCAATCACCCCCTTTCATTTATAAAGCACGACCGAAAGCTTTTACTGTGCAGATTTTTATCGAATTACTCGAAAAAAAACGTCCTGATTAATGAAGATCGAGCAATTTTCCGATCGGATAATCGGATTTTTCTTCCTTTCCTTCTTTCATTTTTTTTCGGGGATCGATGGTGAGAAAAGGGCTTTTGAGGAAGACAATACACAGGATCTGCAACTGTAGCATGATTATGTGCTGATGACAGAACCAAGATCCAGTCAATCAAAGTATTTAATTAAGCCCCAATTAAGATCTCGTCTTAACCGTTGAAGCAGTTGAAAAATGCTATAAGAATTGGAAGCGGCAGTGTCCGGAGCTCAGTCCTTAATCTCTCTCTCTCTCTCTCTCTCTCTCTCTCTGTGTTTCCTTAATCTCTCTCTCTCTCTTCTCTCTCTCTCTCTCTCTCTCTGTGTTTCCGTGCGAGCTCCCCCTTCACGTCGTTCCTGTTTTGAGCTGCGCATATAAAAAAGGGTAGGGAGGCTCTGCTTTTTCCCTGAACAACTGCGGAGACCATTGAATCCCATTGAAACGTCCCAGATTTTCGCTGCTTTTGAGGCCTCTCTCTCTCTCTCTCTCTCTCTCTCTCTCTCTCTCTGCGAGTCCTCTCAGAGGCGCCGTCTTTCGGGGTTGCTTTTGGCGGAGCGAATTGGTGGCGCATTAATACGAAAGTTGAAGCCTCCTCCCACCAACGCCACCCAGCGCAGCAGAGACTTTGTGTCTCTGTCTTTCGATTATTTCGACCATTTAAGGTCCATCCCGACTCTCTCCCTCACGCATCTGCTCTGCGCTTTCTTTGTTCTGAGGCCAACGAGGTCGAAAGAGAGGGGAAGACCGGGAAACAGAGCAAGTGAGTGTGGCCTTGCAAAACAAAGCCAGTCGTTTCGCTCGCGGGTCAAGAAGGTGACATTTCGGAGAGGAGTTATGATTTGGATGTTTCTGGTTGGAAGAGATTGACGGGGTTTTGGATCTGGGGTTGGGGTCTAGGAAAGTTAGGATCTTTCAGTAGCATTTTACTTGGGGTTCGGTGCTTTCCTTTTGCTTTTTTTTTTTGGTAATTTGTCTCGTCGAGTGTTCTTTTCTTCTTCTTCTTCTGTTTATATATATATATATATATTATGTATAATCATTTGTGTTGGAGATCTCATGCTCATGCTCGCGCAGGACAGACAGAGACTGTGGGAGTGAGCAAAACGAAGGAAATGTTGGGTCAGAAGCAAGCAGAATCAGAAGCCATCGTCTCCAACGCGACCGAGACGGAGCTCAACCACGCCAAGGACGGCCACGACAGGGCGCTAGAAGATGGCGGGGAAGACGAAACCTCCTCCGCGCTCAGCGTCAAGAGCTTCCTCTGGCACGGCGGCTCCGCCTGGGACGCCTGGTTCAGCTGCGCCTCCAACCAAGTAACGAAATTAAGAAAACCGCCCTGCTTTCGCTCGATCCGATCTGAAACTGGAATCTCATAGCTTTCCCTGTCTCGATTGGTCTCAGGTGGCGCAAGTGCTGCTGACGCTGCCATACTCGTTCTCCCAGCTGGGGATGCTGTCGGGGATCATCTTCCAGGTGTTCTACGGCCTCATGGGAAGCTGGACCGCGTATCTCATCAGCGTCCTCTACATTGAGTATCGAACCAGGAAGGAGAAAGAGAACGTCAGCTTCAAGAACCACGTCATTCAGGTCCTTTTCTTCCTCTTCTACTTTCCCTCAGCAGGAAAAAAAAAACATAAGATCAAGCCCAACAAACGAAGAAAATAAACGAATGGATCGATTGATTTGCAGTGGTTCGAAGTGCTGGATGGGTTGCTTGGGCCGTACTGGAAAGCCATGGGGCTCGCCTTCAACTGCACTTTCCTGCTCTTCGGCTCTGTCATTCAGCTCATCGCCTGTGCAAGGTTCTCGCCTGCTCCGAACATCAAATCAGTAGTAAAAAAATCGCCTGTCTTTTCATTTCTACGAATGCGTACGAGAAGATCATTCACTGATCGTCTTCTTATGTGCTCGCCACGCAGCAACATATACTACATCAACGACCACTTGGACAAGCGGACGTGGACCTACATCTTCGGCGCCTGCTGCGCGACGACGGTGTTCATCCCCTCCTTCCACAACTACCGGATATGGTCCTTCCTCGGCCTCGGCATGACCACCTACACCGCCTGGTACCTCACCGTCGCCGCCCTCGTCCACGGCCAGGTAACGTACCCCCGCCGCCGACCCGGATTCCCTCGTTCTTTGGCTGATGAGATCGAATCAAATTGGCAAAAAAAATTAAAAAAATTGCTAAAAGAGAGATTGGTGAATCGATGGCAGGTGGAGGGGGTGACGCATACGGGTCCGAACAAGCTGGTGCTCTACTTCACCGGAGCCACCAACATCCTCTACACGTTCGGCGGCCACGCCGTGACTGTGTAAAGCTCTCTTATTTCTCACTTATCACCTAATCTTCCACTGTTCTTGTCGCGTCTTTTGTCATTACATGAGGGAAATGGGGGAATTAATGTTCTCCTCGATTAGATCGATCCGATGTGCGCACTCAACAAGCACAGCTTCCATTCGCTGCTTTTGCCGGCGAGCTCGGAGTTCGAGACACTGGACGAAATCATGCAAAAAATTGCACCTTTATCCGTACACTTTTAGCCTAAAAATGCAAATGAATTTCTAATTCTTTTCTCAGTAAAAAGACTAACACTAAAAAAGGTGTTCTATCTCCAGTCTCTCGTACTTCTCTCGTCCTTAACGGGGCTTCAACTAGTCTCATCGAATAGGGGAACGCAAGAAATGTGTTGTTATAATTTCTGGGTATTGATTTTTTTTTCATAGATATTCAGAAAGTTTCGATTTTTAGGAAAAATTTGACAGTATTGTAAAGATCTCATGTGTCTTTGGTTCTTGATCCCTGCCCTCTTATGTAATGAACAGGGAGATCATGCATGCAATGTGGAAGCCTCAAAAGTTCAAGTACATCTACTTGATAGCCACGCTGTATGTCTTCACGTTGACCCTCCCGTCGGCCTCCGCCATGTACTGGGCCTTCGGCGACCAGCTTCTCAACCACTCCAACGCCTTCTCCCTCCTCCCCAAGACGGGATTCCGTGATGCCGCCGTCATCTTGATGCTCATCCATCAGGTAATCCGTCAGTTTGGATGATTGAGGTACTCTTGTCCTTATGTCCTAAGACAATACGCCAAAAGGGGTCATATCTGTAGTTACTAATTCTCGATGTAGAAAGGGCAAATTCCTTGTCTTCATCCGTTTGAGATCATGACGTGTCACCTAAAATGTATGGACGATGCCTGACTAATCGAGTTCAAGTACTGAGCATATGCAGTCTTTGTGATTCATGATTAATTGCTCGATTTTGATTGTCTCACGCTTCGTGAAATTACTCACAGTTCATAACGTTCGGGTTCGCGTGTACTCCGTTGTACTTCGTGTGGGAGAAGGTGATCGGAATGCACGACACGAAGAGCATATGCATGAGGGCGCTGGCGAGGCTGCCGGTGGTGATCCCCATCTGGTTCTTGGCCATCATCTTCCCCTTCTTCGGCCCTATCAACTCCGCCGTCGGCGCCCTCCTCGTCAGCTTCACGGTCTACATCATCCCCGCCCTCGCACACATGCTCACCTACCGAAAGGCCTCCGCCCGTCAGGTATAACTCTAATTACCCGATCGAATTTTGATATGTTGGTCATTAACTATGTTCCATACAATGCGTGCTCTTTCTTGTAAAACTAATGAGAAGTCAGTGAAGAGGTTTGGTGTTCGAGGGAGTGAAATCACATGAGAGAGAGAGAGAGAGAGAGAGAGAGAGAAAGAGAGAGGGCATTTAAGAGATTGGATTTGGCAAGATCTTGGCCAGATGAGAAGACATGGATGGGGGGGCATGTCCCTTTCGATTTAGTTATATGGTGCAATTGCATTGTTGTGTTATGTCCGGTGTGAGCTGTCTGTGTTGACCCAATACCTCATCTCATGTGAAAACCCCAGTAAAATTCACCACACTTTGCTGTTTATTCGATAGTGCCATCCATTCAAACTTTAGAAATTCCCTCTCAATGATTGGCATCGAGAGCGGTTGGTGGCATCTAAAGTGAAAAAAAGATCCAAGCTTTGGCTAAATTTAGATCTTTGAAATTTGATTCCTCTTTTTTGCTTTTGCCTCCCGACCGATTCGCAGAACGCAGCGGAGAAGCCGCCATCGTTCTTACCCAGCTGGACCGCGATGTACGTGATCAACGCGTTCGTGGTGGGTTGGGTCTTGGTCGTGGGCTTCGGGTTCGGCGGTTGGGCCAGCATGACCAACTTCGTCAGGCAAGTCGACACATTCGGCCTCTTCGCCAAGTGCTACCAGTGCAAGCCCCCGCAGCCAGCCGCCGCCGCCGCGCCACCACACCACTGAGCCGCCAATCCATGCAATCGAGCCCTGCCCGCCTCCCCGATTTTCCGCCCGTTTCCGGAGCCGCCGCCGATCTTTTTCCGTTTTCTCCCCCTATTTTCTCCCAAGTAGATCGTGTAACATATACATGGGGGGATAGTGGCAATGATTCTCTTCCCCTTGCATGTGAAGTGTGCTGGAGTTTTCTTCCTTTTCCCCTCCCCCCCTCCTCAATTTTCCTTTCTGCTTTACAATTTTTATTTTCCCCCCCTTTTCGCTAGAAGATTAGTTGGTGATACTAATTATATAGTGTGTGGAGATTCCCTTGCTATCAAAGCATAGGCTATAAACCCCAATATATGTAATGCCTAGCTTGAGCTCTTCTTCTTTAAAAAATTTCTGAGTTTCGAATCTTTAATTTCTCCTTCTTGCTTTCTGATAAGGATACTACAAAGATACTCTTGGTCGTCCTCTAGTTGTAGTTGGCACCAAGTCATTATTACAAGCATGTTGCCTCCCAATTTCTGCAATTTTTTTTAAAAGATGAAAATCAGGGTCATGGGTCATACTGATTATTTAATTGTTGTTTGATGAAATTATGCTAAGAGGGTGTCTTGACCTGCCTCCAATCACATGGGTCGCACGTAGGTCAGCTCTTGTCACGTGCGCCACCCTTTGCTCCTCAATATTCTCTCCCTATCTCTTCGCCTTAAATTCGCATGTGAGCCTACATGGACCGACCCATCTCTGACTTTGATTCGGCCTTGAGTTTTCGTGATTTGTTTTGGGATTTTTCTCTTTGATCAAGAGTTGATTTCTGGATTAAAATTAGGGTTTTTTCCTCACTGAACCAATGGCTAAGGAAGTTAACGGTTGGGTGCATCCCAGATTTTCAGATGTCAGATTGTTGTTTCTTGATGAGGGGAAAAGGGGTTGAATGTCCTCATTTGGAGTGCCCACTGACCAATTGAAGTTAAACTATGATCAGAATTTCTAGAGAATGGAGAAGTAAATGTCGGTTGAAGAAGTCATTTGCTTACCATCCCCTGTAGTTTACTTCAAGTTGGTGGTCAGTGACTGATTCCATCTTCATGGTGGCATGAATCTGAAAGGAAGCCTAGTTCAAAGAAACTTACGGGGAAAAAATAAAATAAATGAAGAAAGGAAGGAAGCCATTTGGTGAGTTTTAATAAAAGAACTCTCGAGGTACCACACGGAACTTAAGATCTAAATCATTGCACTCCTTCATAAACAATAGCAATCCATCAAGGGATTAAAACAAGCTTGGACTCGATCTATGCAGTTGCAAAAGTTTTAATGTTCTATGATCAACAAATACAATGCCGAATTTAGATTCCTCAATCCCATATCGTTTGAAAATGTGGACTTAGTTTGATAGGAAAAAGATGATGTTAGACGACATCTTTCACACTATTGATTATGCACACACACCCACTAACATATATGGTACTTCTAATTTTTTTTCATGGATTTGTAACTGGTAATAAAATTATATGAAAGCAAACTCTTTCCATTTTTTTTTTGTGGGACTTGGGTATGTGCAAGCAATATGAAGATCACATTAGAAGCAATGTATTAGGTCATAAAAGTAATTATTCTCATTTTTATAATATCTAAAGCTAATAATATATTCATACCAATCAAGTGGACCATTTGGCTTGGGTACTTTTTCCCATGTAATATACTTAAGAATCAATGGACCCTGGAATGTGGAAAAGAAAATTATAATTGTAATATAAGGAGAAAGTCTTAGATCTATTACTCAAAAGAACATGCAAATGCATGTGGAAACTTCAAATTTCCCCCTTTTTTTAAGATTATAAAACAATGGAAGTGACATGTGGGCCGTTGATTCTCTGATCAATGATTAATCATATTTAAGTTGTTCCTTTACCCGTAATCATTGGGGGATGGAAGAGATTATAATCCCAAGTCAAGATGACTTTGATTTGCCATGTGAAATGGAGTCCCAGCATTGTGTTGTTAACGTTATCTGATCACTTGAAAGGAACGGATTTGGAGTCCTGGAGAAGAAATTAATTCGAAGTCCACATGACTAAAGTCAAAAAAATAAAAATAGGAAACAATTATTGGTCAATAGAAGTAAGTACTGACCCAATGTGACTCGATTATAATCGAGAGTGAGAAAGACGACATGTCACCTGCCATATCATCATTGCTTAAGTTGTTGCCATGTCATAATAATTGACTTAATTTTCCCCGTATCGTCATAGCTAATACATCGTTTACAATGATCGTTACATTAATCTATTGTGCATTAGGTTATGATAAAACGTTACTAGAATGCGCATGTGAGTTGTGTTAGATAATTCCCACATATGGTGTTGAGCAATTAATAATCTCGGTTGAAGTCCACCTAAATATATTGATGGTCTCAGATTTGGACTCTCCTGTGGTGATCTCCCAAGCGAATGTAGCGGATTTTTATTGCATACTTCTAACAAATAGTATAAGAGCTGATGGTAAATTAATGGGCTCCAAAATCTATCTTGATGTTTGGTGAATATCTCAATGAGGAAATTTATTGACCAACGTAGTTTGCAGGTAGGTAGGTATTGTGGTGTAGCAATGTGAGCCCAATGATAGACTTCATGATTCGTTCCGAAGAAAGAGACTAAGGATGAAGTTTAGTGTTGGAGATTCAAGTTGAGATAAATTGATGCAGAAAGATACTTGAATTGAGAAGGAAAAAACCTAACATTGAAGCTCACACATGAGGGAATAATTGTTAGGATACACGTATGAGTTGTATTGAAGAACTTCCTTATCAAAGAATTAATGTGGTGTGAAGTAGTTAATAAACCATAGTTAGACCCAACGGTGGGTAACTGTGTTGATTAAGAGCTTATCCCCATCGCCAAGGTTAAGAGTTCGAAACCCGCAGCTGTTAGCGTCTTAAGTGAGGGGCCATGGTATTAGAGTCTTTTGCTAATCTCCCCTGAGGTATAGGGGCTCGGCTCTTTGGTGCCATCGGGGCACGGGGGACCGTGGTGAAATCCTCGGTTATAAAAAAGAGAGAAGAAGCCCTAGTTGGCCTTTAACTTATTAATTTAAACTTATGAGTGAATATGAGTCCAATTGAATATATTGATGAGTTTGAACTTGGGCTTCCTCTTGATAATTTCCCAAGTGAACGAAATTGACTTTTATTGCACGTTTGTTACAATTGATATCAGAGTTAATGAAGTACCAGTGTTTGGTGAATATCTCAAAAAAAGAAATCTAATGACCACCACAATTTTCGGGCAAGTGGATCTTGTGGTGTAGTAGCAAGTGTCCTATGTCATATTTCATGGTTCGATATGGAGAAAGAGACTGTAGACGAAGTTAGGCATTAGAGATTTAAATTGAGATAAGCTAATGCAGAACGGTACTTGAATTAGAGATGAGCAAACCTAACATTGGAGCTCACATATGAGTGGGAGATTGTCAAGATGCATATGTGACTTGTGTTAGAGAAGTACTATATGTTGTATTGAGAAGTTAATATATCTTAGTTGGTCCATGACTCGTTAGCTTAATCTTTTGAGTGAAGGCATTGCCCAGCTGAAATTGTTGATGGGCTCAATCTGGGCTTCCCCTTGGTGGTCTCTCAAAGAAAAGACATCAGGCTTCTGTTACGAGCTCTCGACAAACACTTCACATCATCATTCTGTTAAATGCCCAAGTATTTGCAGGACCTCCGAACCTATTATGCCATGAACGAAATCTGAAAAGTATGAAGTGATTTTGTGTTTCATTCTTATCCTTTTCTTTTGCTTTTTGATATGGAATCTCGGTTTTGATTTTCAATAATCACCTACTTAGATAGAGAAGCACTTTTTTTTTGTATTGCTGAAATGATCTATCTTAATTAATTTGTTTACTCGAATGATTGTGAATCGCCGGGTATATATTAGTATTTTCGCATGCCCTCAAAATGGATTTGGATGATTCTTAGCAGGATGGTATGGATACAAATTTCAAAGGTGAGGATATGTTATCTCATTAACATTAGGAGATTTTTGTTAGGTAACCCCCTAGAGATATCAAGCTTTAATCCTTAATTATGTATAATGTTATCTTTCCTTTTCTTTTATATTGAGATTGAGATTGAGATGAGCGTGTTTTGCTCATTAGAATTCCATACCTTTAGGTTTAATCCCAATTCTACATTGATTTTTGTTTTATCACAGAAAAATCTCAAATTTTAGGTCATGTCCCAAATCTATCTTGAAAAAAAAATTGTGTCTTGTAAAAAATCCCAATCTTTTAGTCTAATTTCCAATCTTTACCCAAATTTTTTTTTATTGTCTACGAGAAATATTATCGTGTACTCTAATCTCAAATATGTTCACACTAACCCTTCATCTAAAATTGACATTAATCATTCATAATTTTCATATCCCAGAATAGTTCATTTTGAGAGATAATTTTCCATCCCACCCCACTAATGTGAACTTGTTATTGACGTAGAAATGCCACATCAAGTTGAGACTAGATCATAGGAATAGATTAGAGAATAGATCGAAAGTTTGCAACTTTATTTGGCAAAATAAAAGTCGAGGCATATTTGCAGTTG